>CM076575.1:1255326494-1255866380 GCA_034641835.2 Pinus albicaulis | reverse complement strand
AATGGGAACAAAACTTTCAGAAGCTCAATACTAAGAAAACAATACTGCAGAGGCAAGATGCGAAACTCTAACACGAATAGTATCAGACAATTCAAAGGCAGCTTTACTGCAAAAAGGGCTGGATTCTAAACACTTCACAAAGATTGATCATCATAAGGTATCTACTGCATACGTAGAATAAAGAGAATACTAACTGTTTTTGAGACAATACCTAGAAACATATACCAGCATGTGGTGGGCTTATGCAATTAAGAATCCACACATGATAACAGCATTTGTAAATAACATCTCATGGCAGCTAATATAGCAGAAATACAGGTGAATTGAAAATGAGACAGCATATCACACCTGAGCCATATTTAAAGTGTCGAAGAGCTTATGACATAAGTATCAACAAAGATAAATTTATATCAAAACCAGTGGGCTACTCACATTCCAGAATGTGATACAAGATAAATGGATATAAATGAAATGAACGGCTAAGCTACAACACATAGGAGAGAATTACACACTGTAAAGCACCAAGACCAGAATCCTCATTAAAGGTAAAAACTCCTTCTCATTGAGACCCAACGGGCTCCTCACATTCGTATTAAAGTTTCCACAAAATGCATACAAGAAATTCTTTTACAGACAATTCTTCAGAAAATTTGGAACCTGTGTTACTCTTCTGATGTTGCTTATATAGACCTATCCATACATGAGCGAGAAGATATTTTCTGAAAAATATCTTCTTCGCATGCCAAAAAATTGTTAAAGGTCCTTATCAAAATAACCAAAACTTATGATGAGGAATGTAGACCTCTCATCATTTGCGGTTAGGCACTAGGCCGTTTTGAAACAAAATTTTAAGCAAATGTCTGGGCAGAAAGTAAAAGACTGAGGTGAAATATAAATTCCACCCGAAACTTAAAAATAACTAACTAAAGTAAAAGTAAAAAGGCCGCTTGGGCCAAATCATGAGTTAACAGTGTTTCATGGACGAGAAGGGGTCGAGGCGGTTGTTGACACAGGTGGTGGAATATTTGCTGACGAGCTGGCAAACTGGCTGGCAAACTGAGTGCATCTTTGCTGGCTATCGGCTGAAGGTTTGGGCATCGCTGCGAATCCTTCCACCTTGATATAGGCCTCTGTGAGGACGTTGAAACTTGCCTCGGTGGGGAGCTTGTGCTTTATAAAATGAAGGAGGACGAACTCTCAGCAGAGGGATGAAACAATCGTCTCAGCCTTTAACCGAGTGGTTTTATCTTATAGGATGTCCGTTTGGTCTCTTTCTTTCTGGAGGCATGTCTCATATTCTGTTAACGGCCGTAGCATGGAAGGAGCGGTTGGGTCCCAACAAGATGGAAGTTCAGCTGTTCTAATCTCGTCCCAAACTGCATCAAACCGATCAATGCTTGCTACCACCTGTTGCAGAGCTCTCGAAGCTATAACTCGGGTTGCCTCCTTGTCGAGGATTTTCTGACATTCAAAGGCCTCCATGAACCGACTTGGTATGCCATGCTTTTCCACCTCATCAGATTCCAACTCTTTCAAGAAAGAAATGTAGCTTTTGGCATGTTGGGTTTTGCCGAACAAGTTGAGGTCTGCCTCCTGCAATTTCCTTTTGAGATAAAGTACCACAGATTTGGTTTCCCCCATCATTTTTAGGAAACCCCACTGTTCTGTCACCACTGAGATTATCTCTGACCAGATTATACCTCTCGCCTCACTGAGGGTGATATTACCCTTAAGGCCGTTGTTGAGGTCAGTAATAGTTTTCTATTGGTCGACTCTGGTCTTCTTTTCCTGCTCCATCTCGTTCTGCAGTGTCTCTATTTTTCTGGCATTTTCAGCCAGGGAGTTTTCCAAATCAGCGATCCTCTGCCTCGCGGTGGATGCCTGTTTTTCTAATATGTCATTTGCAGCTTTCGCTACGTTCAGTTGCTCTGGCAGTGAACTCGTCTCTGGTGGGGTTGTAGTAGGCGCACAGCCGTGCGTGTCCCAGGTGTTCTGCAGCTCCGTCAACCTACTCTGAAGAGTGGAAATTGTTTCTGGCATTTTTTTCTGTGTCCTCCTCCTTTGCCAGTGTGTCAGCCAATTCTTCTTTTTCTTTTTTCTGCCTACGCCAATTCGACCATCTGGACATGGTGGGAGGCCGGTATGATGACCTTCTTTTTCAATGACGCGACCTCCCTCTACAATTTCTCTATCAAATAACGCTGCGGGTTTGAGTCTCCAGTCTCTTTTCCTTTGATTGACTCTCGGAGACCACGTATTTGATTTGCCTGGGCGCGGGAGTTTTCCTATTCATTCTTTAGGGTCGCCCTCACCTGTTCATGCTTTTTCTCCAATTTCCTCAGTGCGATGGTGACCCACATTTCCACGTCCTTCAACATATCACCCACGACCTGAAACAGGTTACATTTGTCGGGTGAGGGCACCTTGGCCATGTCAATTTCATATTCAAGCACCCTGTAACTAGTGGTACCTGCATCAGGATCCAAGATGGCCTCTGCCATAGACAATACCAGGTGTTCTGTGTCCACATTCATGGAAGCAGAAACCCTGGTGTGATATTTTTCTACATACCCTTCCAGCTCGGCTTTGTACTTATCCCTGACCGTTTTGTATCTCTGCCTCCTTTTAATTGCAACTGCTGAGGTATGATCTCCGATGGCCTATGAGACTTCCGAGAAGTCGGAGGAGGTGACACTGTCTCTCAACATTTTTATCCCGGCTTTACTCTTGTCCAGTTGGCCATATGGTGTAAACGGTTCCAACAGTTGTTCTTCCCCTATGAATTTTGCCTCACTGGAGGCTGTTTTCTGCTTTTTGTGAAGGGGAGAACCTACTCCTGAGGGACCCACTTCTTCTTTGCCTTGGCCTTTATTGACGTCTTCTCCTTCCCCTATGGAAGATGAATTTGTCTCCATCTGCGAATTCAAAGGCCAAGTTTCAAGGTTAGCCCTCCACTCTATAAACGGCCTTGATTCGTGTGCATAAGGAATGGACATGTTCCTCTTTCTTCTGTTTGAGATAATTTCCTGAGGATCATAGGGCCAAGCCTTGCCCTATCTTAGGTCCATGCCTTGCAACAGCTTCTCAACAATGGGAAGGGCGTGTCTTGAATTCACAACAAATGGGCCGATTGTGATAGGGAGTCTCAGGATGAAACCCTTATTTGCAGGGAGAAAGTGTAGTTGGTCAGCCTTGAGGGTCTGCCGAATATACTCCAGAGCATAAACTTGTCGAACAGGAAACACAAGTAGCTGGTAAGGGGAAATATCGGCTCCATAGACCTAAATTTCAATGTAATTTTCAAATAGATACCAATCCCCAGTGCTCTGGGATTTACCGGCTTGTAGCCAGCTCTTCATTTCGGGAAAAACCCTAGGTGAGGGTGAATCATGGATGATAGTATAGGCAATGGACATGAACTCATGTAGGAACCTGGAATAACCCTCCCCCTTTGGCAATTGGCGTACAGAAAGTTCTAGTCAAAAACTGGTCGGGGTTGAGAATTCACCTCGTATACCCTATCTAAACCCAAACCTTCAAACTTATTAGCGTGCTGATACAAGAAAAGGTAGAAGACCATCGAACAAAAGCGGAAGTGACTGGTTTCTGAAAGCTCTTGGAACTGGGTCTGAATGTTGATGGCAAGGAAGCCAGGGATATCCAGAACTACCCCCTTTTGAGACATTAACCACAGGAAATAAACACATACCCTGGAAATTTCCCCCACGATGCCTACCCCTAAAAGACCAGCGATGAGGGCAAGGATGGGCTGCACTTCCTCTTTGAACAGACTCAGCAGGAAAGGTTCTGCAACAAGCAGAGACGTAGCCTAGTTGCTGGTTATAGAGGAAATGAAGTCGTTTTGCTGCTCCCATGGCAGTTTGGTGAACTGGGAGGTTAAAGTCACCTCGTTGAAACTGGTATAGGTGGCATTGGTAGGAAAGTGGAGGGCTTGCCTGATAATGTCGGGGGAAAGAGAAAAAATCTTATTCCCCTGAGCAGAGGTAAACGTGCCTCGACGCTCGTCGTAAGCATATCTGAGCCAACAAATAAAATCAACCACAAAGTAGAGTGGGGGGTAATCTGATGGTATAAACCAGATACAACCACCCGTTATCGGTCTCTATTCTCGATATGTCGCCTGAAAAGCTCGGGTTTTATGCTGCTGATGGGAAAAGGGTATTGGGGATCGCAGATTTCGGCTTGCAGGTCGATGAAAGGTTCAAACCCAGGAGGGTTTCTAGTTTCTCGAACCTGAGGATTCTCTGGTTCAGTTTTCTTGGGCGTGCTCCTCCCCAAGACTGACATACAAATTTTTTTTTTTTTTTTTAAACGGAAGAAAAGCAGAGGGAATATGAGGGATGAAATACCTGTGTAGAAGGGAAATCTATTCAAGAAAACGACGCGGGGGTGTTGATAGTGACTGGGTAGACCTTGGTACTAGCTCCCACTTATTTTATACCGTAGCTGGAAAACCTACGAATTTTACTGCAGTAAAATACGGGAAACTGTTATCTATGACTGATCGTTCTGAGGTAAAAAGGCGGATAGGTGGAATAAATGGGGGGGAAGTGTCGTAAGGACACTGAAAGTGGAGCACGCGGTGCATAGGGATTGGGGTGTCATCTGGGAGCAGGTGAACACCGCGTGCCGGGTTTAATACTGGTACGGGCCTCAGTACCAGTTAGCCTAGAAACTTACCTTACCTCTCTACCGCATAAACCATATGATCCTTGAAACATATTATTTGCAAGACGGGTTAAATACACAGCATACCAGTCTCTAGGGCCCGCATCCCGTTCTGCCACGTCACTCTTTATCTCGGGCCCACCCCGCGGCACGTCACTGTTATTCCGCGGGGGTATGGGTCTCTTCTCTCTTGTGCTTCTTGACCCCCGCAGAAATTACCACATGGAGAATTCCCTCACGTGTACATTATGGACGTGGCCAGCTTTTTAATAATTTTGTCATTGCATCTTTTGCACCATGTATTCGCGCTTTTTGCACTACCTTTACTCTTTTGCTTTATATTTTGACCCTTCTCGTACACATGTTTCCTTTTAAGCCCGATACTAGCTTCATCATCCTTTCCCTTTAATCGGCGTTTTTAATGTTCCGCCATCAGCCAATCATTCAATACATGTCTGTCCAAAGGTTAATTCGGCAGAATGACTAACGTTAACTTATGATCAACATTGGCTCCACCTGGGGATGGCATGTTCATCCTTGAGCATGTCGATAACTTTGCAGACCACCTATTTATCTTCTGTGAACACCATTCCTCTTCATGATTCATCACAACACACACATTATTTAAGCAAAGATGAAAACAGACACTAATATACAATATGATACATCAGGCTCTCTCAGCCTGACTCAGAACTGGAAATAAGGCTTGAGAAACTGGCCGTTTACAGGGGTGTCAAGCAGATCTCCCTGTAAATTTTCCAACCTGAAAGTATTGTTGCCACCTTGTTCTACAATTTTAAAGGGGCCGAACCAGAGGGGGTCAAATTTACCATGTTTACCTTTATCAACCCTTCGAATGTCCCATCTGAGCACTAAATCCCCAATCTGTAATTTTCTGTCTTTGGCATGTTGATCGAAGAGGTCCTTCATTTTCTTCTGGTATTCAACTAGCCTCTGACTCACTTGGTTCCGCGTTTCTTCTAACTCCACCAGCTGGTTGATTCTCCTGGTTACATCGTCCGGTTATTCCTAACTTTCTTGCATGAATCGAGCCACTGGTAATGCTAGCTGTACAGGGAAAACTGCTGCCCTCCCATATACTAATTCGTATGGGGACTTCTCGGTAGCTCTCTTGCTGGTAATCCTGTTAGCCCATAGAGCGAATTTTAAATGGGAATCCTAATTCTTCTGATTTTCATTAATAGCCTTCTTCAGTGCCCTCACCAACATTTTATTTGATGACTCTGCTAGGTTGTTTCCCTGTGGTTAATAGGCTGTGGAGTGACCTAGGGAAATGTTGTACTATTGACAGAAGCTGACAAAATTTGCAGATTTAAAGGCCTGTGCATTATCGGTCACAATATTGGCAGGGCAACCAAATCTGGATATGATGTTTTCTTCTATGAATTTCATCACCACGGTGTCTGTTGCGTTCCTGGCGGGTATAGCTTCTACCCACTTTGTGAAATAATCCGTGGCGGTTAATATCCACTTATGCTGACCGCTGGATGGGGGGTGTATTTCTCCGATGAAATCAATTCCCTACTTTTGGAATGGTTCATCTACATGGACAGGTCATGGGAAGAGGTGTTAGCTTCTGTCTTTCAGCAAACCTTTGGCACTTCTCACAAGCTCTAACCCGGGTAAACACATCTCCAAATAGTTTGGGCCAGAAGAAACCAACCTTCAAGATTTTTTGAGCAGTATCCCTCCAACTGTAATGGCCCCCACAGATTCCTTCATGAAACTCAGCCATTATGCCCTCTACCTCTTCCTCTGTCAGGCATAGGAGCAGGATGCCTGAAGGGTCCCTCTAGTACAACCGGCCATTTGCAACCATGTACTTCTGTGACTTCAACCTTAGTGTTCTGTATTTAGCTTTTTCACAGCTGGGTGGGCAACTTAGTGTTAGGAGATATTCCACTATCTCCTTGTACCACTGGCTGGTGAGGTACTTCATATGTGTCTTCTGGGAATCTATCTCTATTCCCTGTGGTTCTTCTTTCTCTTCAGATGCCTCATTTTCCACCATGGACAGATTTATACCCAAAGACTGGCAATTTGACTCAGACAAGATTTTGGCTAACCCCTGTCCCTTGATTAGTTTAGTAGGGCATATGGCCAGCTCATACTCATGTATTTTGGCTATCCATTTCACTCTTTTTCCTTCACTATCTCACTAGACAAGAATATATTTGACAGCTACTGTGGGCACAAATGCAGTGATGTGGGACTGGAGAACATACATACGAAAGGCTTTGAGGGATTTAACTAGAGCATATGCCTGCTTTTCCAATATGTTATATTTCAGCTCAGCATCACGAAGCACCTAACTGAAAAAGGCAATAGGCTGCTCGTACCCATCTTCATTTTTCTGCAATAGGACTCCTACCTCTGTGTGAGGTGATGCAAAGGAAAAGATCATAAAAGGTTTGGTATAGTCTGGTCCAGCTAACACAGGAGCTTCAGCAAACGCATTTTTAATCCGGGCAAAAGACTCTCGTGATTCTTGTGACCATTTAACCTCATTATTCTTTTTTATCATGTCAGTAATATGCCTAACTATCTCAGCATAATTAGGAATGAACCTTCTCATAAAGTTTATACGGCCTAGGAACACTTGAACTTCCTTTTTATTTTTGGGGAGGGAAATGCCATTTATGACTTCTACTCTCTTAGGATCTATCTTTACTCCATCTTTGGTGACAATATGTCCCAAGAGCTTGCCCTCTTCTAGTGCAAACAAAGACTTCTGTGGATTGAGGGAGAGGCCATACTTTCTGCGCTTCTCAAAAGTTCTGCGCAAGTGTTCAATGTGCTCTGCATCATATTTTGAAAACACAGTAATGTCATCCAAATATACCATCACAAACTTATCTTGCTCTCCGATAAAAGCAATGTCCATGGCCCTCAAAGGTGGCCCCTGCGTTAATCAACCCAAAAGGCATCCTGGCATACATAAACATCCCCCATGGAGTGGTAAAGGTAGTCTTCTTTTGATCTTCCGGCAGTACAGCCACCTGATTGTACCCAGAGAATCCATCCATCATCGACATTCGGGAAGCCCCTACCACTCTTTGCAGGATGTGATCCATCTTTGGCAGTGGATAATTATCCTTTAAGGATGCTCTGTTAAGGTTCCTGAAGTCAACACATAGCCTTATTTCTCAAGTCTTCTTCCGTACAGGGACTAGATTTGCTACCCACTCAGAATATCTCAACGGTACAATGATTTTAGCCTTCAGCAGCTTCTTAATTTCTTTCTCAATAGAGGGTAGCAATAGGGGATTTATCTGTCTAAGCTTCTGCTTATGTGGTTTTTCATCTCCCTTCAGTGGAATTTTATGCTGCATAATGCTGATATCAAAGGTTTTTAGGTCTTGGTAAGACCATGCAAACACATCTTTATAGGACTGAAATAACTTCTGGTACAGCTGTTTATATTCTTCCGGGACCTTCTTGGACAACTTCACGATTTTAGGGTCAGTTTCAGTGCCAAGATTCAGATCTTCTACCTGATTCTCCTCTACAAATTTGTTCGGTTGTAATGGAACATCATTATTGTTAAACAGCCTTTCTAAGGGCACTAATCCTCGAGGAATGACATTCCCTTTCAACTGCAGAAACTTGTGGCCAGCTACCTTTTCTTCCCACTTATCTCCTGGAGTGTCTTCAGTCTCCTCCACTTCACAACTATCAATCTCCATGTTGGAGAATTCCCCAACTGTTTCCAAGAATCTCTTCACTTTCTCTTCATCTTAAAATACTTGCCAGTGTTTGATATTGTCTGGGATTGATGGCCGATAACGTACCTCAATTTCATATCTCAAGAGAGGATTCTGAGGTGGATGAAAAGTACTAGCAGCCACTGCAAGGGAGTCTGCCATTCTATTCTTCTCCCGGGGCATGAACTGTATATTAAATGCCAAGAATAAATTCTCCACCAGATCCCAAAATTCATTCCTATAAGCCCTTAGCCTAGGATGTTTGTCTTGGCACTGATTCCTCGCCTGTCTGACTACCAGTTCTGAATCTCCCAGAACTTTTAGACATTGTATGTTCATACTCCTAGCTGTATGCAGCCCCAATAGGAGTGCTTCATACTCGACCACATTTTTTGTGGCTTCATACTCCAGCTTGAAAGATAGGGGAACCCATCGGCCTGTAGGTGAAATAAATAATACCCCAGCCCCATTACCTTCCCTGGAGTTTGCCCCATCAAAATGAAGTGTCCAGATTTCTGATTCCGGGCTCTCTATGGACTGTTCTGTCTTGATCTAGTAGAACGATGGTTCATGAGTGTACTCTTGATCTTCCTCCAGCATTAAACATGAGAAATCCCCCTCCCTGCTATAAACTGGAGAATTAACTGAGTCATCTGCCTTGGTGACTGTCTTGACAAATCTGGTTTCCCGGTACAGCCTCCTCTCTTGTCCACCAAATACAGGGATAGTGGCATAGGTCAGGTCCAACTTGATCGATCCACCAATTTTGGTACCCCAACATCTTGACAGTAGCATGCCAAAGCGAGCTGGAATGCCAGCCACCACTATATCCATCACTACACTTTTTGCTGGGATCTGATCCAGGTTGACCACTAAGTCCTTTATCATGCCCAGGCACTTAACTCTCTTGGAGTCAAATGAGTAAAGGTCTTTGTATGGGCGGGTGATTTGTACTCCTAATTGTTCCATGACCGAGAGGGGTAAAAGATTATGAGAGGCTCTCAAATCTAACATATAGTTTTGTAGCAGCAGGTCGTGAATTACTAAAGACACATAAAATGGGGGAGTAGCAGCATCTAATTCTTCGACATGTGGGCAAAAAACAACCATAGGCCTTTCTTTCTGGAGGTTCAGACTGTCTGGAATGTGTATTACTTCTGGAGGGAGCATAAAGGATGTGACCTAGGACTAATATGCAGGTTGTTTTAACAACTTAGTCAAGGGAACTAGGATTTTCACCTTCTCAAGCTCCTTTTGTAAGCTGAAGGCAGAGGAGGACTTATCTACTGACACCTCTTTTGGTTCTTTATCTTTGGATTCTTTGTTTGTGGGGGAGGTTTGACTTCTTTTAAGATTGACTTGACACTAGGGGGTGTAGTCACTTGTGAAGATGAAGGAATTTGATCAGCAGACTGCAAAGATTGGTTAAGGGGCCTCTTACCTTTGTCCGGGGTCTTTTGAGACGTTGTCTCCTTGTGAGAAGGTGCTCCTTCTTGAGGTGTGTCCTCCTCCAGATCTTGAGTGCGAGTTCTCTTCCTGGAAGATCTGAGGTCATATCTTCTATTGACCTAAGCTTGCATGAAATCGATGAACTGCTTACAGTAGTCATCAATCTCAGGATCTTCAGTGTCTTCATTAGCTTTCCCTTCTGTGTGTGCCTGCACCTCCACTTCATCACTTTCATGTAAGGGGCATTCAACTTCATCAATGTTTGAGAAAGCAAGGTATGCCTCCTCCTGCTCATACGTAGTGTCTTCAGTAGGACCCTCTACTTGTCCTTCCAAATATAGTGGGTGTGGTACCTGGTCTTGCTACTCCTTTTGTCCTCTTTGCAGTATCTGCAACGGTGGCTTCCGGTATTGAGGGTTATAACCTTTGTTTGGAGCATTTTGGAAATTCTTGGAGGATGAATTACTTGCCTCCATTTCGAGTTTAACCAGCTTAATTGAAATATTCTTGATCATCTTGTTCATCTCCTCAATCCTGTCATTAGCTGAATCTATATCTTGGCTCGAGGTGGATACCTCTTCCTTTCCCCTCTTCTAGTATCTTGTTCAGATTTTCCTTTGGATTTACCAGTGGAAGCGAAATTTACCTCAAGTTCCAGTGCATCTATCTGGGCATCATCCAAGGTGGCTGGCTTTCTTTCTCTCAGAGAGAAGCCGAATTCTGAGTCAAAAGCTGCCACAAAAACAACCTGGGCAGCGGTCTGGTGCGGTTTCATCTCTGTGGGAAGGCTCAGGTAAAACTTGTTAAATCTCTTCATAAACTCGGCCATCCCTTCATTATATCTTTTCTTGAGTGTATTAAACTCAGTCAGACAATGTCCATGATATTTCTTCTCTCCCCATTTTCTTAGAAAAGTGTCTTGCATTCCTTCGCACGTGTTTATAGAACAGTCTCCCAGCGTCTTGAACCATTTTCTTGCTTCACCATCTAGAGATTACACAAATAGTCTCAAGACTACATCGAGGTGCTCCACATTAAAATTTTCTGCAAAAGAGCAGAAGACCTCAAGGTGTTTTTGAGCTTCAATCTTGTTTTCCCCATTGAAACGGGGCAGGAAATTTAGATAGTCCTGCGGCATATCATTGAGCACTTGAGGTAATGCCAGGGGAGCATATTTATTTAGCAAGAAACCTAGAACGTTAGCCATTGGAGGGGGAGGTGGAAGTCACAAAAGGGTTTGATGTGTAACCGGAGGAGGAGGTGGAAGTGAGGTATGGATGACAATGGGAATGTATTGGACAGCAGCCTGGGGTGAAGATGAAAAAGGCGGAGTATTAACAGCGGATACTTCAGTGACTTATTTGACCTCTTCAGCCTCTGGAGTGGGGTGAAATGTGTAACGAGTGGTATCTATTGACTCAGCCTTGTCCTTAACTTGGATGCTTCCCAGAGGTAAGTTGTCTAAGTAGTAGCCGGTTTCTCCCACAGCGGAGTCAGATTCTTGCACTTGGGCTACTTAAGAAGAGGAGGAAGGAAAATCTTCTAAAGAGAATTGTGGGATCTCATGATGAATGAATTGTCTCTCCCTCCAATTTATTCTATGTAAGATTCTCTCTGGGTCAGACACAGAGGGTGTCTTTGGCTGAGACGTATTTGACCTAAGGTGTGGCTTCCAAGGAGCCAGGACTGCAAATAGATTTATCTGAAAAACAAATGTGGAGTCGCCAAGGTGAGGGATATACAACTCTCAAATCTCCATGCTCACCTAATTGAAGAGTGAATAAGGTTTTTTCGAGGCCCAGGGATTTCAACTTCTCTTAACTTCGATCCCCGGCAACGATGCCAAAAAGATGTTGTCAATCCTAGAGACAGCCTTGAGTTGTGAAAGACCAGTGCCTAGGACATATTATATAGCAAGGAGAAATATGATATAATAGGGATAAATATTAGAACAAAGCTCTCATGCTATTTCTTGCAAACAGGAAAATTATCTTGAATGGGACCAAAACTTTCAGAAGCTAAATACCGAGAAAAAAATACTGCAGAGGCAAGATGCGAAACTCTAACACAAATAGTATCAGACAATTCAAAGGTAGCTTTACTACAAAAAGGGCTGGATTATAAACACTTCATAGAGATTGATCATCATAAGGTATCTACTGCATACGTAGAATAAAGAGAATACTAACTGTTTTTGAGACAATACCTAGAAACATATACCAGCATGTGGTGGGCTTATGCAATTAAGAATCCACACATGATAACAACATTTGTAAATAAAATCTCATGGCAGCTAATATAGCAGAAATACAGGCGAATTGAAAACGAGACAGCATATCACACCTGAGCCATATTTAAAGTGTCGAAAAGCTTATGACATAAGTATCAACAAAGATAAATTTATATCAGAACCAGTGGGCTACTCGCATTCCAGAATGTGATACAAGATAAATGGATATAAATGAAATAAACGGCTAAGCTACAACACATAGGAGAGAATTACACACTGTAAAGCACCAAGACCAGAATCCTCATTAAAGGTAAAAACTCCTTCTCATTGAGACCCAACGGGCTCCTCACATTCTTATTAAAGTTTCCACAAAATGCATACAAGAAATTATTTTACAGACAATTCTTCAGAAAATTTGGAACCTGTGTTACTCTTCTGATGTTGCTTATATAGACCTATCCATACATGAGCGAGAAGATATTTTCTGAAAAATATCTTCTTCGCATGCCAAAAATTTGTTAAAGGTCCTTATCAAAATAACCAAAACTTATGATGAGGAATGCAGACCTCTCATCATTTGTAGCTAGGCACTAGGTTGTTTTGAAACAAAATTTTAAACAAACGTCTGGGCAGAAAGTAAAAGACTGAGGTGAAATATAAATTCCACCTGAAACTTAAAAATAACTAACTAAAGTAAAATTAAAAAGGCTGCTTGGGCCGAATCATGAGTTAACATTGTTTCATGGACGAGAAGGGGTCGAGGCGGTTGCTGATACAGGTGGCGGAACATTTGCTGACGAGCTGGCGAATTGGCTGGCGAACTGAGTGCATCTTTGCTGGCTGTCCACTGAAGGTTCAGGCATCGCTGTGAATCCTTCCACCTTGATATAGGCCTCTGTGAGGATGTTGAAACTTGCCTTGGTGGGGAGCTTGTGCTTTATAAAATGAAGGAGGACGAACTCTCGGCGGAGGGATGAAACAATCGTCTCAGCCTTTAACCGAGCGATTTTATCTGATAGGATGTCCATTTGGTCTCTTTCTCTCTGGAGGCATGTCTTATATTCTGTTAATGGTCGTAGCACGAAAGTTGCAGTTGGGTCCCAGCAAGATGGAATTCCATCTGTTGTAATCTCGTCCCACACTGCATCGAACCGATCCACGCTTGCTACCACCTGTTGCAGAGCTCTTGAATGTATAACTTGGGCCGCCTCCTTGTCGGTGATTTTCTGACATTCAAAGGCCTCCATGAACCGACTTGGTATGCCATGCTTTTCCACCTCATTAGATTCCAACTCTTTCAAGAAAGAAATGTAGCTTCTGGCGTGCTGGGTTCTGTCGGACAAGTTGAGGTTTGCCTCCTGCAATTTCCTGTTGAGATAAAGTACCGCAGATTTGGTTTCCCCCATCATTTTTAGGAAACCCCACTATTCTGTCATCGCTGAGATTATCTCTGACCAGATTATACCTCTCGCCTCACTGAGGGTGATATTACCCTTAAGGCAGTTGTTGAGGTCAGTGATAGTTTTTTGCTGGTCGGCTCTGGTCTTCTTTTCCTGCTCCATCTCTTTCTGCAGTGTCTCTATTTTTCTGGCATTTTCAACCAGGGAGTTTTCCAAATCAGTGATCCTCTGCCTCGTGGTGGATGCTTGTTTTTATAATATGTCATTTGCAGCTTTCGCTGCGTTTAGCTGCTTTGAAAATGAACTCGTCTCTGGTGGGGTTGTAGTAGGTGCACAACTGTGCGTGTCCCAGGTGTTCTGCAGCTCCGTCAACCTACTCTGAAGAGTGGCAATTGTTTCTGCCATTTTTTCTTTGTCGTCCTTCTCCTTTTCCAGTGTGCTAGTTAATTCCACTTTTTATTTTTACTGCCTGCACCAATTCGGCCATCTGGACATGGTGGGAGGCCGGTATGCTGACATTCTTTTTCAATGATGTGACGTCCCTCTGCAATTTCTCTATCAAATAATGCTACGGGTTTGAGTCTCCTTTGATTGACTCTCGGAGACCGCGTATTTGATTTTCCTGGGCGCGGGATTTTGCCTGTTCATTCTTTAGGGTCACCCTCACCTGTTCATGCTTTTTCTCCAATTTCCTCAGTGCAATGGTGACCCGCATTACCTCGTCCTTCAACATATCACCCACGAACTGAAACAGGTTACATTTTTCGGGTGCGGGCACCTTGGCCATGTAAATTTCATATTTAAGCACCCTGTAACTAGTGGTACCTGCATCAGGATCTAAGATGGCCTCTGCCATAGACAATACCAGGTGTTCTGTGTCCACATTCATGGAAGTGGAAACCCTGGTGTGATATTTTTCTACATACCCTTCCAGCTCGGCTTTGTACTTATCCCTGATTGTTTTGTATCTCTAGCTCCTTTCAATTGCAACTAGTGAGGTATGATCTCCGATGGCCCGTGAGACTTCCGAGAAGTCGGAGGAGGTGACACTATCTCTCAGCACTTTTATCCCGGCTTTACGCTTGTCCAGTTGTCCATATGGTGTAAACGGTTCCAACAGTTGTTCTTCCCCTATGACTTCTACCTCACTGAAGGCTGTTTTCTGCTTTTTGTGAAGGGGAGAACCTGCTCCTGAGGGACCCACTTCTTCTTCGCCTTGGCCTTTATTGACGTCTTCTCCTTCCCCTGTGGCAGATGAATCTATCTCCATTTGCGAAATCAAAGGCCATGTTTCAAGGTTAGCCCTCCACTCTATAAACGACCTTGATTCATGTGCATAAGGAGTAGACCTGTTCCTCTTTCTTCTGTTTGAGATAATTTCCCGAGGATCATAGGGCCAAGCCTTGCCCTGTCTTAGGTCCATTCCTTGTAACAACTTCTCAACAATGGGTAGGTCGTGTCTTGAATTCACAACAAATGGGCCAATTGTGATAGGGAGTCTCAGGATGAAACCCTTATTTGCAGGGACAAAGTGTAGTTGGTCAACCTTGAGGGTCTGCTGAATATACTCCAGAGCATAAACTCGTCAAACAGGAAACACATGCAGCTGGCAAGGGGAAACCTCGGCTCCATAGACCCGAATTTCAGTGTAATTGTCAAATAGATACCAATCCCCAGTGCTTTGGGATTTACCGGCTTGTAGCCAGCTCTTCATTTCGGGAAAAAGCCTAGGTGAGGGTGAATCATGGATGATAGTATAGGCAATGGACATGAACTCATTTAGGAACCTGGAATAACCCTCCCCCTTTGGCAATTGGCGTACAAAAAAGTTCTAGTCAAAAATTGGTCGGGGTTGAGAATTCACCTCGTATACCCTATCTAAACCTAAACCCTCAAAATTATCAGTGTGCTGATACAAGAAAAGGTAGAAGACCATTGAACAAAAGCGGAAGTGACTGGTTTCTGAAAGCTCTTGGAACTGGGTCCGAATGTTGGCGGCAAGGAAGCCAGGGATATCCAAAACTACCCCCTTTTGAGACATTAACCACAAGAAATAAACACATACCCTGGAAATTTCCCCACGACGCCTACCCCTAAAAGAGTAGCGATGAGGGCAAGGATGGGATGCATTTCCTCTTTGAACAGACTCAACAGGAAAGGTTCTGTAGTAGGTAGAGATGTAGCCCGGTTGCTGGTTATAGAGGAAATGAAGTCGTTTTTCTGCTCCCATGGCAGTTTGGTGAACTGGGAGGTTAAAGCCACCTCACTGAAACTGGTATAGGTGGCGCTGGTAGGAAAGCGGAGGGCTTGCCTGATAATGTCGGGGGAAAGAGAAAAAATCTTATTCCCCTGACCAGAGGTAAATGTGCCTCGACACTCGTCGTAAGCATCTCTGAGCCAACAAATAAAATCAACCACAGAGTAGACTGGGGGGGTAATCTGATGGTATAAACCAGATACAACCACCCGATATTGGTCTCTATTCTCGATATGTCGCCTAAAAAGCTCAGGTTTTATGCTGCTGATGGGAAAAGGGTATTGGGTATCGCGGATTTCGGCTTGCAAGTGGATGAAAGGCTCAAACTCGAGAGGGTTTCTGGTTTCTCGAACCTGAGGAGTCTCTGGTTCGGTTTTCTTAGGCGTGCCCCTCCCCATGACTGACATACAATTTTTTATTTTTATTTTTAAACAAAAGAAAAGCAGAGGGAATATGAGGGACGAAATACCTGTGTAGTAGGGAAATCTGTTCAGGAAAACGACGCAGGGGTGTTGATAGTGACTGGGTAGACCTTGGTACTAGCTCCCACTTAGTTTATACCATAGCTGGAAACCCTGCGAATTTTATTACAGTAAAATACGGGAAACTGTTATCTATGACTGAGCATTCTGAGGTAAAAAGGCGGATAGGTGGAATAAATGGGGGGGAAGTGTCGTAAGGACACTAAAAGTGGAGCAAACGGTGCATAGGGATTGGGGTGTCAGCTGGGAGCAGGTGAACACCATGTGCCAGGTTTAATACTAGTACGGGCCTCAGTACCAGTTATCCTAGAAACTTACCTTACCTCTCTGCCACATAAACCATACGATCCTTGAAACACATTATTCGCAAGACGGGTTAAATACACAGCATACCAGTCTCTAGGGCCCACATCCCATTCTACCACGTCACTGTAATTTCGCGCTTTGCTCTGCCACGTCGCTCTTTATCTCGGGCCCACCCCGCGACACGTCACTATAATTCCACGAGGGTATGGGTCTCTTCTCTCTTGTGCTTCTTGACCCCCACGGAAATTCCCACATGGAGAATTCCCTCACGTGTACATTATGGACGCGGCCAGATTTTTAATAATTTTGTCGTTGCATCTATTGCACCATGTCTTCGCGCTTTTTTCACTACCTTTACTCTTTTGCTTTATATTTTGACCCTTCTCGTACACATGTTTCCTTTTAAGTGCGATACTAGCTTCATCATCCTTTCCCTTTAATCGACATTTTGAATGTTTCGACATCAGCCAATCATTCAATACATTTCTGTCAAAAGGTTAATTCAGAAGAATGACTAACGTTAACTTATGATCAACATTGGCTCCACCTGGGGATGGCACGTTCGTCCTTGAGTGTGTCGAGAACTTTGCAGACCACCTGTTTATCTTCTGTGAACACCATTCCTCTTCATGATTCATCACAACACACACATTATTTAAGCAAAGATGAAAACAGACACTAATATACAATATGATACATCAGGCTCTCTCGGCCTGACTCAGAACTGGAAATAAGGCTTGAGAAACTGGTCGTTTACATGGGCGTCGAGCAGATCTCCCTGTAAATTTTCCAACCTAAAAGTATTGTTGCCACCTTGTTCTACAATTTTAAAGGGGTCGAACCAGAGGGGGTTGAATTTACCGTGTTTACCTTTATCAGCCCTTCGAATGTCCCATATGAGCACTAAATCCCCAATCTATAATTTTCTATCTTTGGCATGTTGATCAAAAATTTCCTTCATTTTCTCCTGGTATTCAACTAGCCTCTGACTCACTTGGTTCCGCGTTTCTTCTAACTCCACCAGCTGGTTGATTCTCCTGGTTACATCGTCCGGTTCTTCCTGACTTTCTTGCATGAATCGAGCCACTGGTAATGCTAGTTGTACAGGGAAAATTTCTGCCCTCCCATATACTAATTTGTATGGGGACTTCCTGGTTGCTCTCTTGCTAGTAATCCTGTTAGCCCATAGAGCGAATTTTAACTGGAAATCCCAATTCTTCTGATTTTCATTAATAGCCTTCTTCGGTGCCCTCACCAGCTTTTTATTTGATGAATCTGCTAGGTCGTTTTCCTGTGGGTAATAGGCTATGGAGTGACCTAGAGCAATGTTGTACTGTTGACAGAAGATGGCAAACTTTGCGGATTTAAAGGCCTGTGCATTATCGGTCACAATCTTGGCAGGGCAACCATATCTGGATATGATGTTTTCTTCTATGCATTTCATCACCACAGTGTTTGTTGCGTTCATGGCACGTATAGCTTCTACCCACTTTGTGAAATAATCCGTGGCAGTTAATATCCACTTATGTTGACCGCTGGATGGGGTGTGTATTTCTCCGATGAAATCAATTCCCCACTGCTGGAATGGTTCATCTACATGGACAGGGATCATGGGAAGAGGTGCTAGCTTCTGTTTTTCAGCAAACCTTTGGCACTTCTCACAAGCTCTAACCCGGGTAAACACATCTCCAAATATTTTGGGCCAAAAGAAACTAGCCTTCAGGATTTTGTGAGCAGTAGCCCTCCAACTGTAATGGCCCCCACAGATAACTTCATGAAACTAAGCCATTATACCCTCTACCTCTTTCTCTATAAGGCGTAGGAGTAAGATGCCTAAACGGTCCCTCCAGTATAGCCGGCCATTTGCAACCATGTACTTATGTGACTTCAACCTCAGTGTTCTGTATTAAGCTTTTTCACAGCTGGGTGGGAAACTTAGTGTTAGAAGATATTCCACTATCTCCTTGTACCACTGGCTGGTGAGGTACTTCATATGTGTCTTCTGGGAAGCTATCTCTATTCCCTGTGGTTCTTCTTTCTCTTCAGATGCCTCATTTTCCACCATGGACATATTTATACCCAGAGCCTGGAAATTTGACTCAGACAAGATTTTGGCTAACCCCTGTCCCTTGATTAGTTTAGTAGGGCGGATGTTGAGCTCATACTCCTGTATTTTGGCTATCCATTTCCCTCTTTTTCCTTCACTATCTCCTTGGAAAAGAATATCTTTGACAACTGCTGTGGGCACAAATGCAGTGATGTGGGACTGGAGGACATACATACGAAAGGCTTTGAGGGATTTCACCAGAGCATATGCCTACTTTTCCAATATGTTATATTTCAGCTTAGCATCACGAAGCACCTTACTGAAAAAGGAAATAGGCTGCTCGTACCCATCTTCATTTTTCTGCAATAGGACTCCTGCCTCTGTGTGAGGTGATGCAAAGGAAAAGATCATAAAAGGTTTGGTATAGTCTGGTCCAGCTAACACAAGAGCTTCAGCAAACGCATTTTTAATCCAGGAAAAATCCTCTCGTGATTCTTGTGACCATTTAACCTCATTGTTATTTTTTAGCATGTCAGTAATATGCCTAACTATCTCAACATAATTAGGAATGAACCTTCTCCAAAATTTTATACGGCCTAGGAACACCTGAACTTCCTTTTTATTTCTGGGCAGGGAAATGCCATTTATGACTTCTACTCTCTTAGGATCTATCTTTACTCCATCTCTGGTGATAATATATCTCAAGATCTTGCCCTCTTCCAGTGCAAACAAAGACTTCTGTGGATTGAGGGAGAGGCCATACTTTCTGCACTTCTCAAAAGTTTTGCGCAAGTGTTCAATGTGCTCTGCATCATCTTTTGAAAACACAGTAATGTCATCCAAATATACCACCACAAACTTATCTTGCTCTCTGATAAAAGCAATCTCCATGGCCCTCTAAAAGGTGGCCCCTACGTTAATCAACCCAAAAGGCATCCTGGCATACATAAACGTCCCCCATGGAGTGGTAAAGGCAGTCTTCTTTTTATCTTCCGGCAATACAACCACTTGATTGTACCTAGAGAATCCATCCATCATCGACATTCGGGAAGCCCCTACCACTCTCTGCAGGATGTGATCCATCTTTGGCAGTGGATAATTATCCTTTAAGGATGCTCTGTTAAGGTTCCTGAAGTCAACACATAGCCTTATTTCTCAAGTCTTCTTCCCTACAAGGACTAGATTTGCTACCCAATCAGAATATCTCAACAGTACAATGATTTTATCCTTCAGCAGCTTCTTAATTTCTTTCTCAATAGAGGGTAGCAATAGGGGATTTATCTGTCTAAGCTTCTGCTTATGTGGTTTTTCATCTCCCATCAGTGGAATTTTATGCTACATAATGCTGATATCAAAGGTTTTTAGGTCTTGGTAAGACCATGCAAACACATCTTTATAGGACTGAAATAACTTCTGGTACAGATGTTTATATTCTTCCGGGACCTTCTTGGACAACTTCACGATTTTAGGGTCAGTTTCAGAGCCCAGATTCAGATCTTCTACCTGATTCTCCTCTACAACTTTGTTCGGCTGTAATGGAACATAATTCTTGTTAAAAATCCTTTCTAAGGGCACTAATCCTCGAGGAATGACATTCCCTTTCAACTGCAGAAACTTGTGGCCAGCTACCTTTTCTTCCCACTTATCTCCTGGAGTGTCTTCAGTCTCCTCCATTTCACAACTATCAATCTCCATGTTGGAGAATTCCCCAACTGTTTCCAAGAATCTCTTCACTTGCTCTTCATCTTCAAATACTTGCCAGTGTTTAATATTGTCTAGGATTGATGGCCGATAACGTACCTCAATTTCATATCTCAAGAGAGGATTCTGAGGTGGAAGAAAAGTACTGGCAGCCACTGCAAGGGAGTCTGCCATTCTATTCTACTCCCGGGGCAACTGTATATTAAATGCCAAGAAGAAATTCTCCACCAGATCCCAAAATTCATTCCTATAAGCCCTTAGCCTAGGATGTTTGGCTTGGCACTGATTCCTCACCTGTCTAACTATCAGTTCTGAATCTCCCAGAACTTTTAAACATTGTATGTTCATACTCCTAGATTTCCGCAGCCCCAATAGGAGTGCTTCATACTCGGCCACATTTTTTATGGCTTCATACTCTAGCTTGAAAGACAGGGGAACCCATCGGCCTGTAGGTGAAATCAATAATACCCCAGCCCCATTACCTTCCCTGGAGTTTGCCCCATAAAAATGAAGTGTCCAGATTTTTGATTCCAAGCTCTATATGGACTGTTCTGTCTTGATCTGGTAGAATGATTGTTCATGAGCGTACTCTTGATCTTCCTCCAGCATTAAACATGAGAAATCTCCCTCCCTGCTATAAACTAGAGAATTAACTGAGTCATCTGCCTTGGTGACTGTCTTGACAAATCTGGTTTCCTAGTACAACCTCCTCTCTTGTCCACCAAATACAGGGATAGTGACATAGGTCAGGTCCAACTTGATCGATCCACCAATTTTGGTCCCCCAAGATCTTGACAGTAGCATGCCAAAGCGAGCTGGAATGTCATCCACCACTATATCCATCACTACACTTTTTGTTGGGATCTAAGCCAGGTTGACCACTAAGTCCTTTATCATGCCGAAGCACTTAAATCTCTTGGAGTCAAATGAGTAAAGGTCTTTGTATGGGCGGGTGATCTGTAGTCCTAATTGTTCCATGACCGAGAGGGGTAAAATATTATTAGAGGCTCCCGAATCTAACATACAGTTGTGTAGCAGCAGGTCGTGAATTACTAAAGACACATAAAATGGGGGAGTAGCAGCATCTAATTCTTTGACATGTGGGCAAAAAACAACCATAGGCCTTTCTTCCTGGAGGTTCAGACTTTCTAGAATGTGTATTACTTTTGGAGGGAGCATAAAGGACGTGACCTGGGACTAATATGCAGGTTGTTTTAACAACTCAGTCAATGGAACTGGGATTTTCACCTTCTGAAGCTCCTTTTGTAAGCTGAAGGCAGAGGAGGACTTATCTACTGACACCTCTTTTGGTTCTTTATCTTTGGAGTCTTTGTTCTGTGGGGGAGGTTTGACTTCTTTTAAGATTGGCTTGATACTAGGGGGTGTAGTCACTTGTGAAGATGAAGGAATTTGATCAGCAAACTGCAAAGATTGGTTAAGGGGCCTCTTACCTTTCACCGGGGTCTTTTGAGACATTGTCTCCTTGTGAGCAGGTGCTCCTTCTTGAGGTGTTTCCTCCTCCAGATCTTGAGTGCGAGTTCTCTTCCTGGAAGATCTGAGGTCATATCTTCTATTGAACTAAGCTTGCATGAAATCAATGAACTGCTTGTAGTATTCATCAATCTCAGGATCTTCAGTGTCTTCATTAGCTTTCCCTTCTGTGTGTGCCTAGACCTCCACTTCGTCACTTTCATGTAAGGGGCATTCAACTTCATCACTGTTTGAGAAAGCAAGGTACTTGTCCTTCCAAATATAGTGGGTGTGGTACCTAGTCTTGCTGCTCCTTCTGTCCTCTTTGCAGTATCTGCAAGGGTGGCTTCTTGTGTTGAGGGTTATAACCTCTGTTTGGAGCATTTGGGAATTTCTTGGAGGATGAATTCTTTGCCTCCATTTCGAGTTTAACCAGCTTACTTGAAAGATTCTTGATCATCTTGTTCATCTCCTCAATCCTATCATTAGCTAAATCTCTATCTTGGCTCGAGGTGGATACCTCTTCCTTTCCCCTTCTTTTAGTATCCTGTTCAGATTTTCCTTTGGATTTACCAATGGAAGCGAAATTTGCCTCAAGTTCCAGTGCATCTGTCTGGGCATCATCCAAGGTGGCTGGATTTCTTTCTCTCAGAGAGAAGTTGAATTCTAAGTCAAAAATTGCCACAAAAACAACCTGGGCAGCGGTCTGGTGCAGTTTCATCTTTGTGGGAAGGCTTAGGTACAACTTGTTAAATCTCTTAATAAACTAGGCCACCCCTTCATTATATCTTTTCTTGAGTGTATTAAACTCAGTCATACAATGTCCATGATCTTTCTTCTCTCCCCATTTTCTTAGAAAAGTGTCTTCCATTCCTTCCCACGTGTTTATAGAACGGTCTCCCAGCATCTTGAACCATTTTCTTGCTTCACCATCTAGAGATTGCACAAACAGTCTCAGGACTACATCGAGGTGCTCCACATTAAAATTTTCTGCAAAAGAGTAGAATACCTCAAGGTGTTTTTGAGATTCAATCTCGTTTTCCCCATTGAAACAGGGCAGGATCTTTATATAGTCCTGCGACATACCATTGAGCACTTGAGGTAACGCCAGGGTAGCATATTTATTCAGTAAGAAACCCGGAACGTTAGCCATTGGAGGGGGAGGTGGAAGTAGCAAAATGGTTTGATGTGTAAGCGGAGGAGTAGGTGGAAGGGAGGTATGGATGACAATGGGAATTTATTGGACAACAGCTTGGGGTGAAGATGAAAAAGGTGGAGTATTAACAGCGGATACTTCAGTGACTTCTTTGACCTCTTCAGCCTCTGGAGTGGGGTGAAATGTGTAACGAGTGGTATCTATTGACTCAGCCTCGTCCTTAACTTGGATGCTTCCCAGAGGTAAGTTGTCTAAGTAGTAGCCGGTTTCTCCCACAGCGGAGTCAGATTCTTGCACTTGGGCTACTTGAGAAGAGGAGGAAGGGAAATCTTCTAAATAGAATTGTGGGATCTCAGGATGAATGAATCGTCTCTCCCTCCAATTTCTTCTATGTAAGATTCTCTTTGGGTCAAACACAGAGGGTGTCTTTGGCTGAGACGTATCTGACCTAAGGTGTGGCTTCCGAGGAGCCAGGACTGCAAATAGATTTATCTGAAAAACGAATGTGGAGTCGCCAAGTTGAGGGATATACAACTCTCAACTCTCCATGCTCACCTAATTGAAGAGTGAATAAGGTTTTTTCGAGGCCCAGGAATTTCAACTTCTCTCAACTTTGATACTCGGCAACGGCGCCAAAAATATGTTGTCGATCCTAGAGACAGCCTTGAGTTGTGAAAGACTAGTGCCTAGGACATCTTATATAGCAAGGAGAAATATGGTATAACAAGGATAACTAGCAGAACAAAGCTCTCATGCTATTTCTTGCAAACAGGAAAATTATCTTGAATGGGACCAAAACTTTCAGAAGCTCAATACTAAGAAAACAATACTACAGAGGCAAGATGCGAAACTCTAACACGAATAGTATCAGACAATTCAAAGGCATCTTTACTGCAAAAAGGGCTGGATTATAAACACTTCACAGAGATTGATCATCATAAGGTATATACTGCATACGTAGAATAAAGAGAATACTAACTATTTTTGAGACAATATCTAGAAACATATACCAGCATGTGGTGGGCTTATGCAATTAAGAATCCACACATGATAACAACATTTGTAAATAACATCTCATGGTATCTAATATAGCAGAAATATAGGCGAATTGAAAACGAGACAGCATATCACACCTGAGCCATATTTAAAGTGTCGAAAAGCTTATGACATAAGTATCAACAAAGATAATTTATATCAGAACCAGTGGGCTACTCGCATTCCAGAATGTGATACAAGATAAATGGATATAAATGAAATGAATGGCTAAGCTACAACACATAGGAGAGAATTATACACTGTAAAGCACCAAGACCATAATCATCATTAAAGGTAAAAACTCCTTCTCATTGAGACCCAACAGGCTCCTCACATTCGTATTAAAGTTTCCACAAAATGCATACAAGAAATTCTTTTACAGACAATTCTTCAGAAAATTTGGAACATGTGTTACTCTTCTAATGTTGCTTATATAGACCTATCCATATATAAGCGAGAAGATATTTTCTGAAAAATATCCTCTTCTCATGCCAAAAATTTGTTAAAGGTCCTTATCAAAATAACCAAAACTTATGATGAGGAATGCAGACCTCTCATCATTTGCGGTTAGGCACTAGGCCGTTTTAAAACAAAATTTTAAACAAACATCTGGGCAGAAAGTAAAAGGCTGAGGTGAAATATAAATTCCACCCGAACTTAAAAATAACTAACTAAATTAAAAGTAAAAAGGCCTCTTGGGCCGAATCATGAGTTAACAGTGTTTCATGGACGAGAAGGTGTCGAGGCGGTTGCTGACACAGGTGGCGGAACATTTGCTGACGAGCTGGAAAACTGAGTGCATCTTTGCTGGCTGTCCGCTGAAGGTTCGGGCATCGCTGTGAATCCTTCCACCTTGATATAGGCCTCTGTGAGTACGTTGAAACTTGCCTCAATGGGGAGCTTGTGCTTTATAAAATTAAGGAGGATGAACTCTCGGCGGAGGGATGAAACAATCGTCTCAGCCTTTAACCGAGCGGTTTTATCTGACAGGATGTCCGTTCGGTCTCTGTATTTTTGGAGGCATGTCTTATATTCTGTTAATGGACGTAGCATGAAAGGAGCGGTTGGGTGCTAGCAAGATGGAAGTCCAGCTGTTGTAATCTCGTCCCACACTACATCGAACCGATCCATGCTTGCTACCACCTGTTGCAGAGCTCTCAAATCTATAACTCGGGCCGCCTCCTTTTCGATGATTTTCTGAAATTCAAAGGCCTCCATGAACCGACTTGGTATGCCATGCTTTTCCACCTCATCAAATTCTTTCAAGAAATAAATGTAGATTCTGGTGTGCTGGGTTCTGCTGGACAAGTTGAGGTATTCCTCCTGCAATTTCCTGTTGAGATAAAGTACCGCAGATTTGGTTTCCCCCATGATTTTTAGGAAACCCCACTGTTCTGTCACCACTGAGATTATCTCTAACCAGATTATACCTCTCACCTCACTGAGGGTGATATTACCCTGAAGGCGGATTTTGAGGTCAGTGATAGTTTTCTGCTGGTCGGCTCTGGTCTTCTTTTCCTACTCCATCTCTTTCTGCAGTGTCTCTATTTTTCTGGCATTTTCAGCCAGGGAGTTTTCCAAATCAACGATCCTCTGCCTCGCGGTGGATGCCTATTTTTCTAATATGTCATTTGCAGCTTTCGCTGCGTTCAGCTGCTTTGACAGCGAACTCGTCTTTCGTGGGGTTGTAGTAGGCGCATAGTTGTGCGTGTCCCAAGTGTTCTGTAGCTCCGTCAACCTACTCTGAAGAGTGGTGATTGTTTCTACCATTTTTTCTTTGTCCTCCTTCTCCTTTGCCAGTGTGTCAGCGAATTCTGCTTTTTATTTTTCTGCCTGCGCTAATTCGGTCGTCTCGACATGGTGGGAGGCTAGTATGCTGACCTTCTTTTTCAATGACGCAACCTCCCTCTGCAATTGCTCTATCAAATAACGCAGTGGGTTTGAGTCTCTAGTCTCTTTTCCTTTTATTGACTTCCGGAGACCGCGTATTTGATTTTCCTGGGCACGGGAGTTTTCCTGTTCATTCTTTAGGGTCGCCCTCACCTGTTCATGCTTTTTCTCCAATTTCCTCAGTGCGATGGTGACCCACATTACCTCGCCCTTCAACATATCACCCACGACCTGAAACAGGTTACATTTGTCGAGTGCGGGCACCTTGGCCATGTCAATTGCATATTCAAGCACCCTGTAACTAGTGGTACCTACATCAGGATCCAAGATGGCCTCTGCCATAGACAATACCAGGTGTTCTGTATCCACATTCATGGAAGCGAAAACCCTGATGTGATATTTTTCTACATACCCTTCCAGCTCGGCTTTGTACTTATCCCTGATCGTTTTGTATCTCTTGCTCCTTTCAATTGCAACTAGTGAGGTATGATCTCCAATGGCCTGTGAGACTTTCGAGAAGTCGGAGGAGGTGACACTGTCTCTCAGCACTTTTATCTCGGATTTACTCTTGTCCAGTTGGGCATATGGTGTAAATGGTTCCAGCAGTTGTTCTTCCCCTATGACTTCTGCCTCATTGGAGGCTATTTTCTGCTTTTTGTGAAGGGGAGAACCTACTCCTGAGGGACCCACTTCTTCTTCGCCTTGGCCTTTATTGACGTCTTCTCCTTCCCCTATGGCAGATGAATCTGTCTCCATCTGTGAAATCAAAGGCCAAGTTTCAAGGTTAGCCCTCCACTCTATAAACGACCTTGATTCATGTGCATAAGGAGTGGACCTGTTCCTCTTTCTTCTGTTTGAGATAATTTCCCGAGGATCATAGGGCCAAGCCTTGCCCTATCTTAGGTCCATGCCTTGCAACAACTTCTCAACAATGGGAAGGGCATGTCTTGAATTCACAACAAACGGGCTGATTGTGATAGGGAGTCTCAGGATGAAACCCTTCTTTGCAGGGACAAAGTGTAGTTGGTCAGCCTTGAGGGTTTGCCGAATATACTCCAGAGCATAAACTCGTCGAACAGGAAACACATGCACCTGGTAAGGGGAAACCTTGGCTTCATAGACCTGAATTTCAGTGTAATTGTCAAATAGATACCAATCCCCAGTGCTCTGGGATTTACCGGCTTGTAGCCAACTCTTCATTTCGGGAAAAACCCTAGGTGAGGGTGAATCATGGATGATAGTATAGGCAATGGACATGAACTCATTTAGGAACCTGGAATAACCCTCCCTCTTTGGCAATTAGTGTACAGGAAAGTTCCAGTCAAAAACTGGTCAGGGTTGAGAATTCACCTCGTATACCCTATCTAAATCGAAACCCTCAAACTTATCAGCATGCTGATACAAGAAAAGGTAGAAGACCATCGAACAAAAGCGGAAGTGACTGGTTTCTGAAAGCTATTGGAACTGGGTCCGAATGTTGGCGGAAAGGAAGCCAGGGATATCCAGAACTACCACCTTTTGAGACATTAACCACAGGAAATAAACACATACCCTAGAAATTTTCCCCACGACGCCTACCCCTAAAATACCAGCGATGAGCGCAAGGATGGGTTGCACTTCCTCTTTGAACAGACTCAACGGGAAAGGTTCTGCAGTAGGTAGAGACGTAGCCTGGTTGCTGGTTATAGAGGAAATGAAGTCATTTTGCTGATCCCATGGAAATTTGGTGAACTGGGAGGTTAAAGCCACCTCGCTGAAACTGGTATAGGTGGCGCTGGTAGGAAAGCGGAGGGCTTGCCTGATAATGTCGGGGGAAAGAGAAAAAATCTTATTCCCCTGAGCAGAGGTAAACGTGCCTCGACGCTCGTCGTAAGCATCTCTGAGGCAGCAAATAAAATCAACCACAGAGTAGACTGGGGGGGTAATCTAATGGTATAAACCAGATACAACCACCTGATATCGGTCTCTATTCTCGATATGTCGCTTGAAAATCTCAGGTTTTATGCTGCTGATGGGAAAAGGGTATTGGGGATCGCGGATTTTGGCTTGCAAGTCAATGAAAGGCTCGAACCCGAGATGGTTTCTGGTTTCTTGAACCTGAGGAGTCTCTAGTTCGGTTTTCTTGGGCGTGCCCCTCCCCATGACTGACATACAAAACCTTTTTTTTTTTTTAAATGGAAGAAAAGTAGAGGGAATATGAGGGACGAAATACCTGTGTAGCAGGGAAATCTGTTCAGGAAAACGACGCGAGGGTGTTGATAGTGACTGGGTAGACCTTGGTACTAGCTCCCACTTAGTTTATACCGTAGCTGGAAAACCTACGAATTTTACTGCAGTAAAATACGGGAAACTGTTATCTATGACTGAGTGTTCTGAGGTAAAAATGTGGATAGGTGGAATAAACGAGGGGGAAGTGTCGTAAGGACACTGAAAGTGGAGCACGCGGCGCATAGGGATTGGGGTGTCAGCTAGGACCAGGTGAACACCGCGTGCTGGGTTTAATACTGGTACAGGCCTCAGTACCAGTTAGCCTAGAAACTTACCTTACCTCTCTACCGCATAAACCATACGATCCTTGAAACATATTATTTGCAAGATGGCTTAAATACACAGCATACTAGTCTCTAGGGCCCGCATCTCGTTCTGCCACGTCACTGTAATTCCGCGCTTTGCTCTGCCACGTCGCTCTTTATCTCGGGCCCACCCCGTGGCACGTCACTATAATTCCGCGGGGGTATGGGTCTCTTCCCTCTTGTGCTTCTTAACCCCCGCAGAAATTCCCACATGGAGAATTCCCTCACGTGTACATTATGGACACGACCAGCTTTTTAATAATTTTGTCGTTGCATATTTTGCACCATGTCTTCGCGATTTTTGCACTACCTTTACTCTTTTTCTTTATATTTTGACCCTTCTTGTACACATGTTTCCTTTTAAGTGAGATACTAGCTTCATCATCCTTTCCCTTTAATCGGCGTTTTGAATGTTTCGCCATCAGCCAATCATTCAATACATGTCTGTCCAAAGGTTAATTCGGAAGAATGACTAACGTTAACTTATGATCAACAGGTCATCCGACCTAGAGATCATATTGACTTGAACGGTGTTCGGTGGTGGAATGGGGAAAATACCCATGAGAACGCGGTCCTTGAAAAGACCTGGTCCTATACTTTCAGGGGGTTTGGGAATTTGATCCACGTATGGCACGTTGTTCTCGGAGGACGAGGTAAAGAAAGATAACTAATCGACAGTAATAATCTTGCCCTCATGTGGAACCTTCAAAAGTCGAAATAGGGTGGAAAAAACGCACAACATGGCGTGGGTCCAACTACGACCGAGTAGAAGATTGTAGTTGAGTTTGGCATCAACAACTTCTACTTCGACGTTGACTGTCTTACCTTTCAATGTAATCGATAGACTCACGAGAACACCCAAGGGTTTTGATTCCCTTCCATCGAATGCCTCGAGGGCATTGGGAGATGAAGTGAGGGCTGGAGAGCTAATGGCCTTCCAACAAGCAGATGACATAACGTAGGTAGAGGCACCTTCGTCCACAACGGCTATATGGATGTTGAGACCGTTAATACCGACTTGTATAACAAGCGTGATCTGGTGCGGAAGTCGGGGGATGAAATTCTCTAGATCGAAGGTGAGAAGGCTAGAGTCAGCAGGATCGATGCTGCCGATCATAGATAACAATGCTTTCCTTTGAGACGGACAACTCTGGAGGACTTCCAATGCAGACATCGCAGATGGAGCCTGTGCGAAATCCTCAAAAATACTGTAATGTTGAGCAACACGAGCATTAGGGTTATAGGAAGACTTTTGGAGAACACCTTTGGAAAGTGGTCGTACAACGGGTTCAGCACTGGGCCTTTCAATTTCTAGGGAGCCAGAGGTAGGTGGGGGAGGAGGGTCATCAACGACCTCCTTCCCAGCTGCCTGACGTGATCTGACATAATCCTTCGACCGAGTGGCAATAGAAACAGGTGCAGCACCATTCATCATGAAAACCTGTGACCCAAACTGTGCAGATGGCGAAGGCTGCTCGACCATCTAGGTCTGTTGAGATGGAAAAGGTTCTTTAAGAACTGCTGGAGTTCCCTTAGAGCCCTTAAGAATTTAACTAACCTCGGATCGTCTAGGACAATATTTGGTGTAGTGGTCTTCATCACACATCAGGCAAGGGTACTTCGGTTTCCGCTGTGAACCATCATCAGCACGTGGTTTGGACGATTCTGGTTTTGGGGCATCGGATTTGGCTTTTCCTTTTCCCTTCTTTTTCCCTTTAGAGGATTTTTCCGTAGGATTGGCCTGAACGGCGTTGACCTCCGTGGTCTTACCAGAATCTGGAGTAGCCGGAGGAGCAAAATTTTTGGAAGAATTCGATTTCTGCTTCCCGTTGGAAGACTCGCGAGAAGTTTGAGAGATGGAACCAATAACACCGTCTATTGATGGTGTAGCTGACGCTTTAGAGGTCTCTGGTCATGGGGAATTAGTCAAGATATCATATAACGTGCCGAACTGAGAGTACACTAAATCGAGGTACTGGGCACGAGCAATGGCTTGTTCCTCTGTTACACATGCCCCCATAGAAATGTCTTGTGCAATCTTATTGACAAAGGAGGTAGTGACCCAGTGAGTTATAAGCTAATCAGGAATGTCAAACTTGATCAGACGATGACGACGTCTCCATTCGTGAATGTGATCTAAAATATGAGTGGCTTTTTCCTCTTTCAGAGATGTCAGGAGATGTGTCCCGGCTTCGTAACGAATTGATAATTGGAACTGCGTCAGGAATGCCATAGATAGAGTATTAAAATTTTGAAAAATACCATGGGGCAGTTCTATGTACCATTTAGCAACAGTGCCGATGAGAGTGCGCTGGAAAAGACGCAGACGAATCGAGTCATCCACCCAAGAATTAGAAGAACACCATAAGTGGTATGTCATGACATGTGCTTGGGGGTCTTCTCCATATTTTCCCTCAAACTTAGGACAATCACCACGCACCTTCGTCGGAACCGAAGGCCAATATGGATTATGAAGAATCAGATAATTGGTTAATTTGGACACATCCGGTAACTCCAATGTGGTGAGAAAAGGTAATTGAGGGTTGAAAGGCATGCCAGGTCCCCGATAAGGACCTGTACCTGTACTCCATCCTGGTTGTGCATAACTCTTCCCCCATTGGTTCTGTCCTGAAGGATTCTAACCATAGGGGGTATAAGCCGGATAATTAGGTTGATATGGCGGCTGAAAACCAAGATACAGGGGTTGATAACCAGGGTATTGATTCTAATTATACGTGGGCCTCGATTGAGCAATGTATGGATTTTGCTGCGGAGTACAAGTATAGCCTGGTTGTTGATGATAATAACCATAACCTTGGGGCGGGTTGTAAACCGGTTGAGACTGAACTTGAAGGTAATAGCCGCCTTGGGGTCGAATGGGTTGCTGGTAAGTGGGGCCCTGCTGAGTCAGATAAGTCGGGCGCACAAGTGGATTCGGCTGTGGCACATAATAGATCGGCAACTGAGTAGGGTTAACAAGTTGTGCAGGTTGTCCTGGTTGAACAAGTTGACTTGGCTGATGAGGGACACCAAGTTGCCCTAGCTAAGTAGGTTGGCCTGATGGCAGGAGTGGGCTAGGTTGTGCCTGATAACCAGGTTGACCTGTGACAGGACCGTAAGATGGCCCTGGTTGTGCAACATTTTGACCAATTAGAAACTGAGGCTGCTGAGGTTGCACCAAAGGTTGAGAAGGATGGTTTTTCCCCCTAGGACCGTATGGAGGTCCACGTTGATACCCCGGTTGCCCTGCCAGTCCTTGAGGTTGCCCTGGTTAGACCACAGGGTGAGGCTACAAAGGTTGACCTTGAGGATTGTAAAACTTCCCTTGCAGGCCGTACAATAATCCCTGCTGGACCGAAGGTTGTCCCTGTAAGGGTTGTCCTTGTGGGTCATATGCATACCCTGGCTGTGCCGAAGGTTGTCCCTGGAAGGGTTGTCCTTGTGGGCCAGAAGCATATCCTTGCTGAAACAAAGGTTGCATAAGTTGGGTAGATAAAAAACCATTAATATACTGATAAGCCTCAGGAGCTGGAAAATGAAGGGGGTTGCCCTAATCTTCATATTGATATGGAAATATGTAGATCAGGGCACCATTCGCTCCATATTGGGAAAATTAAGGACGATTAAGATCCTGAGAGGAATGACCAACCTCGGAGATCGACGGCTATAAAGACATCCGATACTCCTCGTGAGAAATGTTCTCTGGAATGGCTGAAGCTATATAGACGTCTTCAGGAACTGACGAGGTCCTAGTTGAATGAGTAGTGACAACAGACGTAGACGCATCCATGCAGACAGTAGGTCTAATAGGTGTCGATGTAACAAAAGGAGATGTCGTGAGAGGTGTCGATGGCGACATCCCTAACGAGGGAATGGTCGGATTCGTGTATGGAGTCGATATTCTCATAGAGGCAATAGCAGCCATGACCTAACTTAAAGACCTATATCCAGCTAGGAGCGATGGACCAGGTGAAGACAGAAAAAATGGTTCAGGGATGTCTTTAGGAAAAAGCTGGTAGTCTTCACCAGAAGCAGGGATTCCCTCACTAGGAGTAGGGCTGAATGAGTCCATATCTGACCCTGTTGTAAGATCTTCTAAAAGACGACGGGGACTAGGAGGTATGACAACAACCAAAAAGGGTGATCCCGATGTAAGAGGAGGGACGTGTTCCCCTACTCCAAATCCAAACCAAGCATTGGACAAGGGCCAATTGAACTCATCTGGTCCTCCAAAGGGAAGTTCAGATATAACCGGTCCCCCGTCAGGAAACTCGGATACAATGGGTTGCTAATGCTCAGCAGAGGACTGAGAGACCTCTGATGAATCGTCTGTATAAGCACTACCAGTAGAAGAAACTGATGGTTCTGCCACTATGACTATAGCAAAAAGAGGAAGAGATCAAAAACAAAGATGCACGGGAAAAAACCAAGGCAAACAAAAACAGGCCGAAAAATCAATTTCTTAATGGGCGTGTGATCGTAGGTGATTAATTTTACCACATTGAAATTGGAAATTTTACTGTTTCATGTTTTAAGAGTCTGGAAACGAGTAAAACATGACTCTATCACTTTCAGTTTGGAAACAAGCGTGAAAGGACAAGTGCTTGATGATATTTTCAAATTTAGGGAGTCAGTAAAGATCGAAGTGACTGCTCTAGTAATCTAGGTAAATGGGTGTACCAGATATCTGTGAACTTCCATATACACCTTCGTAAAAATGAAAGAGAAATCAACCAAGGACTTAACGTATGTGCAAGTAATATCCCCGAATGTTGTGTCCGGTGTATCATGAGTAAAAGGCGGCAGACTCGGCTTCCTACGGATAAAGGATTTGCAACCTAACGAGGTCTCCCTTTATATACGTGACAGTACGAGGAACACAATTCTGTACTAGCATTGTCTAAAGGCAGATGGCGAACGACAACTACTAGGTTTAATGATGCCGGAATACGTCTCTACCTTAAACAACTAGATGTTCCGTTAAGTTTCAATGTTGCCTTAGGTTAATTTTGTAAATTTTAAAGTTGATCTTCAATTTACGTTTCGATTTCAAGGAACTATCAACTGTTGGATCTCATAAAACCTCTAGATGCAAACTACATGCCACAAAATATCATTTTGTTCAATGAAGAGCTATCTACGGGAGAGTTGAGAGCTTTCAAATGACAGCAAAATGAACACACAAAGACATCCACTACTGTTTTCAATGCAAGCTAATGAAACTAGAAAACTCTTCTCTAGAATTATACAATGCTAGTAATGCGAAAAAAATTTCAATTTCCACTATGCCAATAAAAAATGCAAACGATTTTTTTTTGTATTTTTCAATATATTAGAACAAATGCACTAAATAAATGAAAAACTAAGGAAAACATTAATTTGAGAATGATACAGAGAGAGTTGAAACCAGACAAGTTCACTCAACTCAAACAACACAATCAAGACTCAAACCAATGATGAAATCCCTCAAAGCGAAGAAGAATCTCGAAAGACACTCAAACAAACCGTGTGATCTAGGCTTGGAGCAACACAAAGAGAAATTCAACGAAAGAGAGAACAATCACTCAATAAACACAATGATTCAATGGGATTCAGCAAGATGAATGCAAAGAAGCAACAACAAAGTTGACCGGGAAAGCAAAGACCCAAAACTCCCACGGGAGGCTTCGCACACTGAAGCACCTAGAAGCCCTAGGGATAAAATGCAAAACTGACAGAAAAGGGAAAACAACCGGAGGAAAAGGGCTAAAAACAATAAAAAATGACTTCAAAGCACTCAATCAATCAGAAAAAATGAACCAGGACCCAAAGTCAAGCTCAGAGAGCCCAAGAACAAGCAAACCCTAAAACCAAGCAAGGTTGGCGCGCCTGTCTGGCTGTAATCTGTGCCAAACAATGGATGGCACAGGTGCCTAACTAGCAACTAGCGCCAGTTGGCGCGATTGTCAGAGGTATAACCGCGCCAATCAAGTATACCCTAGAAATTTATGAAAATGGACAAACCAAGGCTAGATCTGGTCTTTTGGGGGCTGAACAAGGGTTTAACACCAAGGAAGGTAAACCAGAAAAGGATACTAATCAAACGAAAAGCCAAAAAACAAACCAACGGAGGAAGGACCAACTCCCACTAATCCTCAGTGGAGTCGCCAAATTTTTGTGGAGGTAAATCCCCTCAGCGAACAGAGGCAATCCCACTAGCCCTAGAGTGGGTCTAGCAACAATCGAAACACGCAAAGCTATTGGTTCCTAGTTACAAAAGATAGAATCGTGATAGATCGCTTACCGTGATTCTTTTGTTTTTTTTGTCGAAGAAGAACTGTTGCTTACGTTCCTAGCTGGACAGGTCATGATCCGTGAGCTTGCTACATCCAGATACCTATACACATGCAAAGAAGAGAGACAACTTGCAATGTAGTATTCCACACTTTATAACTATCGATGAGTCAGAGAGGAACAAATGAAATTGCATTATATAATGGACAAATGCAATCATGGAACCAATAGCAGAGTCATGTATATTAAGATACGAGAGAATGATTACAACCGGTGCTCTGACATCGTGATCTTCCTTCGATGGGGTTCCAGTGGGACGTGTCTCACAAAGCTCGTCAGGGATTTGACAAAACTCTCTCTCTTACAAGGTTCTCCTTAGCTCTACTTTCAATAGTCGCTCAGCTGTAGTTTTCTTCCCAAATGTTCAGCTAGCTAGCAAATGAAGAGGGCAGGCTTTTATAGAGGGAGAAGGAGAGGTTAGGCTCCCTATAATCATGGGGAAGAGTCCTATCTCTTAGGAAGGTTCCATGAGAGGTGGAAAACCACTTTCTAATCAGGGATATCCAGAGGCAAACAACCCAACCTCATTTTAAAGATTCGTTCTAAAGTTGTTAGAATCAAACTTCCGCCTTCTATTGTTAAAAAACATTCCTTAATAGGCTTGGCGTGGGTGTAACATAGGGACAAAGCGCCAGCTGGCGCACTCGCTAGTGTGCATTTTCCCCATTGGTGCGAGGGATGAACTGGCTACCCATGCCCATGCCAAAACATGGGTTTTTAGGGTTTTCCAGAGGAAATGTTCTTCAGGAGAATTCTTGCCCTTATGCAGAAGGATACCATCAAGGTGTTTTCAAGACATTTTTTTGTTCACAGGTCACGGGAATAGTCCTCCAATGTACGGGACGAGGGATTGTAGGGACGATGACAAAATGCTATGTAACACTTTTCTCTCATGTTTTTGAGACAAGGTCACGGTGGCGGAACCACCAGTTTCATCGTCCCCTTCATTACCTCATAGTGAAGATCCTTCTCCCGAAGTTTCTTCAGAAACATCTCATTCTGCTAGGCGTTTAGGTTACTGGAGTTTTATTTTTCTGAGTGTTCAACCTCTTGCCACTCGATCTCCTCTTGAGGAACCATTTGATATCAATTAGCAACCTCCGGACGTTTGGGTCGGTTTTAGGGAGGAAGGATATCCTCCTTTACCTTCAGAACTACTTGCCTCGGAACCGCTTGAATCGCCATTGATACGTGCCTTACTTTCCACTACTCGTCGCCTTTTCGCTGACATCATGTCTTCATCTGACATGGATGCTACTAGTCCCATCAGTAGTGAAGAGACTTATGTTTCTACTGGAGAATATCAGTTCCCTCATGAGAATTTTCCTTATGTCTCGGCTCAACCTTCCTCACAGCCTTCCACTCTCCCGAATGGTTATCACTCGTTGAGTCAGATGATTTCTAGTGCTACATCTTTGTATCATAATCCCATATGGTCGGGTACATCGGCTCCCTTAGAGGGTTCATTTATATCGGGTCCATCCTCCTCGAATCCCATCACGTCAACGATCGTTACGTCTGTCCCAACCAAACCGACTGTTTGTTTGGCCTCATCTGCACCTTCTGTTAGTGTGACTTCGTCATTAACGCCATCTTCTATTGTTTGTGGGATGACTCCTATTGCTTCCACGATACCTGTTGGGCCCACCGTGAGTGGATCACAGCCTCACGTATCGGTAATACATCAACCTGCTGGTAGTGTGCTTGCCTCCTTTAATCCGATTCCTGAAGGTTAGACGTATGATCAGTACATGATGGCCATTCAACAAAAGAATTATTTCCTTCAGGGTTCTCAAAAAATGCAAGCTCTCATTAATCCTCTGCATTATTACGATGAGCACGAAAATCACATCTATTTACATGGGCCTCACCCACGAGGTTTGTTATATATTCAAACACCTCAAATTTCAGTTTACCCCAACCAGTTTACATACCTATAGGGATAACCCTATGGTCCACAAGGACAACCCTTTTAGGGACAACCTTTGGTCCAACCGGGACAACCCTATGGTCCTGCTGATCAACCTTATGTTCAACAAGGAGCGTCTTATGTTCCCCAGGGGAAAACCTATCCATCTCAGAGACAACCTTTTGTACAACCGAATCAGCCTTACGTTTGAAAGGCCAAACTTTTGTACAGCAAGGTCAACCCTCTACTACTTAGCCGGGCCAACCTGGTCTTCAGGGGAAACCTGGCTCATCTCAACCATCAGGCCAACCTGTTCCTCAAGGACAACCTAGTGGATTTCAGCATCTAGGCCAAACTGCACCCCAGGGACAACCTGTTCAACCCCAACAACTAGACCAACATAAACCCCAGGGAAAAACTATTCAACCACATCATTCAGGTTGACCTGCACCCTAGGGGAAACCCGTGTAGCCTCAGGGCCTACCTTTTATTCCTCAAGGTCAATTTGAGATGGTACAAGGCCCGCCCCAAGGCACTGCTAAAATTCCACAAAAAAATCTATATGTCGCTCAGACAGGACCTCAGTGGTTTGCTCATAATCAATATCCTAGTCCTCAACCAGTGTATGGGTAGAATTATCAGGCTTATAACCCCTATAGAAAAAATCCTCTGAGATAGAACATATGAGGTTAGAATTTCTCCCAACCTGGTTGGAATCCCAATACTGGTCTCTGCAATGCCTTTCAATCCACAATTTCCTTTTCTCTCTACGCTAGAACTACCCAATGTGTCAAAGTTGACAAATGATCCTATCCTTCATAATCCATATTGGCCTCCGGTTCCAACTAAAATCATTGGCAATTGTCCCAAATTTCAAGGTAAGTCTGGAGAAGACCCCCAAGAGCATGTTATGACATAACATCTTTGGTGCTCTTCTAACTCTTGGGTTGACGATTCAATTCGACTACGTCTTTTCCAAAAGACTCTCATTGGTGTCGCTGCAAAGTGGTACATTTAACTCTCCCGCAACATCTTTCAAGATTTCAACTCTCTCGCCATGGCATTTCTCACGCACTTTCAGTTACTAGTTCATTATGAAACTAGGACGCACCTCCTCACATCCTTGAAACATGATCGAGCTACTCATATTTCTGATCATATTCATGAATGGAGGCGGCATCATCGTTTGATCAAATTTGAGATTCCTGATCAACTTCTGATTGATTGGTTCACTACCTCTTTTATCGGTCTGATTGCTAAGGACATCACTATGGGGGAATGTGTTACTGAGGAAAAAACCATCGCTCATGTCGAGTACCTCAATCTCGTGTACTCTCAATCCGACACGTTGTATGAACTCTTGCCCGATGCTCCACGACATGGAAATACCAAAGCACCGACAATGACATCTGTTGATGATATCATTTGTTCTGTGTCTCAGACTTCTCTTAAGTCTTCTCCAAATCCTGCGAAGACAAAATCTACTTCTTCCACTGATACTGCTTCTCAACCACCTCCTAATCCTCGTAAGGCTGCGGAAGTGAATTTCGTCCAATCCAATCCGACGAATAAAGCTTCCAAGGGTAATAAAAAGGGTAAAGGTAAGGCCAAAGCCAATGCCCCGAAACAAGATTCTTCAAAAACTAATGCTGATGATGGTTCGAAATGTAAACTAAAGTACCCTTGTATGATTTGTGACTATGAGCATTACACCAAGGACTATCCACGACGGGCTGAGGTGAGTCTATTTCTCAAAGGCACTCAAGGCACTTTGACAGTTCTTAAATAACCTTTCCCATCATAGAAAACTCAGATGGTGGATCATCCTCAGTCCTCCACCCCATTTGGCTCTCAGGTCTTCATGATGAATGGTCCTGCACCCATCTCTATTGCTACCCTATCGAAATATTATACCAAATTGTGTCAGACAGCAGGGAAAGAGATCATTGATGGTCCTCCTCCCCTACTTCCTTCTGGCCCTCTTCACATTGAAAGGCCCAGTCTTGAGCCCATTGTACGACCACCTTCTAAAGGCGTACTCTGAAATTCTTCCTATAATCCAAATGCTCGTGACACTCAACATTATAGTATTGTTGAGGATTTGGCTCAGGCACCATCTGCTATGTCTGCATTAAGTACTTCAAAGTTGTTCGTCACAACGGAAGGCTTTTCTATCTTCTATTTGAGGGGTTGACCCCGCCGATTCCAGCCTTATCACTTTCGATTTGGAAAATTTCGTCCCACGTCTCCCTCACTAGCTTGCCCTGATTATCCAAGTTGGGATTAATGGAAATAATATCCATCGAGCAGTCGTTGATGAGGGTGCATCTACTTGCATCATGTCTTTTTCATACTGGAAAGCCATTGGTTATCCAACCCTCAATCAATCTCCAACGCTTTAGAAGCTTTTGACAGAAGGGAATCTTGCCCTCTTGGTGTTCTCACCATTTTACCTATTACGTTAGAAGGGAAAACGATTAACGTTGAGGTTGAACTTGTTGACACCAAACTTAATTATAATCTTCTCCTCGGTCGCAGTTGGAATCACGCCATGCTATGTGTCCCATCCACTCTCTTTCGTGTTCTTAGATTTCCACACGAAGGAAAGATCATTATTGTCGATCAATTGTCCCTTTTTACTTCCTCATCTTGCGAGAGAAATTTTCCATATGTAGATTGCATTCCTACACCTTATGATAGCATAGGACCGAGTCTTTTCAAAGATCCTTCCCTTATGGGTATTTTTTCTCTTCCTCCACCCAACACTGCTCAGGTCAACATGATCTCCACATCTTCTCATTTTTGGATCATACCTTCGCCTGAGCATATTGATTCGTTTGGTGATGCGATGCCGTTAAGCCCAATAGAAATCAATTATTGCGAAATTATTTCGGCTTCGGCTCCTCATCCCTCTGATCATACTCCTTTGAATGTGTCTCTTGACACATATTCTCAATCTCCTTGGTTCGGCACTTCAGATTCTCCTAATCCTTTGAATGAGACCTTTCCCACAGATGAGGCCATCGTGGAAACCATGTCTCTCGAGGATCCTCCTTGGGACGATAGTCACCATCGTTCCTCTTTTATTCCTAGCCTTGGTGCCATGTCTACCTGTCTTGAGAATTTCGATTCCCAAGCTCCTTCCCATCCGCTTCAAACGCCCATCTTGACACCTGAATTTTACAGGGAAGGTAACCTGAGAAACATTAGGCACACAATGCCTATTGACATCTTCGTTAAACTGGGGGTTGTCGAGAACATCCATATTGGGGTGACTCATTCTCCTGATGAGATCAAGGTCTATACTAGTCTCTTCCGAGAGTTTCGAGACGTTTTCACTTGGTCCTACGAAGAAATTCCCGACATCGATCCAAGTATAGTTGTGCATGAGATCCCTACTTATCCTAACACAAAGCATGTTCACCAACGTCTTCGTTCCGTGCACCCTAGAAAGGAAGTTGCCATCAAGGGAGAAGTTGAAAAAATTCTTAAAGCTGACTTCATTTATCTGATCCCTTTGTCATAATGGGTTTCTAACATCGTCCCTGTGGATAAGAAGCATGGCACTATTCGTGTCTGTGTCGATTACCGCGACATCAATCACGCTTGTCCTAAAGATAAATATACCACTCCTTTCATTGACCAGACCATTGATGATTGTGCTGGGAGTGAGATCTTTTCTCTTATGGATGGGTTTTATGGTTACAAACAGATCAATATTCTTCCAGATAATCAGCACAAGACCTCCTTTATCTGTCCATGGGGCACTTTCGCATACACAAATCTCCCTTTTTCCTTAAGAATTTTGTTGCCACTTTCCAACAAGCAATTTCGTACACTTTGCATGATATTAAGCGCATTTTTCAACCTTACCTGGATGACCTTTTGGCTCATTCTGCTAAGCATAAGGACCACCCAGATCACCTTCATCAAATATTTCTTCACTATAGACGCTATAACATTCGGATCAATCCGCATAAGTGCATCTTCTGCGTCAATTCCGATAGAATCCTAGGGTTTATCATCTCTAAAGATGGAATTTGTCTCGACCCTCTTGACTAGGATGATATGACTTGAAAGAGTATAGCATGGTAGTGATGTGGTGGAATAGGGAACCACATGGCAGTTCTTGTTTGGTCCATGTTATCCTTGATGCGACATGTCTCGGGATTTATGGCAACACCCTACCGAGTAATTTTTTTTTTTGTTTTAACGACTTAGCTCTTGTGATAAATGTGGGGCCCTATATCAGGCACTAGAGTAATGAAATAATTGTTAGTAGAATGTTTCATGGAATGTCTAGTGTTAATATAACCAACCTAATATGATGTGCATTGCATGTGGACCCCATGCGGTGGTGGCGTGGCACCATATGGGTCATGTGTGGCCATATAGGTTCCACATAGACCCCTCTTGATGATGTGGCATATTTTAATGGGTTATATTTCTAAGGCCATAACTTTCTACCTGAGACTTGGATTGAGGAAACAAATTATATCACTAGAAAGCTCTCGATGAGTTGAATGCAATGGTGGAATTTTTGTTATAATCTAAAGGGTTTGAGAAAATTAGGTTATCAATATTCATAATAGAACTTATATATTGGCTTAATTGAGTAGAAATCCCATAGCCCGAGATGGCATGAGGTGGTGGGAGGTGTTACAAAGATGGTAACCTTTAGTAGCATTAGGTTATCTGATGAAGATGCAAGAATAGATCTATTGTTCGAATTCCTTGCATTTATCTTTAGGAATGTGAGCCCATGCTTGAGAACCGTAACACCTTGAAGTGATTCATTATTGGTTTTTTATTACTCTATGCTCTAAAAGCATTGAATCCCTTCAATGATTTTTCAAGTAACTTGTTTTCCAAATAGCAGATACAATTAATGGCTTCTTCCAAGAACTTAGGAGAAGGTTATTTGTATTGCAACAAGTATCTTACCATTTCTTTCAAGGATCTATGATTATTATTTTGCACAATATTTTGTTGAGTGGTATATGGGGAAATTCACTATAAATAAATTCCTTTAGAAGAAAAATCCTATTCAAAGTTTTCATTTAAACACTCCCCTCATTGTCTTTATGAAAATTTTTAATGAACATTCCAAACTGCTTCTATACAAAGGTCTTTAAAGTTATAAAAGTGCTCAAAAATCTATAGTTTTTCGTTGAGAAAAAGCACCCAAGTATGCCTTGAGTGGCCATTAATGAAAGTCAAAACATATTTATCTATTCTAATATATGGAAAAATAGTGGGCCCATTATTATGAAAAATATATAATGCTTTGAGATGCTCTCCACACTTTTTCTTTGTCAAAATTTTCCTCTGTATACTTAGTAAGTATGTAGCCTTGGTAGATTCCATTAGAAAATAAAGAATCTAGAAAATCTATGACCATGACCTGTTTATCATTATGCTACAAATAGTGGTATTTGAGGTGATCAAAACATTCATGTGATAATTTGCTCACCTCAACAAAATGAATGAGAAATATGGTAAACAAAGTCTTGGGAATGAAGTTGGAAAACATGCTAGTCTAGATTCATAACTAGCTTTCTCAATAGAAAATAATATCTCCACTTGTCATCTCACTAATGACCACTAAGTTAGATGTGAATCCCAATTTCTTTCCCATGCCATAATGTGTGATCTTGTATAAGGAAAGAAGATTCGTTGACAAGGAGGGCACATAGAGACCATTATGGAATTAAACATCATCCATGTCAATTGTACCTTTTACATAGACCTAAATAACAATATTGTTCCCCATTAACATAAAAGACATAACACAATTCTCCAAATATGTAAATTCATCTTGTGATAAATCCATGTGATGTGAAGCACCTAAGAACATGGGGAAGATGTCACCCCTATAAGTGCTTAAGGATGGTCCTTTACCCCATTGTATCCACATTGTTTCTGAGAGATGTAACACCTAATTTTTAACCCTCATAAATGTAATGTGATTAAAGTATATGATACAAGTCAGGAGAAAAAAATCATGGCCTAGTGCCAAGAAATTTAAACGATGTACATTTAAGTATTATTGAAAGCAAATATAGTTATATGTGAGGAGAGTGGGAATAAAATGATGGGGGGCTTTGATTCCAAAAGAGAATAATGATAGGGGGATAAGGGGGACCAAAGGGGACAAATATTGGAAATAATCATATTTTTTTATAAGCCAAAGTATCTTACCTTAACCTATGCTAAAGACACATAAATCTTGGAATGCATTCCAAGGTATTTGGAAAAGACTTCGTAGTGTGTCAAATGGAAAATTAAAGATATGCATAAAAAATCCTTGCATTTAAGAGTTCAAAGAAATTATCATGCTCCTTTTGACCATTATTCCAGCAAAAATTGGGTTGTTCAAATTGATGGGGCAAAATAGATGATGATTTGGGATGCTTGGTTGATGAGAAAGCTATGTATCAATTGGAAAATTTGGTCGAGTGAGAGAGCTTGTTATTCCTTGTAGAATCATTTCCCCAACATGAGGGTGGGAGGAGTATCACATGTCAATAACCAATTTTGTACAATATTTGTCAAATATAATTTCTCTAGTTATCACTTTTATGATGTGTTGTTGCTATGTAATTATTGTAAAAAATTCCGTGAATTTAAATAATTCATAAGCTATTACGATTTTGAATGTTTTCTATGAATTGAATTTAATCACTTGCAAATTTGTATGCATACATTTTATTTATATACTAGGGTGGAATTATTAAATTGGTACTAGAGTTGTATAGTATGGTGTAGTGAATGATATTCGTGAGAATTTTTCAATGCTCCTCCATTCTTTTAGGTATAGGGGGTGGAATCTAGGAATTCCATAAGAGAAATAATTGGTTGATAAACTTTGATAGACATAATTAGACAACTTGATATTATTCTTCTCAAGAAGATGAGTAAGATGATAAATATACTTCTTTATGCGATTTTTTCATCATGCCCGAGCTTATATACTTGACATTATTAGACTTGGACTCTCTATCCTTTAAATGGGAGGCCATATGAGTAGATTTACATTTCTTCTCCTTGTCCTTCTTTTCTCTAATATTTTGTTTTTTCATGTTGCTATATTCCTTTGAATCCTTTGTACCTTGATTTGCAGCAAGGGAATGAGATTTTGAAGTCTTCAAGGTGTCCATTCAAACAAGTTTGTATTTTTTCCTTATTAGCTTTGCATCAATGTCATTAAGAGTCAACAATTTCAAATTATCTCCAACTAAATTATTATTAGTGGACAAGGTGGGAAAAAAACAGAGTAGTCAGGACTAAGTTTTGTACGAATGGACAAAATAAGATATTCGTACTCTTTCTCAATTCTACATAACTTAAGCTATAACCTCAATATTTTAAACTTGGTGAATAAATATTGTGTAGTGTCAGAGGTGTTCAAGCTCAAATTTCCTTAGCTCATTCACTAGTTGACGACCTCTTAATACATCATGATTTCCAAATAATCCTTCTAGCATGTTGTAGGCTTAATTGGGTGTGATATTTCATATTGAATGTGGAAGAGAAGGTGGGGTTATGCACAGGGGCTTCACTGCGGGAGTAATACCATAGCACATGGGTTCACATTGGGGGATATATAATGAGGAAAAAATGACATATTATATTGGGGGATATATAGGGGGTAAAGGCTTTTTATATTGGCATGTATAAAAAATTAAGCTCAAATTTAATGAAAAAATATAAAGGGGTATAAAAAATGTTAATGAAAAAATAGATACGTACAATATATAGTGAAAGTAGGGGTTTTTTAAATTGGGAAGGTGTATTGGGTTTATATTGGTAGGGGATTAAATAATGTGTTTCTTAGAGGTATTTTACGATATATACCCAAATTAAGGGTATTGTTTAATATGATATGATCGCACATGATATTTTATAGGTTCATTGAGTGAAGCCCCTGTGGGATTCTAAAGAGACATGTTGATATTTTTTCTCATAAAGAAAATTTTTAGCCTCCTAGGCCCTGGATGTAGGTGTTGTTCATAGTGTTGTCATCGATGTCAAAGGGGATGTCTAAGGAAGAATCAATATCATTCATGAATCAAAGGAAGTAGTATGACAGTCGGATCTCTTGCATACCCTCATCAAGTGGAATAAAATAAGTTTGAATTTTATTAATTTTTTCACAAGGTTATGATGTCCCAATTATTGAAAATATGTTGGCATTGATGTGAAATGAGTGGTTGAAAGTAGATTCGCTAATCAAAGACCTTAGATCCATTTTTAGTATATAATATCAACTCAAGTATGCTTGGAAAATTCTTAGATGGATAAAGCTCAAAAATAAATTTCCAACGGTATATTGAAGTCTAAAAAAGGATTTTTGGATCAAAAAATATGGCCAATCAAAGTTATGAGGGTAAAAGTCAAAATTTTGCTGTTTTTTTCCTAAGGCCCCACAACTGAGTTAGCATGCAGAGGTGGAAAGCCTCGCCACATGGGCACACAAGTGGACCAGTCACAAGTGCGTAGGAGGTACGATGGAGGCCTCATAAGATAAGTCACCCCAGAGGACTGACCTCAACATTTTGGAAAGGAGCAACATTGGAAAAGGTTCGGGTAAAGGGCCCAGTGACAAGTGGGAGGGGTGAAATAGTAGGACGTTAGGAGCGAGGTGATGCAACATGATGAGGTGGTTGAGTAGTGAATGTTTATTGGTGGGGGGAGGACCCCACAAATCATATCACCCCAGAGCCCCTTCCTTGGAATATTAAAAGGGATCCCTTCAATTTTTTTATTAAAGAAATTATTGAAAATCCAAATATTGAGACCCCTCGCCTCCGTACCTAGTGATGTGGACATAATACATGTGGCATGATATCATTGGATGAAGAAGAAACATTGGAAGCATGACATCAACATGCCATAGACCAATGCCAAGGACGTGACACATGGCATGCATTTTTGGTGTTTTTGGGTGGCAAAGTGGGCCAAAATTAAGTGACACATCGTGCCAAACAATGAGTGACACGTGGCAATGTGGCAAGCAAAAGCGGTGCACAAGTTAGCACTGTTGACAGGCCACCCAAAACCTTAGAAGGCTAAGCACCCCAACGATTCTTGAACAAGTTGTGAGTTATTTCTTTGGGCTGACAGAATGCTGAGACACACTGACACGTGAGTTGGCACCAATAGGTTAACCCTGATGATTTTATGATTGGTTGGCATGCAATCCTACATGACCTTAGTAGTTCTCAAGGGTGCTCCAATGGTAATGGTTGGGGAAATAAAATCTAAGGGCTAAAGGTTGGCTTCAACACTTGGAATTATGCTTTTTTCTCTAACGAAAATCATGAAGATTTATGCATGTTGGTTAAGCCCTCGAGGCTATAGCGCAAAGGGGCCCAATCGATGGATATATGCATGGTTTCATGTGTTGGTCCTACAGGATTTTATAGTGGAACAAGTGTTGTGCATATTGGATTAGCCCTTGAAACTATAGTCTTTATTTAATGGTTAATCCCTTTAGCCTTATAACAAAGGCTTAAAACATAAAATCCATGAACGAGTTGGAAACTTTGGAGTTTTGTGCCAAATTTGGCACCATATTTGGTGGTTCAACCAAAACTGGTAGAACACTAAAATATCAGTTGAAGTGCATGAATTAAGTTGTATCTTTTTTGGTGGAATGAGACAAATTTGGCATATTTTTCCAAATATGGCAGTTTGAAAAATTTAGAAGTGTAGATAAAAGTCTAGATAAACCCTGATATTTTCCAGAATTTTAATTTTGGGAAGTTTAGTCCAATTTTTATCACAAAGTAGGAGATAAGAGATTGAAGAAATCATGAATACATCAAGAAGACTTTAAAAAATGGAACATGAGTGAAAATATGAGTTCATGCAAGTAAAATAGATGAAGTTAACTAAAAAGAAAAATCTTAAAATATTGTCTCTAATTCTTTATAAGCATAATTGAATTATCAAAAAAGTTGTTGATGCTATTGCTATTGGTGTTGGTGTTATGTGTGTTGATTAGAGATCAGATGATTTGTGAAGGTGATTTTGCGGTGATTAGGGTGTATGAATGAGGAGATATTTATTTGTTTTATGAAAGGAAGTGGCCTTCATGATCAGAGCTTGAAAATGGAATTAAAGATGAATCAAGGGGGTTAATAAAGTGGTAGCTTATAAATAATGGGTTGTAGCTCCTTCCAATAGTGGATGGTAAACAATTAGGGGTAGTAGTTCCTTTCAATAGCAGCTAATAAATTAGGGGTTGTAGCTCCTTTTAGTGGTAGCTGCATGAACTAGGGACTAGTAGTTTCTTTCTCGTTGGAGCTAGAGAACTTTGTAATAGCAAGTTGAATCTTTCCTTTGTGAAAGAAATTAAAGAGAATATTGAAGTATTTATGTATTTCATATGTGATTCTTGTGTTGATTCTTGTGATGCTTATATGTGTAGTTTTTAAAAATATCATTGGTGTTTTTGAGAATTCTTTACTTTGTAGAAGAAATTGTTAAAATTCTCATACTACTAATTCACCTCCCTCTCAGTAGTGTCCTGGTTTCTAACAATTGGTATCAGAACACTAGGCTACTTTAAGATCAGTTTAAGAAGTGGAAAAAAGAATAGGGACAGTGGCCAACCAGGAAGGAGTATACACCAACATGGTACCTATGTTCAATGGAGCGAACGATGTTTTTTGAAAGGTAGGGATGAAAACCTTTATTTAATATTTTGGTGTTGATGTATGAGATGCAGTGGAAGAAGAGTATCAATAGTCTCAAGCCATGATTACTATATATCAAAATATGGAATTTGCATGCAATGCTAAAGCTATGAATTCTCTACTTACTAGCCTACCTGAATCAAAACGATTCAAGGTGATGGACTACACTACTGCAAAATCAATTTGGGACAAGATGAGTAGTTGCGATGAAGGTGATAGAAAGGTAAAGCAATCCAAACTTCAAGGTTTTAGAATGCAATTTGAGTCTTTGAAGATGCATGATGAAAATATTGCTAAACAATTTCTTATAGTTGATGAAATTATGAATGACTATAAGAGGTATTGAGGAAGAGTTAAAATATCCAGTAGTAGTTCAAAAGGTGTTGATATATCTCCCTAAGATATTTATCTTAAAGTTTCAGCTATTAAGGAGATGAAAAATCTGAAGTCTCTCACATTGGACCGACTACTTGGCACTCTTACTACTTAAGAGGAGGATTTAAAATGGTAAGTTTTGTGCAGGTAAATCCCCTCTGCGGATAGAGGCGATCCCTACTAGCCCAGACCGGGTCTAGCAACAATTGTTCACGCTATAGTGCAGGTTCCTAATTGCGAATAAACCAACTAGCGATGAAGGCTTACCTGGAATCCATTAGGGGAATTTTGAGGTCTAAAATGGGCCTCCTAAGGAAATTATAAAATAATAGTGGAAAAAATCTAATAATATTTGATGACATCATCAAATTTTAGAGGGAAAAATGAAAAAACTACTTTTTCAATTCATATTTTCAACTTATCTCCCAAAGTTTTTACTCAAATTTCGAGCGGGAGTGCTCGTTGGATGCAGAATTTAATTCCCCATCTAAGGAGTACCCATGTTGCATACTTTAAATGGGTCCTACTACACGAAAAATGAGAAATACATAAAAAAACATGATTACAATCACGTTTTTTATGTATTTCTCATTTTTTGTGTAGAAGAGTTCATCGAAAGTATGCAACATGGGTACTCCTTGGATGAGGAATTAAATTCCGCATCCAACGAGTAATCCCACTCGAAATTTGAGTAAAAATTTTGGGAGATAAATTTAAAATACGAGTTGAAAAAGTAGTTTTATTATTTTATTATTTTTTAATATTTTTACTTTTTTACTCCAAAAATGGTGAATCATCCATTATGGATGACATCATCATCTTGAATCCTATTGGTTGTTATAAAGTTTATTTTTGTTGTACATTTTTCTTATGAGGCCCATTTTAGACCTCAAAATTCCCCTAATGCAACGCTGTCGCTTGTAGAGAAAGTAGCGCTCCCGTTCCTTAGCTCTGGCAGATCACAATCCTCACGATCTCCATGATCGGACACCTGCACACGCAAGAAACAAAACAAACGCAAGCATAAAATCCAGTATATGCAACTATATGTCAGTCAGAGAAGACATAACTCATCATCATAATCAACAACAGAAGTGGAACCATAACCAATATTCGCTTATCATTAATCAATCAAAGAAGAATACAACCATAGCTCTGACGTTGAATTCTCCTTCGGAGGGTCGCCAGCGGAACACGTCTCGAAAAAGCCTGTCGGGGATGGGACAAACCTCTCTCTTCGGATGTCTCGACAATAATCTCCTTGCTTGGATTTGGCCTTAAGGGAATGAATCAAGGCTCTTGTAGCATAAGGCTCTGATGGCTCTTGGGAACTTGGAGACTAGCTTGCAAATGAGATGGGCAAGCTTTTATAGATGGAGGAAGGGGAGTTGGGATCCCTATAATCATGGGATTGGCCCTATCCTCAAGGAAGCTTCCATGAGAGGTGGCAAACCACTTCCTCTACATGGAAGTCCTGAGCCAAACCTCCCAACTCAAGATAGATACCAGTTCATGAATTGGTTAGGATGAAACTTCCGCCATTTATTTTTTTAAAACACTCCTTAAATTTGCTGGCTCGAGTGCGACTCTGGGATAGAGCGCCAATTGGCATGACCTCTTTAAAGGATTTTCCCCATTAGCGCAGGTACTGAACTGGCTGCCCACGCCAATGCAAAAAGGGATGTTTTTAGGGTTTTTCAGCAGGAGATGTCTTCAGGGGGATGAAAGTATATGTTCAAGGGAATGCCATGAAAGTATTTTCAAGTTATATCACTACTCACAGGTCACAAAATAAGCCCTCCAATGTGCGAGACGGGGAATGGTAGGGACGGTGAAAAATTTATGTGTAACAAATGCCCCCTAAAGTATGAGGCCTGAACGAGAGAGATGGGTGAAATTCTTTACGAGAATGTGTCCAATTGAAAACTCTGCCATCGGAAAACCTGTGTGAAGAAGTACAATTGATGTCTCAAATACATGATATATATGTGGTATGGGCGCAGCCATCCATAACAGAGTATACAATGATCCAGATCCAATGTATGGGCGCAGCCATCCAGTGAGGATCGATAAATAGACTCAGGTATGGTCGCAGCCATCCAGTAAGTGAGTCATGTAAATAATCATAATCATCCACAAAATGCAGCCTAGATTACAACAAATAAAATCTAGGGTCTTGCGCTCCATCTCGACCCGAACACAGTACAAGTTCAAGCATGCGAATAGGTGAGCTGAAGTCGAACATGCAAGAACATCGTCTGATTACCAGCCAATGTTGAAAGCTGTTAACAAACGCGAGATGTACCACCAATAATGACAATGGCCCTCAAGGTACTACAGGTACAATCTATGACATGTGAATCAATGAGCTGGCGTCGAACACCCATAGAATCACTCGATCGGAGGCCAATGATGAAAACCTCGTGTCGAATGCGAAGAACCTGCCATTAAGGCATGCAGGCTCCAAGGCACCAGAAGGGAGTCTCTAGATCAGCTTCCTGGATAATGAGTTGAAGTCGACAGGAAGTGACCTTGATCGAAGGTGGGCCATAGTGTTTCCCACATCATCGACACGAGACAGAGGAATATAATTTCTTTTGTGAACCATGATCAGATGAGAATCAGAGGAAGGTTGGTAGTTGTAGAGGTCAACTTCTCTTGAAAATATGAACGGCACGACAGTGGGCTTGGCAGTATTTGACATCAAAATATCAGAGGTCATGGTGACGAGGCAAAGAGAAGATGAGAGGTCAAAAAGGATCACCCAAACCCATGGAGGCAAGTGAACAAACGAGATGAGATATCCCCAACCCGACACGAATGCAAACAAGTGCCATGTTCAAGAGCGACATACTGCCGACACGACAATGATTTTGGTTCCATTTTTTCCCCACCATTTCTGGCGAGTACCCCAATTATTTTTTATAAAAAGCTTGAAGGGGATAGCATATGCTTGTAATATAAGTCCATCCTTCGGACGAATCCATCCTAGTACATTTAATGAGCCCTAGGAAGGAGCGACTCAAATAGCGTCATCACGACTGAATCCGATGTCATCAGGGTTTAACGAGTCTGACAAAGGAAGAACTCGGCGTCTTTTCACATTTAGAGAGTTTGAAAAGACAGCTGAAAAGTAAACTCCAACGGTCCCTTTTCGTAAATAGTTCCTCAGATCTGAAAAGGTAGAAAACTATGTCTGAGAAAACCTCCTAGTCACGATAGGCTAGGGTATTCCTTTTTCGTAAATAATCTTTCCCAGCCCGAAAAAGGGGTAAACGTATACTGGGTAGATGTCGTTTCGTGGCCACTTTAACAAGATCAAAACGACAATGGCCTCGACAATATTTTCATGTTTAGAGAGTCAGAAAAGAGCTGAAAGATGACTCCAAAATCTCTTTTTCGTGTTTTTACCGAGTCCGAAAAAAGTATAAAATACAACTCGTTTCACCGTTTAAGTCGCGTAAAAAACCTGTTGCTGCACATAGAGGCAAGTGTAAAATCCATTTTCTAACAACAAATCAAAATATCCATGAAAATGCCTTTTAAAACCTATTCTAGATTTCAAAAATTTATAAATAGTATCAAATGGTAAAAACAAAATTACTTTTACTATTTACCTCATTTGGAAAGCAGCAGTGGTCCATTTTGTGCAAAAATTCTGATGGCGATTGCGACTGATCCGGGCTACTATTCAGATTCCCGTTCGTTCCAGGTAAGAGGCGCTTCCCTGTACTCCATTTTAATCCATTTTTTCATAGTTTTCCATTGCTCATTAGATTTCTGTGGAGGATTTTTTAAATTTTAGGGCTCCACCCATTGGCGCGGGTATCGGGCACAGACCCGCGCCAATGGCATTTTTCATACAAAGGACCCACGCCACCTGGCGCGACTGTTAAGAAAACAGCCGTGCAAATGGCGCAGTACGGTTTTGCGTTTCAAAATTCCAAATAGCTAGTGATTTAAATGATTTTTCAATCATAGGAGAGATCTAATCAGGGGTTTTTGACCTTGTGAATGCAGGCAACCGAGCAAAATGGCTATCGAATGGAAAGAGAGAGAGCATGGGGAAGAGGATGAACAGGCTATGGAGAATGAAACTTTTATGAATGCCCTCAAGAATTGTGGGCTTAAGAAATTCTTCCTGACACCTTGCTTACAAGCTCAGCCTGAGCTTCTACAGTACCTGGTCAGTATTTGGGACGAAAATGAACAAGTGTTCAAGCTGTGGGACCAAGTATTAGAACTGGAGGTTTCTGACGTATATTTCATAACCGGACTGTCGCACAGAGGTCCAATGCCCATATTGACAGGGAGTAGACCATCTGGTGAAAATATGGAGCAGGTAATGGCGAGGGTGTTCCCAAGGGCACGAACCGGATCAGGAAGCGGAAAGGTAGACATTCACACTGTCGAGGATCTAGCACTCAGAATAGTGCTAAACACCATTACGCGGGCTGCAAGATCGCAGGCTCCACATGAGGCGACCAAGGCCCAACTCATACTAACCTCTAAGTGTATGAGTCCTACACTATTTGATTGGGCTACAGTGGTGACAGTCAACATGAAGAGGCAGCTCACGAAGTGCAAGCAAGCCAAACTGAAACAGTTCGGCTACGGTTCCATTCTAGTATCGTTCATTCTGGAATGACTACCAATCTTCCAGGGCCAAGGGGCCATAGTAGCTAAGCCGGTACCACGAGAGCCGAGAATGGCTCACTGGGCAGCACTGATGCCCAGAGTGGGAGGGGGCCAACAGATGTCCTGGAGGTCGGAGTTTTTTGGGTGGCTACGGCGTCAGTTGATCGTAGTCGAAGACTGGCCATATGCAGGGACCGATTTCACTGGTGATCCAGATCTTCCACTCCCGGAGGGAGATGACTGGGACGAGGATTTGGGTAAGATCATCTTTTTTATTTTTATGTTTTATGATTTTTTTGTTAATACATGTCCGTTCTGACAACAGTTATATGCATATGCAGATGTTGGCCCAAAGAGACCAGCTGGTATGTCTCCCATCTCACGGAGAACTCAGCCCGCAGCTGACCCTCAGGCAGAGGGTGGTGAGGGAGGTGAACTGATTCAGAACCTGGAGGGAATTTCCCGGGGGATCCCAGACTATGCACGGCTAGCAGATGTTCTGCTAGCATACCAGTGACACACTGTGGGGGTGCCCAGTCACCTCCACCGACTGTTGAGACGCTTAGTGCATGCCATGACTTGTTATCATGAGCACCATGCAGATTAGACATTAGGGCTTTTCTCATGCATATTTTTTGAGAGACATGTCGTCTCCGGCTGTATTAAGACGAACATGTATATTTTTTTATTTTATGTGACACACACTATGTAGAAATTTCGATATCTATATATATACATATCTATTCCTGGATGGATCTTTCTTTTTACATGTGATGTTGTTTTACAAATTGCGCAAATGTCTATCTAGAACTATATTAGCTACTGTATATGTTAATGTATTCATATGTCTGGGTATATGTTGATATGTAATATAGCCAAAGTTTCTTTCCAGCAAACGAATACGCAGATACAGCCGTAAAATAGATGGATTTCTGACTGAATAATGCCCGTTGAGCTGTAATACTACAAGTTGTGAGTCTAGATACACAAGTAATTCACGGATACCAAGGTTTACAGCCTCGGTTAATAATTCTAACACAACACTATATTCCGCGATGTTATTTGTAGTACGTCCCAGACACGCACCTTGCAGGTTGACCAACTCACCAGCAGGATCGTAGATTACCCAGGCTGCCGAAGACAGATTCCTGGTACTGCAGAAGGCACCGTCCGCAAAACCAACAAACGGATTGATGGACATCTGCACAATTAGGAGGACCCAATCAACAGAAATATGTTTACATCGCACACCACATCACACATGTACACAGATGAAATAACACACCTATGTACACACACCATACCAAAAATGACTTCAAGTGTAGTATCTTTTCAGGTACAGCCCATTTCTGGGCTGCGCCAGCGGAACTCCTTCATAATCTATAAGCTCATAAGCCCCATTCTTCAATACTCATTTAACTATATAGAGCCCATGCCACATGGGTTGGAACTTACCAGCCCCAAGCTTGTCGTGTGCTTGATCGTATAGGAGGACGAGGTCCCCTTCGACAAAGGAACGTGGAGAAACAGATTGATCGAAGTGTGCTTTGACCCGCTTTTTCTGTGCTTCAATGACTAAAGAAGCTAAGCAGTGGGTTTCATCTAACCATTCCAGATACAAAAGACGATCTTCCTCAGCAGAAGTGTCGGGTAGAAGTTCCACAGCTAATTTCAAAGAAGGAATCTCGCATTCAAACAGAAGAGTTGCTTCCAAACCATACACCAATTGAAATGGTGTGAATCCAGTTGCACTCTTTGCAGACGTCCGGTAGGCCCATAGAGCTGAGAACAGTTGGAGGTGCCAATTGGATTTGTGAATACCAACTGTTCGTTGAAGCATAGTGACAAGAACCTTGTTCACTGCTTCAACCTGGCCATTTGCCTGAGGGTAATATGGTGTTGAACTATCGTGGCGTAAGCCCAATCTTGAAGTCAGCTCGGCCATCATATAATCTCGAAAATGAGTACCATGGTCGATAACGATGGCCTGAGGGACCCCGAAACGTGCAATGATGTGGTTGAAGATGAATTGGGCAGTTGTCTTACCGTCGGCAGCTAGTGTAGGCATCGCTTCGACCCACTTCGTAAAGTAGTCTACGGCAACGATTATATACACATGCCCCCCAGTTGAATGAGGGTTACACGTCATAAAATCTACACCCCATTTCACAAAAGGGCAAATGGTAATAACAGGATGCAAAGGGAGAGGCGACGCGTGCATCTTGCGCTGAAATACCTGGCACGCGTGACATTTACGGACTGCGACGATACAGTCTTTGAATATTGACGGCCAGAAGTAACCTGCTCGCAGAATTTTCTGGGCAGTAGCATATCCGGACATATGACCACCGCAGGTGCCACTGTGGCAGTCATTTAGGACCCTTTCAGCCTCTTTCAAGGTTAGGCACCGATGGAGCACCGAATCTACTCCAACGCGGTATAAGGTATCTCCTACGATGCGGTAGGGTTGAGACTGATGCCGAATTCGACGTCGGGCATCTTTAGTCAACTCAGACCAAAATGTGGAGGTCTGAAGATACACAATTATGTTGCCGTACCAAGGGTCGCAAGTACTGATAAGGAAAATAGTTTCGTCCGGGATATGATCCTCGGAGTGTGAAGGAGTGGAGTCTGTTGGGAGTGAGCATATAAGATCTGCGAAAACCAGTGATTTGGTTGACTTAGAAGTACTGAAATCTAAGTCAAACTCCTGCAGGGTAACGATTCATTTGGAGTATTTTCCCCCCAGTAATTGTCGAGAGAGAATATATGTCATGGGGTTGCAATCTGAAACCACTGTTATCGTACGCAACAGGATGTAGTGGCGAAAACGCTGCACAACATGTACTGCGGCTAACGCCAGCTTCTCAATGTGAGCATAATGTGTTTCTGTGTCGAGAAGGTTCCGTGATAGATAATAAAAAACATGTTCATTACCATCATCGTCATCCTGCACCAGAACCATAGCGATGGTGCTAAATGCGGCGGTTAGATACAAAGTGAAATCACGGTGGTAGTCCGAAGGACGAAGCAAAGGAGCATTAACAAGTAACGTCTTAAGCTTCTCAAAGGATTGTTGAGCGATTTCGTCCCAACGAAAGGGAACGTTATGCTTTAATAGGCGCTTGAATCCTTTGGCCACCTCCGCGTAGTTCGGGATAAAGTGTCAAAGGAAGTTTTCTTTTCCATGCAGACTCTGCAACTGATATAACGAGGAGGGTGATGGGAGATTGATGATAGCCTCGAATTTTAAAGGGTCAAGGCGAATTCCATCTTTGGAGACTATGAATCCCAAAAGACGGCCATAATCCACGCAAAAGACGCATTTATGAGGATTAAGCCTAATATTTTAGCGCCTACAATGAAGGAAAATCTGACGGAGGTGTTCAGGGTGGTCCTCTCGCCTAGCTGAGTGAGCTGGAAAGTCATCCAGATAAGGCTGAACGATATGGCGTATGTCGTGGAAAGCGTAGGACATCACACGCTGGAAAGTGGCTCCAGCGTTCTTCAAGCCGAACGGGAGCTTTTTATAAGAGAAAGTACCCCACAGACAGATGAATACAGTCTTGTGCTGATCAGCAGGTAGAATGTTTATCTGATTGTACCCGAAAAAGTCGTCCATCATGGAATAGATCTCACTCCCAGCACATTCATCAATGATTTGATCTATGAAGGGAGTAGGATAGTTGTCCTTAGGACAGGCCCGATTAATATCTTGGTAATCAACACAAACTCTGATAGTACCCTGTTTCTTATCGACAGGGACAATGTTTGAAACCCATTCTATGAGGGGGATGGGATAAATAAAGCCCACGTTCAGAAGTTTTTCAACTTCTGCCTTAATTGCAGCGGCTTTGCGAGGATGCACCGGGCGTAAGCATTGGTGCACAGGCTTCGCACCAGGGTAGGTTGGAATCTCATGCACTACGATACTGGGATCAATCCCAGGAATTTCCTCGTAGGACCAGGCGAACACATCTTTGAATTCTTTAAAAAGATCAGTATAGACTTGTATCTCATCAGGAGAACAAGTCACTCCCACGTGTATGTTCTCAACGATCCCCGGTTTAACGGAGATGTTGATCGGGATGGTTTGAGTGATATTACTCAGGTTTCCTTCCGAAAGAACCTCGTGCGTCAAAATGGGCATTTGGAGAGGAGGAGTAGGAACCTGAGATGCAAAACACTCTAGAAAATATGTCATTACCCCCAGGTATGGCATGAAGGAGGAACAATGATGTCCATCGCTCCAAGGCAGCTCCTCAAGAGACATTTTTTCAACAATGGCTTCATCTGAAGGAAAAATCTCTTTGAGAGGATCAGGCGAATCGGCCTGACCAAGCCAGGGGGATTGAGAGTAGACATCTAAAGCCATGCTCAAAGGAGCATGTTGAGGAGGAGGAGGATCAGATGCAGCAATGATTTCACAGTATTTAATCTCTACTGGAGTTAAGGGCATCGATTCTCCAAACTCAATCACCTGCTCAGGCGAAGGGATGAGCCATGGTTCGTCAGACCTAGAGATCATATTAAATTGAGCGGTGTGTAGTGGCGGTGTGGGAAAAATATCCATGAGGACGGGGTATTTGAAGAGACCGGGTCCTACACTGTCAGGGGGATTTGGGATCTGATCCACGTATGGAACGTTGTTCTCAGAGGTGGAGGTGAAGAAAGACAACTGATCCACAGTAACAATTTTGCCCTCGTGAGGGAACTTAATAAGTTGAAAGAGGGTGGACGGCACGCATAGAATAGCGTGAGTCCAATTGCGACTGAGAAGTATATTGTAGTTAAGCTTGGCGTCAACTACTTCTACTTCTACGTTGACTATCTTCCCCTGTAAAGTAATTGCTAAACTCTCGAGAACACCCAGGGGTTTGGATTCCCGACCATCGAATGCCTCTAGGGCATTGGGAGATGATGAAAGGGTCGGAGAGCCAATGGCCTTCCAGCAAGTGGATGACATGATACAGGTAGAAGCACCTTCATCCACAATGGCCCTATGGATATTAAGACCGTTGATCCCGACTTGAATAACAAGAGCGATCTGATGTGGAAGTCGGGGGGTGAAATTTTCTAAGTCAAAGGTGAGAATACTAGAATCGGTGAGATCGATTCCACCGATTGCAGATAATAAAGCTTTCCATTGCGAAGGAAAAATTTGAAGAACTTACAATGCAGACATGGCAGAAGGCGCCTGTGCCAGATCCTCAACAATATTGTAGTGCTAAGCGGCACCGGCATTCGGATTGTAGGAAGACTTTCGTAGAACACCTTTAGAAGGTGGCCTCACAACGGGTTCAGCAGTAGGCTTCTCAATTTCCAATGAACCAGAGATAGGTGGGAGAGGTGGGCCATCCACAACTACCTTCCCGACTGTCTGACGCGATTCATTGTAATCCTTCTAACGCATAGCAATAGAGATAGGTGCAGCACCATTCATCATAAAGACCTGGGACCCAAATGGTGCAGATGGTGAAGGCTGTTCAACCATCTGGGTCTGCTGAGACGGGAACGGTTCTTTAAGAACTGCCGGAGTCCCTTTGGAGCCTTTTAGAAGTTGACTAACTTCAGATCGTCATGGAAAATCTTTAGTATAATGATCTCCTTCACAGATAAGGCAGGGATACTTCGGTTTACGTTGGGAACCGTCTTCAGTGCGAGGTTTGGATTCTGGCTTTGGGGTGTCGGATTTGGATTTACCTTTGCCCTTCTTTTTCCCCTTGGAGGTTTTCTCCGTAGGATTGGCCTGAATAGTGTTAACCTCCGCAGTTTTTCCAGAATCGGTAGGGGCGGGGGGAGCAGAATTATAGGATGAATTGGACTTCTGCTTCCCATTCGAAGATTTCTTCGAATTCTGAGACACGGAACCGATAACACCATCCACCGCCGGGGTAGGTGGAGCTTTAGAGGTTCCAGACCATGGAGCATCAGGCAAGATATCATAAAGCGTGCCGGACTGAGAGTATACCAGATCCAGATATTGGGCACGCGCTATGGCTTGTTCTTCAGTCACACACGCTCCCATAGCAATATCTTGAGCGATTTTGTTAATGAAGGAGGTGGTGAACCAATGAGTTAGTATCTGATCAGGTATATGAAACTTGATCAGTCTACGACGACATCGCCACTCATGAATGTGATCAAATATGTGGGTGGCTTTGTCCTGCTTCAAAGAAGTCAGGAGGTGCGTCCCGGCTTCGTAGAGAACCGGTAACTGAAAATGAGTCAGAAAAGCCATGGCTAACGTATTGAAATCTTGAAAGATGCCACGAGATAATTCGATATACCACTTAGCGGCAGCACCAGTCAAAGTGCGCTGGAAGAGGCGCAGACGAATGGAATCAACGACCCAAGAGTTGGACGAACACCAAAGATGGTAAGTCATCACATGAGCTTGGGGGTCCTCCCCAGCTTTACCCTCAAACTTGGGGCAATCACCGGGCACCTTGGTAGGAACCGGAGGCCAATAAGGATTCTGCAAAATCGGATCATTGGTTAATTTCGAAACATCCGGTAACTCCAAGGTAGCCAGAAACGGCAATGGCGGATTGGACGACATGCCCGGTCCTGGATAAGGACCGGTACCTGTACTCCACGCTGGTTGGGAATATCGTTGCCCCCAGGGGTTCTGTCTCATAGGATTCTGACCGTAGGGGGTATAGGTGGTATAACCAGTCTGATTTGGTTGCTGGTAACCAGCGTGTGGGGCTTGATAACCAGAGTATGGACCCTGATTATATGTCGGCCCTGTGTAAGTAGCATTTGGATTTGGCTGCTGAGTATAGGTGTGGCCGGGTTGTTGAGGACGATAGTTAGAACCTTGGGGCTGGTTATAATTTAGTTTAGATTGACCATGAGAATAGTAACTGCCTTGAGGTCGAATGGGCTGCTGATAGGTGGGACCTTGCTGAGCCTGATAATTAGGGTGCAGCGGTTGATTTGGCTGTGGCATCGAATAAGTCGGCTGTTGTGCAGGGTTAATAGGATGTGCAGGCTGGCCTAGTTGAGCAGGCTGACCTGGCTGGGTGGGCTGCCCTGGGTTAATAGGTTGATCCGGATGGACAGGTTGTGCCAGTTGCGCAGGTTGAGCTGGCTGTTGAGAAGCACCAGGTTGTACCGGATGGGCCGGTTGTCTCGGTGGAGGAATGGAGCCAGGTGGTGGTTGGTAACCGGTCTGACCTGGAATAGGACCATAAGATGGTCCTGGCTGATGTGCAACATGAGGAGCAATAGGATACTACGGTTGCATAGGTTGGGAAGGTTGGACTTGCCCCCTAGGACCATATACCGACCCTGGTTGGTACCCCGGCTGAGGCTACACATGTTGACCGGAAGGGTTGTAATATTGTCCTTGCGGACCGTACGATGGCCCTTGCTGGCCTGCAAGATAGCCTTGGATGGGCTGGCCCTGCGGGTCATAAGGATAGCCAGGCTGGCCCGAAGGTTGGCCTTCGAAAGGTTGCCCTTGCGGGTTGTAAGGCTGCCCAGCCTAGCCATACGGTAAACCTTGAGCATGAAGGTGAGCCTCTGGAGCGGGTAAACGTAACATGTTCCCGTGCTCATCGTACTGATTTGGAAAAGCGTACACAGGTGTACCATCCTGTGCATAATGCGACAAATATGAGCGGTTGGGGTCCTGAGAGGATTTTCCGACCTCGGGGTTCGGTTGTTGTAAGGACAACCGATACTCCTCCGGAGAAATGTTCTCTAGCATAGGAGTCGCTATATAGACATCTTCAAAAGGTGGCACAGCCCTCACGGAGTGTGCCGTGACAGCGGGTGCAGACGCGGCCACACAGACAGTAGGATGAACATGTACAGAGGTGACGGGAGTCTGAGGAGACATCCCCAATGAAGGAACCACCGGCCTCGTAGAAGGAGCTGATACCCCCATAGAGGCTGCGGCAGCAATAATCTAACCCAAGGATCTATACCCTGCTGGTAATGAGGGACCGGGTGATGACATAACAGCTGGTTCAGGGTTGTCTCCTGGAAATAATCTCTGAGGAAATAACTGGTAAATATCACCGGACGTGGGGATTTCCTCTCTGGATTCACTCATGTTTGAGCCTGCCACTAGATCTCGTAATAGACGGCGAGGACTAGGAGGAAAAATAGCAGCTATAAAAGGCGAACTCGATGTAAGAGAAAGGAAATCTGCCCCTACTCTTAACTCAGACCAAGGGTCGGAAAAGGGCCAATTGAACTCAACTGGTCCCCCAAAGGGTTGCTTAGCAAGAACCGGTCCCCCATCAGGAAACTCGAAAAAAATGGGCTGTTGAGGTTCAACAGAGGGTTGGGAAGCCTCTGATGAATCGTCCGTATATGGACTACCAATAGACGAAACCAAAGGTTCCGCCACTATGGTAGTAACGACAAGAGAAAAATATCAAAGACACACACAGGCCGAAAAAGAGTCAAGACACATAATCAAACGACCAACAAGAAAAAACTAACAGGGCGTGTGATCGCGGGTAATTAATTTTTTACCACATTGAAAAATAGGAAACTTCACCGTTTCATGTTTTAAGAGTCGAGAAATGGATAAAAAGTGACTCTATCTCTTTAAGTTTTGAAGCAAGCATGAAAGGACAAGCGCTTGGTGATCCTTTCAAATTTAAAGAGTCAGAAAAGATCAAATGACTACACAGGAATACTAGGCAAAGGGTGTACCAAATAACCGTGAACTGCAATATACACCTTGGTTTCAAAATGAAAGAGAAATCAACCAAGGACTTTCCGTACGTGCAAGAAATCTCCCCGAATGATGTGTCCGGTGTATCACGGGTATAGGGCGGCAGACTCGGCTTCCTATGGATAAGGGATTGAAACCTAGTGGGGTCTCCCTTTATATACTCGACGGTATGGGGAGCACAAGTCCGTACTAGTGTTGTCTAAAGCCAAGAGGCGAACGATAGCTACTAGGTTTTAAAATGCCGAAACACGTCTCTAGCCTAGACCTCTAAATGTGTTTCGTTAGATTTCAATGCTGCCTTAGTGTAAATTGAGTAAATTTTAATGTTTATCTTCAATTACGTTTCAGTTTTCAGGCCCTAGCGAATGTAATGTCTCAAAATCTCCTAAATGCACTCTATATGCCACAGTATATCATTTCATTCGATGAAAGCTATTTATGAGAGAGTTGAGAGCTTTTCACACAATAACGAAATGAATAGAAAACAACCAATGATGTCTCTAATGCAGCTAATTAAAACTAAAAATCTTTTCGTTCAAGGTTACTAATCACTAATGACACCGAAAAGATCTAATTCACATTAACTAATGAAAAGCAAAAGAGATTTTTTTTTTTAATATTTTCAATGTTTATGAGCAAAATGCACTAAACAAAATGAAAACTAATGGAAAGCAATTTGAGGAATGATGATAAGAGAGCAAAAACAAGCAAGTTTCACTCAATAGCAAGCAAAATCAGACCTCAAATCGACCAACAGTCCCTCAAAACCAAGAAAATCCCAAATACTCAAATGAGCCGTGTAATCTAGGCCCAAAATGGGACAAAGCGGAATTCGAATGAAGGAGGAGTCAATCACTCAAATAGAGCAACAAAACGATAAACAACTGTCAAACGAATGCAGGGAAGCAATCACGAAGTTGACTGAACTGATAAAAACCAAAAAACTCCCAAGGGAGGCTCGACACACCAAAGCACCTAGATGCCCTAGGCTAGAATGTGAAATCGATGTAAATGGGAAAACAACCAAAGGATGGAGGTCACAGTCAGTCAAACAAGGCTCCAAGACACTCAAACAGTTGAAAAAATGAAACCAAAATTAGAGATTAGGCTCAGAAAAGCTCAAAAACAAGCAAACCCTAGCCGTCCCCAGCACTGGTGCGACTGTCAGGCTGAAACTAGTGCCATATCAGGATTGGCGCGGGTAATACATTGACAACTAGCACCAATTGGTGTGAATGTCATGCTAAAAAACGCACCAGTCAAGTTTGCTATGCCAAAAATAAAAAATAAGCAATCCAAGATCAGACCAGTGATGTTTGGAGCTATCAAAAACCCAAATTCATAGAAAAAACCAGCCCAAAAGAGCTGATCAAGCAAGCAGAATCGAGAATCAACCGAAAAGACAAGACAGTGCTCCAAATGTTCAGTTTACAAACTAAACCGGAGATTGACTGAAGCAGCTTTGATCTACTTCGCAATTGCAGAGTAAAAGCGTTTCGAAGGCTATCTGGCTAACTTCAGGCTCCGTCTATAGCTTATAAAATGAACAACAACAAGCTAGACGTCCCCAGCGGAGTCACCAATTTGTTGTGGAGGTAAATCCCCTCTGCGGACAGAGGCGATCCCTACTAGCCTAGACCGGGTCTAGCAACAATCATTCACGCTATAGTGCAGGTTCCTAATTGTGAATAAACCAACTAGCGATGAAGGCTTACCTGGAATCCAACGCTGTCGCTTGTAGAGAAAGTAGCGCTCCCGTTCCTTAGCTCTGGCAGATCACAATCCTCACGATCTCCGTGATCGGACACCTGCACACGCAAGAAACAAAACAAACGCAAGCGTAAAATCTAGTAGATGCAACTATATGTCAGTCAGAAAGGACATAACTCATCATTATAAACAACAACAAGAGTGGAACCATAACCAATAGTCGTTTATTATTAATCAATCAAAGGAAAATTACAACCAAGTTCTGACGTTGAATTCTCCTTCGGAGGGTCGCCAGCAGAACACGTCTCGAGAAGCTTGTCAAGGATGGGACAAACCTCTCTCTTCGGATCTTGACAATAGTCTCCTTGCTTGAATTTGGCCTTAGGGGAATAATCAAGGCTCTTGTAGCATAAGGCTCTTGGGAATTTGGGAACTTGAAGACTAGCTTGCAAAGGAGATGAGCAAGCTTTTATAGATGGAGGAAGGGGAGTTGGGATCCCTATAATCATGGGATTGGCCCTATCATCAAGGAAGCTTCCATGAGAGGTGGAAAACCACTTCCTATCTATGGAGATCCGTTGCCAAACCTCCCAACTCAAGATAGACAGCAGTCCAGGAATTCGTTAGGACGAAACTTCCGCCATTTATTTTTAAAAAACACAGCTTAAATTGGTCAAGATGGAGTGCGACTCTCAAAATGGAAAGGCATCATGCCACTCTTGGGTGATTTTTCCCATTGGCGAGAAAATGAATCATTGCCGCGCCAATGAAAAAAGGGGTGTTTTTAGGGTTTTTCAGCAGGAGATGTCTTCAGGGGGATAAAATTACATGTTCAGGGGAATGCCATGAAAGTATTTTCAAGTTATATCACTGCTCACAGGTCACAAAATAAGCCCTCCAATGTGCGAGACGGGGAATGGTAGGGATGGTGAAAAATTGTTGTGTAACAGTAAGTCTATAACAAAATATTTAGCCTTAAAAGTAGACAAGAAGCCCAAGTAAGAACATAACAACTCATGTTTTGAATCGGATCAAGAGGAAGCTCAAGATAGGCTCGGGAAAGTACAAAGGTAAGCTACCTTTTAAGTGCTTTAACTGTGGTAAATTAGGTCAATATGCTTCTAAATGTCCAGAAAATAAGAAGAATGAATATGACCCTAGAGAGAAGTTTAGAAAAATGTAAAACGATAAAATGAAGGTTAAAAATAATTTTTTTTACATCCAAGACTCCAACTCCTCTGAGAGTGAAGGCAGTCAATCATAAAATGAGGATTGAGCGCAAGAAAGCTCAAAATAATTTAGGCTCATGGCCATAGATAATTTGGAAGTAGAAGTTGTTGACTCTAATGGAGAAGAGGTTGAATCAGACCTAGAAGGAGCGTTGTTCAGTGCTCTTGAAGAGATCCATAGGCCAAGGAAGAAAAATAAAGCACAAAAAGAATTGTTTTCCAAGGACAAAGTTGAAGTAATAGAGCCTCTGCTCCTGCAAATTGAAGAGGGAAAAAATATCCAAGAAACTCTAAATCAACAACTCAATGAGAAGAACCAAGCAAGTGAAAGGCTTGAAGGAGAAATTGTCTTTATGAGCAAAGAGCTTCAATAATAATAATAATAAAAAAACTCATCTTTAATGATAAATTTGGAAAAGGGACCGAAAGTTTAAATGAACTCCTTGAAGCATAAAGAGTCTCCAATGATAGAATTGGTCTTGGATTTGAGGCCGAGTCAACATCAACAACTGATATGAAGGGAAAGAAATTAATTACCTTTGTAAAAGCATTAAAAAATGGTCTAATACAATAGCAGAGAGAAAAAGGGACAATGTAGTCCAATTTTCAGCCAAAGACAAATTAGTTGTTGCAAAACATAGGATCAATTCAACTCAACAAAAGTCTGACAACGCAGGAGAGGAAAATCTAATTTCTCATAAAGAAACTCAGCCAATCTTCAAAAATCGATTTTCTCCCAAGTATGAAGACATATTTCCAGGATATTATTTTACCTGTACTAATTATGGGCACAAGGCAAAAAATTGCAGGGAGAATATGTTGTTTATTGTTTAGACAACTCAGGCCACAAAGAAGAAATTATCAGCCAAATAATCAACTTGTTGGGAAAAGAATGAGAAGACCCAAGACAAAAATTTGTTTTCTGCTTTGGACAATTTGATTCAATGTTTTATCTATCAAAACTATGGCCATAAAAAAGTTGATTGCAGACTAAAAAGAATGCTTGATCCAAAAATAAAGCAAACAAGCCAACAACCCAAAGTATGGTGGAAAAAGGAAAACACAGAAAATTATAATGTGGTTTTATATGCTCAGAATGAAGGGAGTCAATGTTGTGTTGACAATGGTTGTTCTAGGAATATGTCAGGAGATAAAAGAAAGTTCTTATTTGTAATCTGACCTTTGGAAATAATGCACTTGGTAAGATTGTAGGTAAAGGAATTGTCATCCTAGCTAATGGCAATGGTAAGGCTAAGGATGTGTTGTTTGTTCATGGCCTAAAGCATAATATACTCAGTGTGTCTCAGATGTGTGACCAAGACTATGATGTGTTGTTCAAATCTAAAAATTTTCAAATTAAATCTACAGGAATTGGAAAGATAGTAGCTGAAGCTATGAGAAAAGACAGTAATGTCTATGTTCTAAAATAGAAGATCGAGAAGTGTTGTTTGAAAAATATTTATGAGATATGGATGTGGTACTGAAGGCTAGGACATTTGAAATTTGATCATATTATCAAATTGAGCAAGAAGAATGTTATTAGAGGTCTTCCAAAGCTTTCAAAGCCAGAGAACATGATTTGAAAGTCCTGTCAGATTGGAAAATAGGTGTGAGTACCATTCAAGTCCAAGGAGAACTCATCATCCAGGCCATTGCAATTGATACATATGGACTTTTGTGGTCCTTCAAGAACTCAATCACCTTAAGTTAAATTTTATTTCTTGCTTATCATTGATGATTTCAGCAGAATTTTCTGGCAGCTTTTATTTTAATCCTACGGGATTCTAAACAGTTAGTTAGTTAGGAAGTTATAAGTTGTTAGATCAGTTAGTCATAACTAATCTTTTGAAGTATAAATGTAATCCGATTTCAATGAAGTAAGTGTAGAGATCACTTGTTCATTAGTTAATAGTGGTATCAGAGCGGTTTTAACGCCTGAATCCAACAGAGCACTTGAGATCAGTGATTGGTGTAATCACTGGAGGTGTCTGAGGATCATGTTGGAGGCAGAGCAAATTGTGATGGGTTTGCTGTGAACTGTTGCTATGATTGCAGCATTTGGTTTTCTACGTGTAAGAAGGGCTGTCAATCTACGTTTAATATGGGTTTTCCGTGGTAAGATGTGCTGCTGGTGTGCTACTCAGAGGAGGAACGTGGTGTGAGAACTCCCGATTTCCACCACTAGCGTCATTATGTTTGTGATTAGATTAGCGCAGACCAAGCTTTTTTTTTTCTTTTTTCTTGGTGAGAAAATTTTGACTGCAATCATCTTTTGTTGAAGTTAGGATGTTGTGGCATGTTGGGGCCCTTGTTTTGAAATTCAACAAATTTTGAGTTGCGGCGAGTACGTGGCGGAACGCAACCTCGATAGGCAGAAAGGTGTCAAGGTTGCGAAGGAGAAAAGGACAAGTGTCGCGGCTATTGTGGAGCAAGCATAGATGGCAGAAGAGCACGGAAGGAAACGAACAGTGAACTCCCGATGAACAGAAAGAAACAGAAGACAACTGAGCGAGAAGAAAGGAGGAATTGTCAGTCGCACTGGCAGTAGAACAAATATACAACCAACCAGTGGATAGGGGGGTTGGTGCAAACGAGAATAGGTAACAGGGAGCCGCAGGAGAGCTCTGTCTGTGTTGCACTGTTCTCCATTCCTCTGTGTTTCTGCATTTTCTCTCTGTCCAATAGGACATATTGTATTCTACTCTGTTTATGCTCACGCAGCTGAGCCTTGTAATAGTTCGCCTATGATGTCCGTTGAATAATATATTCAGGAGTGCTATTCTGAGTATCTGTTATAGTTTTGAATGAATGATTTCACAAGCACATTTTAAAATTTTATTTACTGTAAGTTTGAACTCTTTCCTGAGAGGTATCTATTATGGAACGTTGTGTTATGGCTGTTTAGACTTTTAGCTTAGCTTTGATTCAACAGTATTGATGTTTTTGGGATGATACCGATCAACTCCCTATCACAGTAAGGTCGCGGCATGCCTCGGGTGAGACTCTCTGCCCTTCGGAGCAGAGTCCAAATGCCGGCATGAAACTAGACTATAGCGGAAAACCTTGTTGGCATTTTCTCTCTGTCCAATAGGACGTATTGTATTCTGCTCTGTTTATGCTCACGTAGCTAAGCCTTGTAATAGTTCGCCACTGATGGTTGTTGATTAATATATTCAGGAGTGATGTTCCGAGTATCTATTATAGTTTTGAATGAATGATTTTCACAAGCACCTTTTAAAATTTTATTTACTGTAAGTCCGAACTCTTTCCCTAGAGGTATCTGTTATGGAACGTTGTGTTATGGTTGTTTAGACTTTTAGCTTAGCTTTGATTCAACTGTATTGATGTTGTTGGGATGATACCGATCGACTCCCTATCATAGTAAGGTCGCGACATGCCTCGGGTGAGACTCTCTGCCCTTCGGAGCAGAGTGAAAATGTTGGCGTGAAACTATAATACGGCGGAAAACCTTGTTGGCCCGTTAAACCTAAACTCGGTTCTTCTCTGCGAGACCTGTTCTCTCGCCAAAAAATGGTTCCGTTTCCAGGACCCGAAAATACATTTGGGAGCTAGATCATGGTATCTTGGATCTTCAAAAGAGAAATACAAAGCTGGTGGGATAACCACATAGATCAGTTCATAGCTCAGCAGGCTAAGATGAGACGACAGAAGGAGAAAACGATTAAAAACATGGTTCTATTCTCCGACTCTTATAGTGATACCTACGAAATTTTTTGGGGAAAGTTCCCAAAAGAACTCTACAACTAGTTGCGGAGGCTTCAGACCAGGACCGTCAAGGAAAAGTCATGGAAGATTAATCACAAGTGGGCGCACAAGGATTTAGTGGCCCTTTATTGGTTAAACACCGATTCAACCTGAGCTGTAGATTTTTGGGTGGAATCTTCCTTGGACGGATATATAGTGGAGTTTGCAGCCGAGTGCTACCAGTCTTTCTCAAGAGTAGAAGATACCTTCAGATCCGGGTTAAGGGGGAAGTTGCTGAAGGAGATTCTGTTGTGGATAAAGGCATTGATGGTAGATGAAGGACTGATGGGATGCAAAAAAGCAGAGATGGAAGCGTAAACCCTCCAGTGCCAGGGGAAGGGACTAAGGAAGAGATGTTACAAGAACCGTGAGAAGGGGGAGTAGGAGTATGGATGTCGTGATCGCCAACAGGCTTAGGGATCGACGAGCACATCGGAGGGCGCAGATTGCAGAAAGGTGGCGAGAGAGGGTGATGAAGGAGTTGAAAAGACAGGAAAGTGGTCGAAAGAACCAAGAGGAGGCACCTCAGATGACAAAGGAAATGGAAGGTCAGGTGGGTCCCCATGATATAGGAGGGGCCGTAAAATAAGTGCTGTAGGTGTATAGGAGTCTAGCCTAGATGGAGAAAGGAAAGAAGTCTGACGGAGAAGGTACAGATGTGCACCTAGAGGAGGTGTCCGATGTGGAGATGCATGTTGCAATGGAGCAACTATTTCAAGAAAGGTTGGCGTCCATATCTCAAGGTATTCATAGTCCCCACAGTTCAACTAGCTCTAGTCCCAACCTTCCCCTGGTGCTTTATAAGCCCATAAGTGAATTTTTTGTTAAGTTACGTGAATTAAGTAGATTTCACAATATTCAGTCTCCAACTGGAACAAAAACTAGTAGTAGGATTGCTAGTGGCACCATCGCACAACCAGGATCAAACAGCTTCCTTTTGGTAATAGCTATTCAAGTGAACATGGTGGGATCACTCACCCAATACCCAGAATTCTCTGGGAAGGGGAACGATGACGTCGAACAACACTGGTACCTCTACGAGGCCATATGGAGGGCACGAAAAACACCAGATGTTGGGAAGTTGATAGAATTTCATACCATCCTTAGGGAGAGAGCCCTATGCTGGTTTATGAAATGGTCAGAAGCTCACACGAATCCAGCGATGGCAGATGTAAAGAGGGATTTCATTAAGGAATTCAAACTGCCTCAGACAGACCAACAGGGCTTGTTAGAGATGTGGGAAATCAAGCAGCGAGAAGGGGAAACTGCTCGGGATTTGATGCGCAGATTCAAGGATGCAATCAGAAAACTCAGCTATCCAATTGATCCAAACCACCAGAGAGACTGGTTCATTAAAGCTCTACTACCTTTGACCCGAACTCCATTGACTCAACAAAGGATCGACACATTTCAAGACGCACTAGAGCAGGCAATGAAGATAGAAGCTATGGCGGGATACTCGCAAGAGTTTAAAGGAGGAGAAGCGGTACATGACCGCTCCATAATGGGTCTGCAGCATCAAATAGCCAGTCTGATAGAAAAACTCAAGGAAATGCAACCAATGCGACCGGCGAGACCGAATGTATGGTGCACACATTGTCTTGTGGAGGGACATGTGGCAACGAATGTCCCCGGTTGCAGGGCCAAAATGTGGGGACATCGGCCGTAGGGGCACAAGGGGATCCACCACTAGGAGGGGTCACACAAATAAACACCCAAGGGATATATCCACCGCAACAATAATACACAGGGTTCCCTGCACAACAAATTATAGCCACCAATGATTATTGTGAAATATGCAAAAGTATGGGCCATCAACCTCACCTGTGTTCGATCTTACAGAAATATTCCAATGTTCCAAATAATATATACTGTGAATTATGTGCCTCAACCACCCATCGCACAGAGTAGTGCTGAGCACTGGACGCACTGGCGGAGCGGCTGGGCTGGCCTTCATATAGAGTAAACGAAGCTCCCTGAGGAAGAGGAGGAGGCATGAGAGGAGGTCGAGCAGGAGGTAGAGGTCCAGTAAGATGCTATAACTACGACCAGGAAGGACATGTAGTTAGAGAATGTCCACTCCCTAGAAGACCCTGGTGTTCTCAGTGCCGGGTTAACACACATGCAACAGAAGATTTCCCGGAGCTTATCAAAAGGTGGGAGGAAAGAGCTAGACAGAGGGGGGGAAATTTATTAAATGCAGAACCCATGCTAATGGGAACTCAGACAATGCAAAATGTGGCAATAGTGACAAGAGGTGGAAAAATAATGGGGGAGGATGCGCGTGCTATGGACCCAATAAAACTGATCAGGCCAGCATCCCCAAAGCTCTTGATCAAACCAGAACGACATAAACAATTTTTCTAGGAAGCAGCAGAAAATTTTGCCCAATTGGGGGGAAACAAAGGAATCGAGTTACAGAAAACTTTGGAAGACAAGGAAACACATAATACTTCTGAAGCTTTGATCCACGAGTGGTTCCATCTATTCCTGAAGATTGTTAACAATACACCAATGCTAGAACGGCTAAAGCAGAACCTGGAAGGGGTGCTAAATAAGAACACCGGAGAAAAAGAATTAGCAGAAGCGGACCAGAAGTATGTACAGAGAATAAAGAGAAATAAACGAAGGATGGGAAAGGAATTTCGAGTGAACACGCAAGTTGCGGGGTTCCAGATTAAAGATACCATGCTTGATTTGGGATCTGATGTCAACATCCTACCAAGGAAAACTTGGGAGGCATTGGGGAAGCCAAGATTGACATACTCTCCGATTCAACTTCGGATGGTGAATCAATATTTCATTGTTCCCATTGGCTGACTGGAGGAGGTTGAAGTTGACATTGCGGGAGTAAAGACATTTACGGACTTTGAAGTCATCGACATCATGGGGGATAAGGATCCGTACCCCGCACTATTTGGAATTGATTGGGCCTTTGAAAATTATGCAGTAATCGATCTGAAGAAAGAACTGATGATCTTCGAGGATGGAGAAATCAGAGTCACTCAGCCACTCGACCCCTACCAAGGACTGAGATATATAGAGATTGTGGATAACAAGGAAGATGCTCAGCTCCTGGACCATCTCTATCAAACGACCACAGGAAGAAGAGAAGATTACATCAACCCGATGACAGAAGGCTCTGTAAGCTGGAGAAGCATCCAAAGCTTAGAGTTAGGATCAGAAATAGCTTGGGACGATTGGTAGCAAGGAGGCTATGAAACAAATACAAGGAGATGTGTCAATATTGCAAGAGTTAATTGCATCGGGACCGAGATTCAGGAATACCCAATCTTATCAGATATCAATGTTGTAAGTCTTTTCATAGCCAAAATAGAAACTACGGTACTGGAAAGTCACAGAGTACCATTGATGGACATGGCATTACAATCCACATCCACAAGATGGTGGAGTAACCATCACAAATCATTGACGTGATGGGACAAAGTGGCAACAACACTGAAAGCCAGATTTAAAGAGGAGGAGGAACCCAGAAGTAAGGACCAGTACCAAGGGGACTCAAACCCCAGAGACCATCTGAAGGAATGTGAAGCCCAATGGAGAACTGATGAATATCCTGAAGAACTGTGGGTCCACCGGTTTATCCACTCCCTAGACATAATTCCAAAGGCCTGGTACTTGACAGAAGAGAAAAGAAGAGGGACCCACAAATGGCAGGAAGTTGCAGACAAATTCACACGGTGTTTCTCGTTTGAAGGAAAGACAGAGCTGGTTACACAAGCATTGCGGGCAAGCAGGAAGGTATTGTTCTTCCCAGATATCCAACAGATGGACGAGCAGTCGTTTCAATACCAGGGTATCCAACAAAAGGTGGCATGTCAAAAAATTAATAGTGAGATGGATGATGACAATCTGGAGGATCTCAGGCACCTGTATTTTGAAGAAACAGAGGGGGAGAGAGACATCAAAGAAGAACCAACAATAGAAGGTATCCATCTGTTACCTCTCAGAACCAAGAAAGTAAATATTGGAACAGAAGACAAACCTAAACTGGCGACAATTGGAGACTACTGGGATGAACAAAAAACTAAGGAAATATTCAGTCTACTCAAGGAATACGAGGACTTATTTCCTTCATCAGTAGCAGATCTAAAGGGCATAAAAGGAGAGATGGGGTAAATGCGGATAATACTAAAGCCTGATGCAAGGCCTATCAAACATATACCAAATCGTCTGAACCCAAGGGTAAAGGAAAAGGTGAAAGTAGAGATCAACAAAATGTTGAAAGCCGGATTAATATTCCCAGTAGAGGAAGCAGAATGGGTAAGTCCCATAGTTATACAGAGAAAAAAGGAGAAATCAGAGATACAAGTCTGTGTAGATTACAAAATTTTAAACAATGCATGTATCCATGATCCATTCCCTACTCCATTCAGTGACAAATTCCTCGACAACATTGCGGGGAACGAGGCATACTCATTCACCGATGGCTTCTCATGTTACCATCAGATAAGAATAGTAGAGGAAGACAAGAGAAAGACAACATTCACCACCGATTGGGGCTCTTTCGCATACAATGTGATGCCATTCAGACTGAAGAATGCACCTGCAGTCTTCTCTCGCATTGTTATAGATGCATTCCAGGAATACATCCACAAGTTCTTAGAAGTCTATATGGATGACTGGACTGTGTATAGCACACTAAAGGATCATGCGAGCCTGTTGAGAGTAATGTTTGATAGGTGTCGACAACTACAGATCTCGTTGAACCTAAAGAAGTGTATATTTTTCGTTCCATTTGGAACACTGCTAGGACACGTGGTATGTAATCAGGGTGTCTGCGTAGACCCAGCCTAAGTAGCAGTAATTGTTAGTATGGAGGCACCGGAAACGGTAAAACAGCTAAGGTCACTGCTGGGCCACACAAGTTACTACCGGCATTTCATTCGCAACCATGCCAAGATAAAAGTGCCCTTAGACAAACTATTGAAGAAATCAGAACAGTTCCAGTGGAAGGACAGCTGCAAAACGTCCCTGGACACCTTAAAGGAAAAGCTGGCGAGTGCGCCAATACTAGTCCACCCAGACTGGGACAAACAGTTCCATGTACACATTGATGCATCCGGCATTACGCTCGGAGCAGTATTGGCTCAACCTAGAGACACTTTTGTCGATCATCCGGTATATTTTTCCAGTCACAAGTTGTCAATAGTTGAATGGAACTATACGAAAACAGAGCGGGAGGCATTGGCAATGGTGTACTCTCTTCAAAAATTCCGCCACTACCTATTGGGAGGTAAGTTCAAATTTTTCACAGATCACTTAACCTTGAAAAACTTAGTCAACAAGCCAGTCTTAGAAGGCAGAATCTGCAGATGGCTCCTAATTTTCTAGGAGTTCACCTTTGAAGTAATTGTAAAGCCCGGAAGACTCAATGTAGGGCTTGATCACCTATCCCGACTAGAGAATGGAGAAAATGGAGGATCTCTAGATGATCAGTTACCAGATGCTGATCTTTTCAGAGTAGAAGCCATCCCAGACTACCTGAATGAGATAGAAACCTATCTCACCACAGGGCAATGTCTACAAGAGTACACTACGACACATAAGAGGCACCTGGTAGTTCGAGCCGCGGAGTATCAGCTGATAGCGGGACACCTATACAAGATGGGGCTATACCACGTTCTTCGAAGATGTGTCCTGGACCACGAGAGGGAAGCTATACTATGGGAAAGCCATAGTGGTGTTGTGGGAGGGCATGTGGGAGCTAAACCAACAGCACGCAAGGTACTACAAGCAGGTTTATGGTGGCCAACAGTACACAAGGACAACAAAGCATTTGTGCAGAAATATGACGTTTGTCAGCGGACAGGATGACCATCTCACAGGGATGAGCTTCCACTTCATCCAATAAAAGTATTACAGCCATTCGAAAAGTGGGCAGTCGATTTTGTAGGACCAATTACACCGGCTGCAAGGTACTAAAAGGCAAGGTACATAATAATGATGACCGACTACCTGACGCATTGGGAAGAAGCAGTGCCAGTGAGAAATTTCAAAGTAGAGACTACTGCTAGGTTCATATTTGAAAATATAATTAGCCGATTTGGATGCCCAAAAATCTTGACCTGCGACCAGGGTACCCACTTCATAAATGATACCATTAAAACCCTCCTGGAGAGCTTCATGATACAACACCATAAAAGAAATCCATATCATCCACAAGCAAATGGCACAGTGGAAGCATTCAACAAGATACTAGAGAAGGGCCTGATGAAGATATGCAACGCGCAGCGCGATGACTGGGACGAACGGATACCAGCAACATTGTGGGCATACTGAACCACGGTAAAACGCTTAAACAACCAGACGCCATTCCAGCTAGTTTACAGGAGAGAAGCGGTAGTCCCAACGGAATTCATCATACCAAGCCTTCTAATCACAACAACCCTGCAGCTATCTGAAGAAGAATCCCAGGAAGAGCGATTGCAAGAGCTGCAAGAACTTGAAGAAGAATGATTTCTTACGGAATTTCATCAGACGATACAGAAGGAGAGACAAAAAGCTTGGCACGACTGGCATATTAAGCACAAGAATTTTCAAGTCGGGGAAAAAGTTCTACTCTATGACAGTAAATACCAGAAGTTCCCAGTGAAGCTGCAGATGCATTGGCTAGGACCATTTCATGTCATAGACATTAAAGAGACAGGAGCAGTTCGGTTGGCACAGTTGAATGGCCAAGTTCTACAAGGATGGGTCAATGGCGCACGCCTGAAGCCCTACTATGAGTAAGTTTACCATTTCAATTCCAATAACTCTCACACCCGAGAGGAGTCAGTAGGGTAGGTTAGAGTCAATAACTCTCTCACACCCAAGATGAGCATAAATAGGATTCAGCATAATAAAATAAATTTCAATTGAGTTGCAGAGACTGCAACGCAACCAATAGTGGTCGGGGAGGGGTAGTGTCCAGCGTGTCATCCACGTCAGATAGAAAAGCGTGCCGAACATCAGCCCAGCATCATTAAGCATAGTACCAGTGTCAGTCCGTAGGATTACCAAGATTCGGAAATAATTGCCATAATTAGCATCACCCATACTATAATAAAATTTCCATAATTAGACATAACCACCAGCCGTCGCGTCTACCCAAATCCCAAAACCATAGTTAGCAATGTTAGAACCCACCTCAGCAGCTAACTAATCGCACGATTGTATCCGTGGGAGAAGCTAGGGAAAAATTAATTAGTTATGGGGTCTCATCAACCCCACCCTTGCCGGTTAATTACATAACCCGCATGCAGAGAAGAGCGAGAATGCCAGAAAAATCCAAAGTTAGAGTTAGAGACTTCCAAAAGAGAAAGGGAAGCTGAACCAGAACCAAAACAGAGAAGGCGTTCGAAAGAAGAAATTCAAGAGAAAAGAGGAAAATTTGTTCTTTAGGTATACCAGTGACGAGCAAGAATGACAAGAGTAAGCCCAGCGGTCGTGGAACAAGAGCTGGACAATAGAATTTAGAAAATGGAGTCCCTCATGGGAAAATATGATAGTGCGACCTTGATCGACGCAGACCTCACGAATTCCTTTGAGTTTCCTGCGCTAAAAATACAGGTGTACATCGAGAATTATGCAACAGAAGCAGGACGAGCAGCAGCAAGAGTCTTGCCTGAATTCAGGGGTATCCAGTAGTCCACGGTAATGAATTTAAGGAACCTACGAGTGTTTTGGATTACAAGCACTGCAATTCAGTGCACAAAATTTCTGTTAAGCAGGATTTAGAATGGCTCTTTGTGGTTGGGAAAGGAAATCCCAATTCATGCCGAAGACATTCATAGGTTGACAGGATTGTCACAGGAGGGAAGGGACGTATCTTCAGCGTTCCAAAATATATCTAAGAGGGTGAAGAAGTCGGGAGACACAGACTACTATGCCAAGTATGGCACTCAAAGAGGAGGAAAGGGAGAAAAGATTGAGTTAATTAATAGGCCGGAGATCAGGTTCACTTGCTATCTCATTACTAGCAAGATGATGAGGCATTATACAAAAGGAGAGTGCACATTAGACACAATTTCGGTTGAGGAGCACTGTGTCTAGGAGACAAGGATGAATTGGTGCTCCTTCCTGCTAAAAGAATTGTTCGAAGCTTACGAGGAAAATTACAAGATGGAAACCGGGTTTATCTATGGATATTTGATCATGGCGCTAGCCATGTGGAAGTGGACCTTCCCCAGCGTCAGGATACCAGTGGAGATAGAAGAATACCAACCTTTGGTGATGAATTTTGTGCCGTGGAAAGTGTCTGGAGACCCGAGCACAAAGGAATTGAATGCAAAAGCCTTCAGAATTTGGTATGGTCAAATGGTTGACGTCGTAATGAGTCAACAAAGGATTCCAAGAAATTTACTAGATGGATATAGTGAGCAGGTCTAGTTTGGAGTCACACATAAACACACTTTTCTCAGGCCTACATGTGTACCAGAAACAACATTCCAGATGAGGCCTCTGAAGTTCCAACTTGATGAAGCGGCCTTCCACACAGAGGTCTATTAATGGCCAGGAGTGGCGATGGAGATTAGGGATGGAGTGTACACATACTTCTTTGATGGAATGCTACCGCACCGATTACCAGGAGAAACGTCAGAGGAAGTAGCGAATAGGATGTCAAACCTACAGCTCTTCCTGATCATTCAGCAGCTGAACACTAAGGTAAGAAGATTTAATGAAATAGTTCAAGTACTAGCAAGTGATGCTACTCCATTCCCAACTTTTTTAGAATTCTAGGTATCCCAGTCTAACCCATCTCCCAGCACAACCTCCATCTTTGCGCCCATCCCCAATGTCTTGTTCAGTTCACCACCCCCAGCAACTACAATGCTGGTTGGAAAGAGTAAAGCTACAAAACCAGCAATAGCACCGAAGGCAAAAAGAGCCAAGGTTGCATAATCAAGCCCGGTGGTTGACCTCACAGGAGAGGATCCACCTCAACAGTTAAGCGTAAGGGTACCAATCCGAGAAGAGTAGGTAGTTGAGCCCGAAGAGGCAAGAGGGTTGCCACCCCAAAACCCCATAAACCCCCTTGATTTTGTAAACATCCGCATGTCACCACGTTGCCCAGATCAACTGCCTCCCACCACCTCATCCATCTCCCGAGAAACCCACAGCTCTGCACCATCCACTTCATCTGCCATCGTGTCTGATCCAGTCATTAGAAGAATAACCAATGGGGACCACGGGATGGAGGTTAACTCGGGTATAGAAGTGGTACCCCCAGTTAACCCAACTGTGGTCCCGCAAACTACTTTTACCGACCTCATCAATCAGTTAGAGCAGTCAATTGAAGATACAACTGGCCACTCCTCGAGCATACTCCACTCCAACCACCCAATCTAGCAGGGCAAGAAGGGAAACTAGACCTAAATATGGCAGACTCCAGTGACCCGGTACCATAGAAAACACCACCACAGTCACCTCAGGACCAGTCAATGAAATCAGTTGCTAGTGGACAACCACTTCAGGTGCGAATGCCAGATCAGGGTACCTCAAGTGCCGAAAGCATGAAGACATGGGGGATAGCTCAGCTATACCATTTCATTCAGAGGGAAGCACAACAGGCCGAGGGGCTCCACTCGGAGCTCCATCGGCAATGCGAGCAGTAGCATCAACAGATAAGCACACTTACTGAACAACGTGAACAACTGACGATGGAAAAGGAACAACTACAGGGACAACTTGAAATAGTGACCAGGGTTTTCAGGGAAGTGTGGCCTACAGTAATGGCCAACAGCAGTCATGCAGGAGACTGATGTGGTTGGGTGGGCACTCCACCTCAGGGTGGAATATTCAAATCTTCACCAGGAAAATGTGGAACTCAAAGCGGCATTGCTAGCCCGACCCGCATTGCCTGACCCAACGGTTGTGTACTCGGCACAAATATCAAAGAGACAGGGCCAAGTAACGAAAATGCAGGAAGTTTTGAGTACTACAGCAAGAGAAGCATACGACCTACTGAAGGGTCTGTAAGAATGCTCAACAACCCTTACCATGAAGGCACAACCGATCTCATTACAACTACAACAGATCTCCAAGGAAATCCATGAAGCAACGGACCTAACTGGACTAGACCAACTCTACACCCAGGCAGATGTGTTAGAAGTCCAAATACAACAAATAGAGGAGACTTCAACGTCGGCCAGGCAGGCCATCCAGGAGCTTCGGTAGCCCGTAAAACTCAACGCACAAACGATGCAGCAATTGGCCTCTGAGGCCAACACTCAGATCAACATAGTGTTCGGTGCCTTGCCGCCGAATGCAGGGGAGGAAGTTGTCACAAAAATCGCGGCTGAGACTGAAGAGTTAATGCAAGGGTGGCAGCAGGCCATGGCGACCTTCCAAGAGCTCAAAGCTTCAGCTCTAACCAAGGTCCCAGAGTTGGGGCCCTTGTTTGGACAACCAAGAGGAGGCACGTAGACAGAACAGGGCGCAGATCCGAGTAGACCCATGGAAGTAAAGACAGTGCAGGACAATTGACTCGGGGCGAGTCAATAGGATGTGGTTGGGGCCTGTTAGGGCCCTTGTTTTGAAATTCAACAGATTTTGAGTTGCGGCGAGTACGTGGCGGAATGCAACCTCGGTAGGCTGAAAGGTGTCAAGGTTGCGAAGGAGCAAAGGACAGGTGTCGTGACTGTTGCGGGAGCAAGCATAGATGGCGGAAGAGTGCGGAAGGAAACGAGTAGTGAACTTTCGATGAACATAAAGAAACAGAGGACAGCCGAGCGAGAAGAAAGGAGGAACTATCAGTCACACTGGCAGCAAAAAAAATAGACAACCAGCCAGTGGATAGGGGGGTTGGCGCAGATGGGAATAGGCAACAAGAAGCCGGAGGAGAGCTCTGTCTGTGTCGCATTGTTCTCCATTCCTCTGTGTTTCTACATTTTCTCTTTGTCCAATTGGACGTATTGTATTCTGATTTGTTTATTCTCACGTAGCTGAACCTTATAATAGTTCGCCACTGATGGTCGTTGATTAATATATTCAGGAGTGTTGTTCTGAGTATCTGTTATAATTTTGAATGAATGATTTCACAAGCACCTTTTAAAATTTTATTTACTGTAAGTCTGAACTCTTTCCTGATATCTGTTATGGAATGTTGTGTTATGGCTGTTTATACTTTTAGCTTAGCTTTGATTCAACTGTATTGATGTTGTTGGGATGATACTGATCGACTCCCTATCAAAGTAAGGTCGCGGCACGCCCCAGGTGAGACTCTCTGCCCTTCGGAGCAGAGTGAAAATGTCGGCGTGAAACTAGACTACAACGGAAAACCTTGTTGGCCCATTAAACCTGAACCCGGGTCTTCTCTACAAGACCTGTTCTCTCGCCAACATGGCACAACATCGAACGTTGTGAAGACTGCTTTGGAGACTTGCTAAATCAGTGAGTTAAAAATACAGTTTTTTAAGAAAATTATGTGTTTAATTGTGGTTGAATCAAAATCATTAAACACTACTGTGTCTAGTTGTGGTTGCCCTGGTAAATTAAAACAATTTTTTTAAAGAAAATTTGTGCCTTTTTGTGTCTCAGAATCTGCAAGTTAAATCAGTGTGTTTCCAAGCGAATTTTGTGTCTTGAAAGAGTTAAACAGAAAAAAGGGAATTTTGTGCTAGTGATTTAAATCAGATTTTTTTTAAGATTACCTGAAAAATATGAACTCATTGGTGTATTTAATTGGGATTGTCCTTTTTGGAAAGGAAAATTACCAGGAGTGACGTAGGAAAGTTAAAAATACGCTTATCTTTAATGATTTATGGGATGGAGTCTGTGAAGGAGAAGGAGAGAATGAAACAGTGCAGCCTGATGATCGGAAACAACTCGCAATCTGGAAAAGTAAGGATAAGAAGGCCTTTGCCTTAATATCTGCTTCAGTCTCAGAAGAGGTAAGCAGATACATTACTCAGAGTAAAACAACTTATGATGCCATAGAAAAACTAAAAGAGCTTTATGATTCACATTCTAAATTGGAGATAATTCAGTTATTGTTAAAGTTATTTAATCTATAAATGAGCGATAATGATCCTCTAAAACTTGCCTCTGAAATTAAAGCCATCAATCATGAAATTGAATGTAATGGAGTTAAAGTTGATTTGCCGCTTATTTCCTTTATAAAAGCTCTTTACCCTAGTTATTCACACTACTTGGAGTCTCTCCAAGCTAGTGGGCAATTAAAAGATATAGATTTTGACAAATTAGTAGGGAAAAATGTAGAAAGAGAGAAGGCTTTTGGCAAGAAATAAGCATCACATAGTTCTAATACCGAAACCCTATGTCTTGCTCAAAAAGACCAAAAACCTCAAGGGGAATCAAGTTTCAGAAATACTAGAGGTAATAGAGGTCGAGGTAGGAAGAATTATAGAGGTAGGGGGGCAGAAATATTCAGGGACATAGACAACTGAATGAACAAAAAATAAGTTTTTTTGATAAACCAGCTGTAAAATGTTTTAGATGTGGTGAATTTGGACATACTGCTGCAAATTGCAGAATTCCCTGGGATAAAATTAATGAAAAAATAGAACAATTACTTGAAAAGAAAGATCATATAATTCTAGACAGAGGACAATCTTCTAATAATGCACATTATGTTGTCGCACATTGTAATTTCCACATGGAAGATGTTTTTAGTACTTATTTTTCTTCATGGTATGACAGTTGGGTTCTAGACACAGGTGCCACGTGTTATATGACCTTTCAAAAAGATTTGTTTGATCAATTCAATGATAATATTGATGGAGTAGTGTATTTTGCTGATAAGTCCCAAATCAAACCATTAGGGATTGGTTCAATTCAGTTAAAATTTCCTGGACTTCCAAATTGTATTTTGAATGATGTTCTTTATATTCCGCAGTTCCAAAGAAATTTGTTATCTCTTATACAAATAAGACAACAAGGACATTCCATTAACATATTTGATGGTAAAGTAGAAATTAGAAGAGCAGTTGACAATAAAACTGTAATGTCTGGTGTGGAAGAAGATAACTTATTGAAGTTGCATGGTATGTCGTCTATTGCATTGAACACAACTTATTTGGTTTAGCAAAATGATACTCTGTCATATTCTTTATTATGGCATGCACGCTTCTGTCATGTTAATTATGAAATTATTCGAGTTATGAAACAAAATGGGATTAAGGGACTTCCAACAGTTCCCAGAAAATTTACCCCATGTAATGCTTGTATATTGGGCAAGCATCCCAAACAGTCTTTTCATAATTCTAAGTCTAGAGCTACAAGAAAATTAAGTCTCATACACTCTGACTTATGTGGTCCAATGCTTGTACCAACTACAAATGGAAATAAATACATACTCAATTTTATTAATGATTATTTGAGGATGTGCTGGGTTTATCTGCTTAAAGAAAAATCACAAGTTTTGGATGTGTTTAAGAAATTTTATCTCTTGATAACAAATGAAGCACAACTTACTATTGGTACTATAAGGACTGATAATGGAGGAGAATATACTTCACATGCTTTTGAAACATATTTGCAAGAGAATGGCATCAAACACCAGACCACAATACCATATAATCCGCAACAAAACGGTGTTGCTGAAAGAATGAACCGAACATTGCTTAATATGGTAAGGTCAATGATGTTTTTTAAGAATGTAAAATTAATTCTTTTGGGAGAAGCCGTGCTATGTGCGGTATACATTATAAATTGGTGCCCTTCCTCTGTCATTAACAATAGAACTCCATATGAAATGTGGTATAGTCGTCTTCCTGCTATTAAACATTTCTGAATTTTCGGTTCTCAATGTTATTCTTTGATTCCTAAACATCAGAGGAATAAGCTGAGTGAACGAAGCAGAAAATGCATATTTTTAGGGTATTCCATGGCTTCTAAGGCATACCGATTATATGATGAAGCGAACAAAAAGTTTATTTTGTCAAGAGATGTAATTTTACTTGAAACTGATAAAGGTTCTCTCACTGTTGATAGACAACTTAATCAAATAGAAAAGTTTGTGCCTCAAAAGTTTTATTATGAATCCGATAATATACTTCCCCATCCTGAAGGGGGGATTCCTATATTAGATCAATCTATGGAGTTTCCTTCTCTTAATGATAAGAAATTGGTTGATGATGATAATTCCGTTGTTGCTGATGAGGAATTAGTTGATGCAAGTATTTCTACAGAAAAAATGACAGAAATGGAAAGAACTGAGCCAGATGAAGAAGATGAGCAACTTCGTGAACAACTTCCTACACAACCTTTGCAAAGGTCAACTCGTATTCGGACATTTCCAAAGAAATATGATGAGTTTAAGGCTGGAAATTCCTCAGGTAACTATTCTCATTTTGAATTTAATTTTTCTGTGGATTGTGAACCTACTTTCTTTGAAGAAGCTGTTAGTTATGAATAGTGGAAAAATTCAATGCAAAAGGAATATGATGTTCTCATAAAAAATGGCACATGAAGGCTGGTGGATCCTCCTACTGGCATCAAACCTATTGGTTGCAAATGGATTTATAAAACTAAGTTTAAAGCTGATGTTTCGCTAGACAAGTACAAAGCAAGACTTGTAGCGAAGGGATATGCACAGAAAGAGGATATCGACTATACAAAGACTTTTGTTCCTACAGCTAAATGGGGTACTATTAGATCTTTGTTTGCTATTGCAACTCAGAAAGAATGGAAAATTCATCATATGGATGTCAAAACTGCCTTTTTAAATGGAGATTTGAAAGAATATGTTTACATGTTTAAGCCAGAAGGTTTTTTTGTTAAAGGGAAAGAACAAAAGGTTTGCAAACTAATGAAGTCTTTGTACGGCTTGAAACAAGCGCCACGGGCATGGTATGAGAAGCTAACTAAACATCTTCTTAATTTAAACTATAAACATTTTGACCTAGATGATGCAACTCTTTTCGTTAAGAAGGTTGGAAGATCAGTTGTATCTAGTTGTATATGTTGATGAGTTGATGATCACATGAAACAATGATGAATACATAGCATCTATAAAGAAGGAATTGAAAAAGGTTTTTGATATGACAGATTTAGGTTTACTTCATTATTATCTTGGAATTGAAGTTGATCAAAAACCACCACATATTTTCATCTCTCAGAAGAAATATGTTGATAAATTATTGAACAGATATAGTATGACGGAATGTAATCCTGTTGCTACTCCAATGGCGCAGAATTTGAAACTCACTTCTGAAGAAGGAAAGTCGTTTGAAGATCCAACAAAGTACATGCAACTTGTTGGAAGCTTGATTTATTTTTCTATTACTTGTCCTGATATAAATTTTGCTGTCAGAATACTTTCCAGGTTTATGCATCATCCTTGTGAGGGGCATTGGGTAGCAGCAAAAAGAGTTTTGAAGTATTTAAAAGGAACTCAAACTTACGACATCAAATATTCCAAAGTTTTAGACTTCCATCTTGCTGGTTATTCTGATTCTGATTTTGATGGAGATAAAGAAAATGGAGTCTCAACTTCTGGATATTCAATGAATCTTGGATCAACAGCCATCAGTTGGAGATCGTGCAAGCAATTTGTTCCTGCTGATTCTACCACTGAAGCTGAATATGTTGCAACAACTCAAGCCACTAAGGAAATCATTTGGCTTCGAATAATACTCAAAGATTTGCAGGAGAAACAAAAAGCTTCAACTCCTAATTTTGTCGACAACTCTTATACAATTCAATTGGCCAAGAATCCAAAGTTTCATGATCAAACCAAACATATCAACACCAAGTATCATTTGATTCAACATCATGTAGAGGCCAAAACAATTCATCTGACACATTGTTCCAACTTCTGAACAAATTGCAGATATTTTTACCAAAGCATTAGAGCGTGAAAAGTTTGAAAAATTTAGATCCTTACTTGGTATGTCAGATGTCCCTTAGAATTAAGGGGGGAAATGTTGCAATCCTACGGGATTCTAAATAGTTAGTTAGTTAGGAAGTTATAAGTTGTTAGATCAGTTAGTCATAACTAATCTTTTGAAGTATAAATGTAATCAGATTTCAATGAAATAAATGCAGAGATCACTTGTTCATTAGTTAACAGCATTCTTGAGAGAAAAATCAAAGTACTTTGAGAAGCTTAAAAAATTGAAGGCCATTGATGAAAATGAGACATATTGTAAAATAAAATGCATAAAGTCTGATAATGGAGGTGAATTTACTTCAAAAGAGTTTGATGAGTTTTGCAAGCAACATGGCATCAAAAGACAATTTAACATGGCAAAGACTCCACAACAGAATGGTGTACCACAGAGATAATAGATCAGTTCAACAGTTGGTTAGAGCCATGATGGGAGAAAGAGGTATACCACTAATATTTTGGGTTGAAGCCATTCACTCTTTATGACTTTACCTAACTTTTCATTTATTATTTCAGGGATATTACAAAATATGGTCCATAATATAATAACAGAGAAATCATGAAGCTCTCAAATATGTTGTGGCTTTGGAAAGATAAAGACTGTTGTTCGAAATCCTGGGCTTGCACGAGCTCTTGGGCATGAATATGTTGATCGTGATGGGGATCTGTTCACTAACTGTTGCACTATTTACCTATTAAATTTCTCCTGAGATATGAGCATGACCTTGAGGTTGAAACTGCTGAAAATTTGTTCTCTTTAGGCTCCATTGGCTGAAGGAAATTTGCATCACTCATTCTTGATCATTAGTTTTACCTAATAGTTTTAGGTTTTGTGCATAATTTCATTGTAATTATGTTCGGATATAACCAAACCCTGGTTGCACAACCTTCTCATGGCATTGACTAATAAACCTTTTTCTTAATCTGGAAAAGATGCATGGCCAAGAAGTTTGCTGGTGCATTGACCATGTTAGAGCTTACTGCCACCAAGTCGGTCCCATCTTCTTTTTTTATGCATAGGTTTACATTCTGGTTCCCTCTTTTCTACCTGAATTTTCAGGCTAGGGCACGAATCTTGGAGGTTATTGGGTTTTGCTTGACACCAACATCGAATAGAGTTAGAAGTCTTTAAGCTAGATGATGCTGCTTGTCTTGTGGAAGCCAAGTTTTCCATCTCATCAATAAAAAATATAACCAAATTATTCTTTTCTTTTACCATTTCATGAATTTTCTGGAAAGAATTTCTCAACAGTTTAACACTCTCAGAAAATGATTTGTTGAAGAGTGAATAGGCATTAACCTTAACCAAATGTGGCCGAGAATATCTTGTATTCAGTCGAATTAAAAGTTTGTGTGCTAATTCTTTGCACATAGAGGTATTCTCTGTATCAGAAGGGTCATGCAAGAGAATGACATGATTCGATGACATTAAACATGGATTTACCCTCCGGAGAAAAGAAGAGCGCTTTCGGAATATCTTAGCAACTATTATTTTACACCAGAGTCATAAATTAAACTTCCCCATAGTCCTTCAAATTCTTTTGCAGGAAGAAGGCATTCTTGAAAACTGGAAATTTCCTCTTCACCTTTTATTTCCTTATCAAGTCCTTCATTAAGTTGATAAGCAGACACTACATGCATATTTGCAAAATCTGTGTAGAATACTGCCGACAACGATGACTAGAGCTTATATATCCACCCTAAACCCGGTTCTATGATACCTGGGAACGGGTGAAGAGGATTTTAGAATGAGAATAATAGTGTGACCAGCGGGAGCACTGCAATCAAAGGTAGGAATATTTTCTCACGCCAGGGAAAATGAAGGACAACATTTATAAATCCAAGGAAAAGCACGAGGTAAATAGATCCCAATGCAGGACTCATTAGAAGGGATTCAACGCCTTTATATATTGACCGTTCTGGGCAGGTTCAAATTTAAGGATCTAGTCTGACTGGAGGCTATAAGTGCGATTCACAACATGAAAACAAAAAATCTCCCATAATGATCAAAAAATTTATTCCCAGTCAAATCATAGGTTCAAGCTATAGTTTAAATCACAATTTTAGGTTAGCTGGAAGCGCGACCTGTGACCTGGTTCTAGTCATATTTTCAGAATTTAGCATTAATCGCTCTTTGAAGTGGCAGTAGCTGCAACCTATAAGTGCGACCTGCAATTGGGTGAGAGACAGAGTAGGACTGGTCGCACATTCCCTTTGCAAGGCAAGTCACGTCTTCCAGCCACAATGCAAATCACATTTTCCAGCTCCATCACCAATCACATCTTCCAACTCTACTGTAGGTTGCATTGAGGAATTACAGAGTGTCTTCATCGTGTGCGATGGAGGTAAGGGAGGTTGCAGATTAGAGGTACGCTCTAATTTCATCGCATGCCCCAGGGACCATGAAGTCGTAGGTCGCATCTTTAGAGAGTAGTGCCAAATCCCTATGAATTAAGATTGCGACTTGCACCAGAATGAATCCCAAAAATTCTAAATCATGCTTCTTCTTGTTTTATTTTCTTCTGTGCCTCATCCAATGGTGTTGCATGATCAATTGAAATCCGATGCCCAAGAATCTGATGTCTCTTTTCAGCAATGTGCTCAACTATAGATTCTTTTACAACGGTGACAAAGCCAAATCCTCTATGGGATATTTTCCTTGCATCCTTAGGAAGATACACATCCAAAACCTGACCACATTGTCTGAAATATTATAATAGCAAGTCTTTAGTTATCGCTTCATCTGGGATACACTTCACAAATATTTTTCTCCCCACTCTTGATGAAGCAAAATTAGAATTAGTTGATCCATAATTCATAGCTGAAGAATCAATGCTCGATAATCTTAGTGAAGGCCCTCGAATTTAAGATGCAAGTAGAACTGATGGCCACAGGTTGGTTTGGTCGATGATTGATCCATTGATGTTCTTCGTTCCATGTTTCCAGAGTGGAACATGGCGGCGACTGATGCTTCAAGGCTGTCGGGTGGGTGTGCTGCTTTATGGGATCCGAAGTTGGTCACCATTAAACCTTATGGTTTTTTTGGTGGTATGATACTCTCGGGTTATTACAGGGGTTTCTGTAGGCGTATAAATGTCATTAATATATATGCGCCTTATGCTGATAAACTTTCTTTCTGGTTTCGAATGGATGACTGTGGATTCCTAAGTTTAAATAATTGCATTATAGTGGGAGACTTCAATTGTACTTTCCACCCTAATGAGATATGGGGAGAGATAGGCAGGAATGACCCATTTGCTGAGATTATTATGGGTATTATGAAGGACGCCGATCTGATAAATGTGCCACTGTCTGAAAACTGCTCAACATGGATGAACGGTAGGCAAGGGAAGCATTTTATTGGGAAGAGAATTGATCGTTTCGTAATCTACTATAGTCTTAGATTATGCATGAGGGACACAAAGGCTTTTGTGGAGGATATTACATTATCTGATCACAGGCCGATCTCCCTGATATGGAACTTTGAGATAAAGCCTTCGGGTTTTCCCTTTAAGTTCAATAAAAGGTGGTTGGTCGACGCTGATTTCAATGTTATGACTAAGGAATACTTACATAACCACAAGAGGGTGGTGGGCTCTTCGGCGATGTCTCATTTGGCCATTATTCTAAGGGAGATGAAGATTGTGGTCAGAAGATGGGAAAGGGATAAAATTAAAAAGGAAAAGGATTGGATCCAGTCCATACTATTAGAAAGAAGTAGGATTCACAAGGAGGTGGCCAATGGCAATCAGAACGATGATTTTTGGGACAAGTTAAAACATATAGAAGGGGAGCTCTGATCATTTCTGAAGAATGAGGGAGCATACTGGAGGTTAAAGAGTAGAGCTACCTGGCTGGCCAAGGGGGACAGGAACAAAAAATATTTTCATAAGATTTCATCAGGCAGAAGAAAGGACAATCTGATTTGGGACATCAAATATGGTGGCAGGCATTTATGTTCCACTGAGGAAATCAAGATGGTTGCGGTTGATTACTTCAGGTCTCTATATCAGCAAAGAAGGGTTGTTGTTTCAGAGGAACACATGGATTTGATCCATGGTTTCCTTGTGATGTTTAAGGATGAAGATAACCAAAGGTTATTTGGGGAGGTGTCTGCTGAGGAGGTTAAGAGAGTTCTGAAATCCTTCGCTGGTGATAAAAGTCCGGGGCCGGATGGTTGGTCCCCAGAGTTTTTCCATCATTTTATTGAGGAATTTATAGTGGATTTGAAGGATATGGTAGAGGAAGTAAGAGTTATTGGGAAGATAAATGGAGCTATAAATTCAACACTCTTAGTTCTCATCCCTAAAAAGAAAGGAGAGCTTACCTTTGATGACTATAGACCCATTTCGTTATGTAACACCATTTAAAAAATTGTTTCCAAAGTAATTGCGGAACATATGAAAGGTGTTCTGTCAAATTTCATCACCCCGAAACAATATGGCTTTCTAAAAAATTGTAATATTCATGACGCTGTTGCAGTGACTCAAGAAACAATTCATACTATCCACTCAAAGAAGCTAGAAGTGGTTGTGATGAAGACTGATCTTAAGAAAGCTTATGATCAAGTAGACTGGGTTTTTTTGCGTCTTGTTCTGTTTAAAATTGGTCTCTCTAGGGAGGCAATCGCATGGATTATGGCTTGCGTGACCAATACTTATTTAGTTGTGATTATTAATGGTTCGGTGTCAAAATTATTTAATCCCAACAGAGGGTTGAGGTAGGGATGTGCCCTATCGCCACTCCTTTTTGTTCTTGTTATGGATGCACTAAGTATTAAAATTAATCAGGCAGCGGTGAGAGGCCTATTTTATGGCATTGAAATAAGCCCTCAATTGAAGTCTACTCATATTCTGTTCGTCAATGACATCCTCATCTTCGGGATGATGATTAGAAATTGCTGGGTGGTAATGTATAACATATTAAAACTTTTTAGCGACGCTACTGGGATGTTGGCCAGTAGTGAGAAGTCATGCATCTATTGTGTTGAGGGGGAGGAGGTGAAGTATCAGGACTTAGCTATTCTTTTCAATTTTTTAAAGGCTCCATTGGCTAATGGGATGGCATACCTTGGCTTCAGAATGAAACCTGCTACCTATTCTATGGAAGATTGGAGTTGGCTGATTACTAAATTTTGGAAGAAGCTTAACAATTGGACAGCTAGATGGTTGTCAAGAGGCGGTAGGCTGATTTTGTCGAAGGCCGTCCTTCAAAAAATAACTATATACTAGGCTCATCTCTATGTTCTCCCAAAGAAAATTATGAAGGAAATAAGGCAAATTATGGAAAAGTTTATATGGGGAGGGGGGAGAGATAAAAAGGCCATACATCTCACTAAATGGAATGTCTTAACTCTTCCTAAAGATAGAGGGGGCTGGGGTATTTTATATATGGAGCTATTTGGGCACTCACTCATCATCAAGTCTCTATGGCGATGTCTACATGGAAAAGGAAAATGGCAGGATATAATCAAACACAAATACCTGGGTGATGCTATAGTGGAGGAGCTGGCCATTTCGGGTTGGACAGTATGTAAGTGTAAATCAAACATCTGGAAAGGCTTTGGTAATATGTGGCCTATCATTATGGATCATTTGAAATGGGTTTTTGGGAATGGGTCTAAAATTCTTATTGGAAGTAGGATGATGATGGGGATGGGTGCTTTTTAGCCACAAATAGAGGACCTAGTGCTTTTGTTAAATCGAAAGGGGTGTTTTTTCATTCACCATATTATCAAGGAATGGGTTGGGGAGATCCCAAGATGGAAGGATAGTGCTGAGATGGGGTTGGATTTGAATTGGGAAGGGAAATGGGTAATGTATACGAACAAGCTTAAGTCTTTGGGTTTGTGCAGGTTGGCTGAGGGGGACCGACTGTTATGGAATGGTAAGAACACAAATGAAGGTAGAGCTCAGATAAAAATGATAATATTCTTATGGCTTGTATGGAAGGATAGTAATTTAACCTGGAGAAATTTACAAAAACGAGGGTGGCAGGGTCCTAGTATTTGTTTGCTTTGTGGGCTTGCAGAGGAGGATAACATCCATTTGTTTTATTCATGTCCCTATGCACTTAATACTCTGACAATTGTTTGTGAAAAGATTAAGGTCAGCAAACCAGATTATCAATCAACGGAGGCCTGTTTGAGGTGGTGGTTGGGAAGAGGGGAGCAAGTCATGTCTATTCCTATTCTTTTCCACCGGCATATCTGGTGTACTCGAAACATAATTATTTTTGAAGGCACACTTTGTAATCCAAAAACCACTGCTTTTCAAATTATATGCTCATGGGAACACTTAAAGATCAATCAAAAGCCTCCTTCTGCTCCGTCGAAGCATTTCTTCCCCCATGAGGTCTATTACTCTATTGGTTTTTTTGATGGGGCCTCACAACAATCTATCTGTGGTTGTGGGGCATGGTTAATGATGTCTCCTGAGTGCCACTATAAAATTTACTAGAACGGTGGAGTTGGAACGAATATGAAGGTCGAAGTCCGGGCTCTATGGAGACTATTATGGTTTGCCAGCCAGTTGTACATGGATAAGATTTGGATTATCGAGGATTCAAAAGTCTTAATTAACCATATGAACCAGAAAGTTTCTATAAATTTGGGTTCGATTGCTCATTGGTTGGAGAGAATACATATTCTAAAAGGTTCCTTTTCTGTTATTTCTTTCCACCATGTATACAGAGAGAAGAACGTTGTAGCCGATCGACTGTCAAAGAAAGGGCTAGCGGGAAACTTCAGGGAAATGCATTATCAACTACATATGTCGAAGGGTCATGGAGCAACTGGAACTGTGAATTTCTTGTGAGATGGTTGGTTATATCTCTGTTTTCTGGAAGTCATCTATAATACAATGTTCATGATAAAAATTTTGTTTCTAGTTTTGTTTTGATGTAAGTTGTAATTTTTGATGGGACTGCTGATGCAGTCGAACATATATTTCAGATGGATAGGTTTATGAGCTTGTCCAAGATCTCAAGACAGTGCTTGTGTGGATCTCTTTGCGAGAAACTAAGAAATTTTTTGTAAACTGTTGAAAGTTTTTCTGGTCAAATAACGTTTGTTTCTGGTACACTATATAAAACCAGAGTATTTTTCATGTTGAAAAAAAAACCTTCATATGTGTTTCCTATAGCCACACATTGGCATATTAAAAGTTCCAAAGTGTGATGTTTTTGTGTAACTGTAAAAAACCCCACTGGCTCTAGGAAAGGGATTTCTCGTCTCCTCCTTTAGATTTGCTCAATCTACAACAATAGTTGATCTTGCAAGCTCAAGGCTTTCTAACATAACTTTGTCAGCAGACTCTGCATTTTCATATATAAAAATTCCAATGCATGGCTTTCTAACATAACTTTTTCGATGAACTCTTTGTTTTCATATGTAACAAATCCAATTCCATGATGTTTTTTTGTAAGTTGGTCCTTTGGCATATATGCATCTAGAATGGAGCCATATTTCTAGAAGTAGCTTCGAAACATTTCATCTGTAACAATTGGAGAGATTCTTGCAACAAATATGCGAGTGATTTTCCTACTGTGGGCCTCATCTCATCCTTTGGGATTGCTAATTTGACCTTCAGAGTCCTCCCTTGTAAATCTTCTAACATCATCATGAAACCTAATATTTAGCTCTGCCCACTTCTTCTAATGTGGAAATCGGATTTCCTCAAATGATGTTGTAATTGGCAAGTATGGATTTGCAATAATTTCAATCCTAGAAAGAACATGATCAAAAGTAATGGCCTATATCAATAGGGTCCAACTTAGAATTTATTTGTGTGGCCCTCTCATTAGAGATGAAGAATTGCAAAAGTAAAAACCATCAATATGGTACTCATTTACCCATTGTCGCAAATTGTCTAAGATCATATTAGCTGAATAGATTGTCAGTTTCAACAATAACCACCTCCTTGTTTTCACCGAGTATGTAGTATGATGAGTTATCAATTCCACGAAATGACAATGCTTCAGGTATTGTGTCACCCTTTTCAGCGATTTGTGTGTATACGACCTCCAATATTACCTCGATGCCAATTTTATGACATGCTTTAACCATTTTCATAAGGAAATTGTTAGGTGAAATTCCATCTCCCAATGGTCCATAACAATCCATGGGTGAAAAGAAAATTATATGGAAAAAAGGGACATTGCCTCTTGTCAAATGAAAAAATTGACTCCAACAAAATAAAATTTACACCAAGGTTCTTAATTAGATGGTAAATTTTGTCTACCAAACACAAAAATTTCCCCCTTCTATCTTCTTGTAGCCCACTTGACTTGTCTATGGTAAATCCTTCCACATTTGATCAGTAAACAACAAGGCTCTCCAATGGTAAACATGGATGGCTATCTTCATCCAAATCAAATGGAAGCTCGTAAACCAGCTAAGGCAATTTGCAGCTGACATCTAATTATCTTGGCCTGAAACAAATGGAGCAAGTAAAGTAACTTTGAGTATTGATCTAAAAACACATGTCTTGTATGAAATCGGTTACCTTTTTCCAGTAAAACATGCCAAACATCTACGGCCAGGTTCATATAAGGACCCAAGTCCATATCTAAAGAGGGATGAGTGATTGTGGCATTGCAGAGGCATAAGACAACATTTTCTGCACTCCTTGAATATAAGAAAAGTTGGAAAATCCATCCCTTCCCATTGAAAATTCAAGAGGATCTGATTTTCGTTGACCAATACCAACAGGAAGACAATTTTTTTACTCAAATGAGTCCTGACCCAAAGATCATTGGGATTCTTTAATGCAAATGTAAGAAATAAAGGTGCTTGGATCGAATTAAATGCTAAGTCCAGGGTATGGGAACCTATAGGATCTTGTTGGAATGGAGTTTTCATAAATTTATGATTATTTACAGTCATAGATGCCATACCATCAAGTACACTACCAATATCCAAAACTAAAAATATTGAAGAATTTGATCGATATAAACCCCAATGCAAACATAGATCATGGTATATGTTGGTGATAAAGGGTGACTTATGGGCAAGACCCAGGTTCAGGCTCGGGGCCAACAAGATTCGAATGTAGTCTAGGACAACGCCAACATTTTCACCCTTATCAAGAGAGCAAGGAGTCTCACCCGAGGCATGCCGTGACCTTACTAAGATAAAGGGCTAGAACCATACCAAAGAGAGACTGCTAATAGCTAACCAAACATTACAATTATAAATAACACATTCATCGCATATGAATTAGGAAACAAGTTACCATTTAGAAATTATCAACAAGAACATAAAAAATTTTGAAATCACTAAACACATGAATAAGAAGATAACTGTCATACACATCATATAATCCACAACCCGACATTTCTCTATTATATTATATCATCAACACATTACATATTATACTCCATCGAGTTCAGTGTAATACAACTCAATACATTTCAGGCTCCATAGAGCTCCCATGACACAAGACTCAATCTCCTTCCCAGAACAGTTCCCCACATGTAGATCACCAAGACAACTCTCTTTTCCCTTGCTTATCTACCTCCGCTGACTGGCATTGTCAGTCTTCGCCCCTTCTTCACTCGGTTGTTCTCCTGCGCTCCGCTGCTTCTCGCCTTCTTCCGTGGTTGGCTCTGCCTCTGGGAGTCCCTCTGTTTGTTCACTGTCCCTTGTTTATGCCATCTGCGCTGTTGCTTTTCTATGCTCTGCCACCTGTCTGTATATTCTCCGCAACCACAACGGTTCCTTTCCTTTCATAATGGCTCTCCGCCACCTGTTCTTCCTACCACTTGGCCTTCCGCAACTCAAAATTGTCTTACTCAAAACAAAGGCCCCAACAAGCCCTAACCACAAGCTATTGATTCGTCCTGAGTCAATTTTCTCCCACTGTTGCAGTCTTCAGTTGACCATCGATTGTTGTATTGGGTTGATTCTCTTCCGCTGTCTCTTTCTCCAGCTCCACCTTTTCTGACTCCCCATCCTTTAACAAAGGCCACAACTCTGGAACCTTTTTCATGGCTTCAGTCCTGAGCTCCATGAATTCAGTGATCGCTTATTTCCATGTTTTCATCTCAGAGTCTGTTTCACTTACTACCTTTTCGGCATGTGTGGCATCCATTAGCTTGGGTAGATCAGTAAAAGCTACACTGAACTTGGGGTCTGCTTCGGAAACCTATTGTTGTATGGTCTCTACTTTCTGTTTAACTGGCTACTTGAGATACCGAAGGAGCTACTTCGTCCTCACTGAGTTTTCTTCAATTGTTTGTATTTGTAGCTGCAGTGCATTGACCTGATCATATAGCTGGTTGGACCAGTTGTTCTTTAATTTCAACAAAAATTTTCTGCAGTTGTTCTGAGATAGATTGCGCCTTCATTGTGAGTGAGTTTGAGCATTCATAGATTTGCTCGAGTAGATTGTATGATTTTGTAACAATGTTTGCTAGTGTCTAATTTAGCTTATGTATTTGCTCTTGTCTCTGCGTTACCCTTTCTGCGTAAACTATAGAGGGGTCTGGTAGTGTAGGTCTGGCTGAGAGGGCCTACCTTAGCTCTTGGTTTGTATTTCCTAGATGCGCACATGATTTCTTTATGTGAATGGAGCATTTGACCACTGGGCAAGCCCAAATATCTGCTGGTGCGGCTTCGACTACATTAGTGATGGTCGGCCAAAGATCCTGGAATTTCTTAGTGATTTGGATGAGCTGATGTTGGAGGTTGTCCCTCTCTCGTTGTAATTGATTACGCTCATCAGTGAACGTTATGAACTATTGATGTTGTTGCTCATACTTCTGAAGAAGGTTGTTGTGAAGGGTCTCTACTTGTTGAGCTGCTGCTTGTATGAAACTGAAAAGTTGGTCGTGTCCCCAACTCTGAAGATCTCCATTGCTTGTCATCTAAGGACTAAGATTTCTCTCTCTAAGCGGTTGCCCACTGGCAATGGAGTGCTCGGACTAACCTTGTGGAGAGATGGGTTGACTCAACGGAATAGTTTTCGGTTCAGGAATATGAAAATTAGTGGAAGGTAGGTGAGTGGGTAGGAATGGTTGTAGTGCTAGCATGGATTGTTGAAAGAGATTGAGAGAAGTCTTGGTGGGCATATTATCAGAAATGGGGGAATCAATATGTATGAGTAAATTTAAAAAGGTTCCTAGCTCTATCGTAGTTGAGTTAACCTCAGTTACTTGTGTCGTACCCATGTTAACGTCTACTTCAGTGTCGACAACCATTATGGTGCCTGTGGGTATTGCATCAGAAATAGTGGCGGAAGTGGATTGAGTGTGGATCGAATTTAGCGATGAGGAAGCTGGTACACTTTGTGAGGATGACGGGTTGGATTTCGGTATGATGGTGGAGGTTTGAGTGCCTATTTATGGTTCTTCGGTGATTGGAATTTTGGTGGTCATTTGCTACACATGGTCCTCGTCTGTGAGATCCAATATCTGATCAGACCTCAGAATTCTGGCTCTCTTCCATTTAGGTGCTGGGATGGGTGGTTTGGTTGCAAATGTGAATGGAAAGTGGTAGAAGGGATTATAGTAAGGACAGGGGTTGTCAACGATGGAGACCTGAAATTAAATTTTTGAAATTCAGAAAATGAAGGAAATGAAGCGGACTTTGCTCTGATATTTCCCATTGCCTTATTGAAAGCTTGTACCTGTGTGTCCAAATTCTGCATCAATGGCTAGAGCTGCAACTGTGATATCCTTTGGGTTGTTTGTGTTGTCGTCTCTCCTGGTAGAGGGTGTGGAAGCATAGCGGAAAAAGAGTATTTGGGCTCCCCTTCTCTGATTTTTGATGCTACTCCTGGCCAAGATGAGACTTTCGTGTGGAAAGCTTCCTCTGTCAGTTTAAATTTCAATGGTTTCTTATGAAAAGTGTCGGACGCAACACAGTCGGGTCTAATCCATGGGTGGCTATGTGAGACATCGAACAATACTTGATGAGAATACTTATCTAGCAAAGTTCTAGGGACTCTCTATTGTGTTTTAACAACATCGAGCATATGTCTGTACCATTCTGCAAACGCTTCCTCGTTGATCTATTTACTGCTAGGGTCCCCAGAAACTCCCCATGGGGTGTACCTAAGAGCCATCGGTTGATCTTCACTTATCTCCGTAAGAGACTGCCTCCCTGGTGGACTCCACTTACACATAGTCAAAGCCATCACCAAGTACCCATATATAAATCCTGTAGCCCTCTTAAAATTGTCCTCACAAGCTTCGAATAGTTCTTGCAGCAAGAAGGCACACCAATTGAGCTGTGATCCATGTATACAATGCTCCGCAACTAATATAGTGTCAAGAGTACACTCCTCCTTGGTGTAGTGCCTCATCGTCTTCCCTGCAATTAAATAACATGCAAAACTAACATTGGGGACATTGATAAGATCTATCTTTCCCCCATTTCCTCCTCTTCTGGTCTCATATTTCCTGTAATAGTCGAAGTCTCCTATTTTCTTCGCTCTTTTGGATGTATTTTGAAAAGTAGTCGATACATCATTTCTTGCTGTTGATAATATGGTAAGCCCGTGGATATCCTCTACATGAATTGGAATTTATCTTTCGAGCCAAAGCGACCCATTAGGAATTATGCTAATGAGGAGTTTTGTGCATCGCATCGCTGTTCCTATCATGCCGAACACTAGTAAACTTCTTAAGTGTAGGATTGTGGACCTCTAGGTGCCTTTGAAGTATGGGTGGACTCTTGCCACTTCACTTCCACCCTCCTTTACATAATTCTCAATATATACCTGACTCTTTAGAGCCGAGAATTGGAAAGAGTCTATAAAATCTATGTCTATAAGGGTAGCGTTATCATACCCATTTGCCAGTGGCTCTAGTTTCTGAATTCTCCCATCGAGTTCTAGTTTAGCCACTGAAACTACATCTTCGTAAAGCTTCCTCTCCTACAATATACCAGTATTGTTGTTGGTATGCGGTTTTGAGCTCCTGCTGCTATATTCTGGCTAACCGTTATAGCAATTTCCTCTTCTTGCAATTCGCAATTCTCCGACACTTTCATTTTTCCTTCTCCATGCAAATTAAGTAGGAATGCTGGCACAAATGATGTTGATGCAACTGCATAACTAATTAATTTTTCCTAGATCCCTCCATGGCTACAATAGTGGGGTTATTTACTTAGATGAGGTGGACTCTTACTCTGCTGATGGTGGTTTCGAAATTTGGTCGGGCATGATGGCTAATAATTGTTGCCTGATGTGGAAACTTTATTACAGAATGGTATTACTAATTGCGACAAATATTTTCCAAATTTTGGCTGACACTACGGACTGACACCTATATGATGGATCATTATGATTGAGTGATGGCTAACATGCTTGTTTGTACAGTCACTGCAACCCCCCTCGACAACAATTGGTTGCAGTATGGTCCCTATGCCGCAACAGGGTGGCGATTGAATGTGCACGACATATAGCTTACTTTATTGAGATTACTAACTTGTCAACGGAAAATGACCTATTTTATTAATTGACTGATATCCTAACCTATTGACTCATCTCGGTTGTGAGAGAGTTATTGACTTCTAAACTACTGACTCCTCTCAGTTGCGAGATTATTGAAATTAAAATTTTCTTGTTCATTCATGGTAGGGTTTCACGCGTGCACCATTCACCCAACTTGGTAGTATTTCTCCATCCAGTTTCGCTAGTTTCACCGCTCCTGAGTTGCGGATCTCTATGACATAGAATGGTTCCATCCAATGCATTTGGAGTTTTGCTGGAAAATTTTGGAACTTGTTGTCATAGAGAAGTACTTTGCCACCAATCTTGAATGTATTTCGTTTGATGTGGCAGTCATGCCAGGCTTTCTTTCTTTCTTTCTCTACTAAATGATGAAAATCTGCAAAAAATCTTACTTCCTCTAATTCCTGCAGTTCATGAAGGCATGTTGAGATGGATTATGCTTCGGTCATTTGTGTTGTTGCAACAATTAATAGACCGGGGACAATAAACTTAGCTATCAACACTACTTCTTTCCCGTACACAAGTTGAAATGGCGTATGGTTGTGTAATCGTTTTTCAGTAGTCCTGTACGCCCATAATGTGGCTGGTACTATTTCATCCAATTCATCCTGATTTGCATTGCAGATATTTGTTAAGACCTTTTCTAAGATATTATTGAAATCTTCAACAGTTTCGTTCGCCTGTGGGTAATATGAACTGCTCTTGTGATGTTGTATCATGAAGTTTTCCAGTAATGTTTTGACCATGGCATTAATAAAGTGGGTGCCTTGATCACTTGTCAGGATCCTTGGACAACAAAATCTACTAATGACGTTTTCAAAGATAAAATTGGCTGTTGTATATGTTGTACAACCCTTCACCGGTGCCGCCTCTGCCCACCTATTCAAGTATTCAGTTGCAGTGATTATGTATCTTGCTTGTGAGTGATGTGCACCTGGTGTAATGGGTCCTACAAAGTCGACAACCCATTTTTCAAATACCTGCATTGCTCTTACAGGCTGTAGGGGTAGTTCGTCATGGTGTGAAGGTTTCCCTGTTCTTTAACACAAATCACATTTCTTCACATAGTCTTTGCAATATTTTTCTTGTGGTAGGATTTTCTCCTACGTGTCCTCCCGCAACTTCATTATGACATTCCCATAATATATCCGCTCTTTCGTGGTCAATACACATCTTCGTAGTATTTGATCCAGACCCATTTTGTATAATTGACCCACTATGAGTTGGTATTTAACTGCTTTAATGACCAAATGCCTTTCCTGAGGTGCTGTATATTCGTTTGGGAACTGTCCTATAGCCAGGTATGTGGCTATTTGTTCTAGATAATTGGGGATGACTTCTATTCAAAAGAGTGTTACACAACATTTTTGTCACCGTCCCTGCAATCCCCATCCCACACATTGGAGGACCATTTATGTGACTTATATGTAGTGTCATGCCTTGCAAAAAATTTCATTGCATCCCTTGCCATGAGAAGAAAATTTCTTCTGTTGACTATTCCTAGAACAGACCATAAAAAACACATGATTTTGGGTTGGCGCTAGGAGGCAGTTATAACCTCATGCCAATAGAGATATTAACACTGGGCCTCGCGCCCATTGGCGCTCTATCTCAGTGGACTACTTGCGCTGAGCTGTTTTTGGATTTTTTTTAAAATATAGAAGCGGAGTTTCTGTTGCTAACCACTTTGTGAGCGAAGTCAGCGTGATTTTTTCAACTGAATAACGTTGAACATCTTCCTTTGGCTTCTTCTTTCCTACTTTTTAGAAACCTCCCAAAGGATAAGGCCTCCCTTCCACCATTTGAGGGATCCCAACCTCCTCCTCCTCTCCTATAAATACATCTCTCTCACATAGATGCAGCTAGCTGATTTTGGAGAATAGTTGAAATAGTCTGATATAGCTAGTGTGAGATAGAGCAGAGAGAGACCCTTGTCGAGAGAGAGTCTAGGTTGATTGCCTTGCCAAGTCCCATTCCCCGACGAATGCTAGAGACCGGTTTCGACTGGACCCGATAAAGGAGGTTGCGACGTCAAGGCTCATTTGGTTGTAATATCTTTCTTTCTCTTAATTAATACATGACTGATGTTTTGGTTCCCGTCTTGCATTTGATATGATTAATCTTGTGCAATACGTTTAATTCTCCTTGACCAATTATATAGTTATGAATGCAAATATTGTTTCGTATGTTGCTATTTTTCTCTAATCCTTATGCAGACACTTGAGTACCACCACTGAAGGACCGTGACGTGTCGGGACGAAGATCAGGAGACTGCTGCCACAACTATGACAAATGCGTTGGAAGAAAGGTAGGACATCTATCTTGACTCAGTTTCATTCATTAACTAGGAATCAACACATTAGCATGTCCTCTTGCTGCTAGACCCACCCTAGGGCTAGAGGGTCGCCTATGTCCATAGAGGGGATTTACCTACACAACAAGTTGGCGACTCCGTTGGGGATCAGTGTGTGTTTGTCGTCTCATTGTTTGTCGAGTGTTTGGCTTGTCGAGTCGACTTTGGTCGTTTCATACTTTTTCTGCTTTTCTTGACTTGTCTGACTGTTTTCACCCATCTTGTTCAGTTCCAGAGTTTCAAGTCTGACCTCTGCTTAGTGGTTTTATTTTTTTCCCATGGTTTTCTAGCTCGACACGGTTTTTCTTTGAACAGTCGCGCCGATTGGTTCATGTTGATTTTGTCACAGGCACGCTAGCCCCTGTTTAGCGCAGATTGCAGCTAAACAGTCACGCTGAATCCTGTAGGATTTGATTTGACCTATCTTTTGAGTTTTTGTCAGTGTTTCTTGGCTCTGGATTAGTTTTTTACCATGCAATTGGTCTATTGAGATTGTTTTGACTGTGTAGTCTCTGTCTTCTGAGCTATTTTTCCATCATCTTATCAGTGGAGTTTGTAGCCCTAGGGTTTCTAGGTGCCTTGTGCTGTTTTTTCAACCCTCTCCTCACTGAGCCTTCTGAGTTGAGTTCGAGTCACTTTGATCTTTGTCATTTCAATTCATTGACTGATTGTGTTAGTATTTCTCTTGATTCTTCGTGTCTTTGGCTTGTTGAATGTTCACTTATGTTTTCATTTGAATCTCCATTTGTCACTTCGAGCATAGATTACATTGCTCGTTGGATCATTCCGAAAGGCCTTTGTTTTCTTGAAAGAGTGCATCCTTGTTTTGAGTACGTTACTCGGAACCAGATGGAGCAGAATCGGAAGGGAGAGAGCAGATCAAATCAGCAAAGACTAATGAATTCTTAGACTTGGCCATAGTGAACTCAAACAAGGAAGCACTCTTTCAAGGATCCTTGTTCGATGTACCACTTAGCAGCGACACCAGTAAGAGTCCGTTGAGTGGTACATCAAACAAGTATCCTTGTTTTGAGTGCATTGAGAGTGTTCCTTGGAACTAGACAGAGTGGAATTGGAAGGGAGAGAGCAGATCAAATCAGCGAATACTAATGACTTCTTCGAATTGGCCATAGTGAACTCAAACAAGGATGCACTCTTTCAAGTATCCTTGTTTGATGTACCACTTGAAAGAGTGCATTCTTCAACTTGGCCGCTGCCAAGCGCATCCTTGTTTTGGGTTGCAGGTCATGAAAATGCTATCAAAATGCAGGGAAGGATGTGAGTTCTTACCTAGAATAGACAGATTCACAATTGGCTTTCCGAATTGCCCACTGTCTACTCCGCAAAATCACAGTGAAAAAGGGTAACAAATTGCTCACAAGAGGTAAAAATGAAAAGTAATTTATTTTTTACCATTTTTGGCATTTTATAACTTTTCAAAACCCTAATTAGGTTTTGAAGCATGTTTTTCGATTATTGTGCTATTTTATTTCAAAAAATGGGTTTTACGTGCGTCTCTTGTGCAACAACAGGTCCTCAATGTGACGATGATGAAGTAACGAGTTGTATTTTATACTTTTTTCGGACTCGGTAAAAACACGAAAAAGTCACTGTTGGAGTCATCTTTCAGCTCTTTTCTGACTCTCGAAAATTGAAAAGATTGTGGATACCCTTGTCATTTTTAACTCATTAAATGGTTGTGAAATGATATCTACCCAATATACGTTTACCCATTTTTTGGGCTGAGATAGATTATTTATGAAAAAGGAATACCTTAGCCTATCACGACTAAGAGGTTCTCTCAGACACAATTTTACACCTTTTCAGATCTGTGAGACTACGGACTGTTAGAGTTTTCTTTTCTGCTTCTTTTCAAGCTCTTTAAACATGAAAAGATGTTGAGTTCTTCCTTTGTCAGACTCATTAAAACCTAAATGACATCAGAAACCGTCACCATGACATAATCGAGTTGCTCCTTCCTAGGGCTCATAAAATGTACTAGGATGGATTTGTCTGAAGGACAAACTTACATGACAAGCATATGCTATTCCCTTCAATATTTTTTTCCAAAAATAATTGGGCTACTCGCCAGCAATGGTGGGGAAAAATGGAACCAGTTCTTAGTTGCGCGTTGTGTCAGAAGTATGTCGCTCTTGAACATGACACTCATCTGCATTCGTGTCGGGTTGGGGACATCTCATTTCATCATTTTTCGCCTCCATGGGTTTGGGTAATCTATTTTTACCCCTCATATACTCTTTTCCACATCACCATGACCTTAAATCCCTTGATGTAAAATACTGCCAAATCCGGAGTTGTGTCGCTGATATGTTCAAGAGAAGTTTCCATTTTCAGTTTTCAACCTCCCTCTGATCCTCTCTTTTCGGTCCTGATTCACTATCATCATATTCCTATGTCTTGTGTCGATGATGTGGGAAACATTATGGCCCACCTTCGACCAAGTCACTTCACTCTATTTAGATACAACAAGATGATGAAGCTTAGTGAAACTCAGTCACCTTCACTAAGTGGGCCGGCAGGCTATTTTTAGGTGTAAGTCTATTTTTAGACTATGTCTATTTTTAGACATGGTGATCATATTTCAGAAGTTGCAGGATGCTATTTGTGGATGGTTGGTCAAGTTGGAAAAATAGATGAAATTATATTTTTAGAATATTGGGCTAAGTCTATTTATAGATCGTCGATCTAAAAATAGATGTGTCGATTATTATTAGCCCTTAATACTAATCAGACTCTAAATATCAACTTATTCTCTTGGAGCACTTTATTTCAGTATACAGATTTGGAAAATCAGTGGGCTGAAGGAATTACACAATTCCTAGGTTTTATTGGTGGCTCATGCATGGAAGACTCAGTTAGAAGTGAAGTGGCAAAGTTATGATAGAGTTGGAAGAGTAGTTCATGGAGTTGTTATTCAATTTAACTCAGTTAAGTGAGTTAAACTTAGTTGAGCTAGTTCTATCTAGTCTAACTGAAAGATACACTAGTGAGATTTAAGTGAATTAATTCACAACTAATAACTCACTAACAACTGAACATAAACAACAGTTAACTACAGTGCATGTTAGTTCCAGTGGAGACTCAGTGGAGAGATAGGTGAAAGGGTGAGATGAACTATCTGTTGTGACTATAGTGATGCATTGATTGCATCACACACACATTGGAGTTGCCAATGAGGATTGCGTAGTCAAAGAAAGGTAGATTCGAATTCATTCAGGGGTCTTCTTCAACATGGATTGAGCAGTGGATGCAGGCTATCAGGTGGCAAGAAATCAGTGCATGGATTTGCAGATTTCTTCATGTTAGTGTGTAATGATTGATTGTACTGAGAGCTTGATGTACTAAGCTTTGTATGAGATTGTTACATGATGTCCATGATACATAATATATGATAGTTGGGGTTTTTAGCTTCAGGCTTTCCCGTTAAACAACTGTGTTATGTGCAATTGTTTTTATTGCTTCATGTGTTTGCAATTGAGTTTTTAAATTTCCGTAAAAGATTAACAGTGGAGGGATTCTGTATTTAGCAAGAAGATAAATATTTTTAGATCAGGAGAATCTGGATATATACATGCATATATTATATAATTTATACATGGTATCAAAGCAGTGTTAATTCTTGACGATTGCAATTGTGAAGAATTGTTGATTTTGTGCTGGTGGATAATTCAAATTTGCTGCAGAAATTTCTTGGTGCGACAGTTGAGTATACATTGAAATGTCTTTCAATGGGTTGCGATTGGAGTATGCCCTTGAGGGCAGCTCAAATTACATAGCCTAGAAGGATAGGATGGCGGTGGTGCTGGAAGATAATGGACTGAAGGAGTTCATCGATAGTGATGTTCCTAAGCCTGGTTCTAGCGATCCTGCATTACTTGACGCATGGCAAAAGAAGGTAGAAAAGACAAGAAGAATTCTGTTGGAAGGTGTGAAGTACCATATTATGTCTAGCCTTCATGGGAAAGCCACTCCATTTGCAATGTGGAAGGCTTTAACATATTTTTTCTAAAGCAGAAACGACCAGAGGAAGTTGGCGCTGAAAGATAAGCTCAGAAAAATAAAAATGGAGAAGGGCGACAGTATTCCAAAATATCTCACGAAGTTTGTCCATTGTAGTGATGAACTGGGAAGTGTGGGGATTACTGTTGATGATTATGACTTGGTGAGCTTGTCTCTCCTTGGACTTCCGAAGAGATGGCATAGCTACAAAGACTCTATCAATGGATAGGAGAAACTGCCAGGTTGGGAGCGACTTTGGTCGGATCTTGTGCAGGAGGAGATAAGGCGAAGTACTAGGGATGGATTTTCATCAAAGAATGAAGATGAAGAGAATTGCGCTTTGGCTTCCAAAGCAAGGAAAGGGAAGGGGAATAAATTCCCTTCAAAATCCAAGGCTAAAGGCAAGAAGCAGGATTTGTCCAAGGTGAAGTGTTTTCACTGTCATGAACATGGGCATTTCGCCACTAACTTCCCACAGAAGAAGAAGAACAAGAAGGTTGTTGGAGCTGCAGCGGGTGAGGCCTTAGCCTCGCAATTTAAAATTGATTTCTCTTTGATCACATGCTTGGTTTCAAGCTCAATGGGACAGGTGTGGTATCTTGATAGTGGCACATATTTCCATATGACGGGAGACAAGGAGTTGTTTAGTGACTTGGAGGAGAAGGACCTTCAAATGCATATAGAGATGGGCGACGATGGTCGATAGAGTGCGACCGGAATTGGGACCATTACCTTTGAGAGGGAGTCAGGTAATCCATTTCTGTTGAAAGATGTTATGCATGTTCCAGGTCTGAAGAAGAACTTGGTCTCGGTCGCAATGTTGGAAGACATGGGTTATGATGTTGTTTTCAACGAGGGAAAAGCTTTCCTGAGACATAAAAAAATGGGTCAAACCAAGAGGATAGGGATTCAAGTTAAGAATCTCTACAAGTTGGAGGTATATGGCTGCACTACAATGATGGGCAAGGTAGAAGAAGTGGTGAGCCGGGATGAGGGCGAATTATGGCACAGGAGATTGGGCCATCTTCACCATGGCGCCTTGAAGATTTTGTAGCAGATTTCTACTGGACTTCCCAAGTGCACTCTTGCGTAGTCAGATCAATGCAAGGGATGTACTATGGGTAATTTTGTGAAGACCACCTTTCATGAGAAGGAGAATCGTGCTTCGGTGATCCTGGAGAGAATTCACACAAACGTGTGTGGACCTTTCTCGGTTGCTTCAACAACAAAACACATGTATTATGTTTTTTTTTTATGACTATTTTCGTAGATGCTGGATCTTATTCATGAAGAAGAAGAGCGAAAAATTCTCAAAGTTCTGCGAGTTTAAAGCATTGGTGGAGAAGGAGTCAAGGAAGCAAGTGAAGGCTCTGTGGAGCAATAATGGTGTTGAATATATCTCGAATGAATTCAAAGACTTCTGTAGCAAAGAAGGAATTCAAATAGAACTCATAGCACCTCATAACCCACAGTAGAATGGGATCGCGGAGAGGAAGAATAGAACGATCGTAGGTGTTGCACTAGCTATGCTGCATGACGAGGGCCTACCAATGCACTTGTGAGCGAAAGCATGCAACACTGCGGTTTATGTGCAAAACCGTTGTCCTCATAGAGTACTTGGCATGAGTACACTTGAAGAAGCTTTTACTGGTAAGAAGCCTGATATTTATCATTTGAGGATTTTTGGCTCATCTGTGTACATTCATGTGACAAAGGATGCCAAGAAGAAGCTAGAGCCGACTGCAGAAGTTGGGAGTTTTGTGGGGTACACAGAAATACCCAATAATTATCGTGTGTATTTTCCAAACAGTCGGATGACTGTGGTGCGACGGGATATAAAATTCAATGAGGTGAAAGCCATGAATTTGTCGCTTGAGAGGGAGCTACACTTGCATGCAGAGGAGGAAATTCTTGTTCCCAAAGATGAGCCTCTAGATGTGGATCAGCCACAGGAGGAGATTCATGGAGTGGAGGATTCCACTCATGCAAAACCAAACATGAGAACAGGCAGAAAGCGTACCATAGAAGCTAAGAGACTGAAGCTTGATGCGGCATAGAATGTAGGAGTCCCTACATCACAGTGCAGACAGAGACAGTCACCTGACTGATTTACTGGATACATGCCTCTTATGAGCAAGTGTATCGTGACAGAGCCATCTTCTTTTGAAGAATCCGTGCAGGAGCCCACATGGGTAGATGCCATGGTGGAGGAGTATGACTCCATTGTTAGAAACAGTTCTTGGGAGATTGTTCCAAGGACGATGGGTGAATCAGTGGTAGATTCGAAATGGATCTACAAGGTAAAGCAAGTTGCTGATGGGAGCGTCGAGAAGTATAAGGCAAGATTTGTTTCCTGAGGCTTCTCACTCATAGAGGGGATTGATTATGAAGAAACATTTGCACCTGTTGCACGATGTTCTTCCATAAGGACCATCCTTGCTCTCTCAGCACAGATGGGTTGGCACATTCATCAGATGGATGTGAAGACTACATTCCTTAATGGGATCATTGAGGAAGAGGTGTACATTGAGCAGCCTGAAGGATTTGAGATCTTCAGCAGTGAGTCGCATGTGTGCAGGCTCAAAAGAGTGTTGTATGGGCTGAAGCAAGCACCATGTAATTGGTACACATGGATCAACAACTATTTCACTGGACTTGGCTTCACCAAGAGTGAGGCGAATGCAAACCTGTACCAAATTGTGGTGGAGGGTAAGATTTTAATCATTGTTATTTATGTTGATGATTTAATACTAACAGGTGATGAGCTGTTGATACACTCATGCAAGGAAGATCTTGCAAAGGAGTTTGAGATGAAGGATTTGGGCCTCCTTCATTGTTTCCTTGGATTGGAAAGATGGCAGCGGGAAGGTGAACTATTTGTGTCTCAAGGCAAGTATGCTCGGGAGATACTTGAGAAGTTTCACATGCAAGGATGCAAGCCTATTGATACTCCTCTTCCAGGAAATTGGAGGAAAGAGGATTCTACATTGGCAGAGGTAGTGGATGCCACTGTTTATTGACAGTTGGTGGGTTCGCTCATGTATTTAGTTAATACAAGACCAGACATATGCTATGCGGTGAACCAGCTTTCACAAGTAATGGTTAAGCCTACCAAGCTCTTTTGGAAGGCAGGAAAGCATGTCCTGAGGTATCTCAGGGGAACATATGAGTATGGCTTATGGTACAGACAAACGGATGAGGTGAAGTTGCATGGCTTCACGGATGCAGATTGGGCAGGCATCCCAACGGACAGAAAGAGCACATCAGGAGGGGTTTTCAGTATTAGATCTAAACATTTTCTTGGTACAGCAGGAAACAAAGATCCATGGCACTTAGTTTAGTGGAAGCATAATACATGGAAACAAGTCAAGCTACATGTGAGGCTATCTGGATGAGGAAGATCCTGGTCGGTTTGTTCGGTTCACATTTAGATCCTACAGTGATACATTGTGATAATCAGAGTTGCATTAAACTCTCGATTAATCCTGTATTTCATGATAGATCTAAACATATTGATATCCTGTATCATCATATCAGAGATTGTGTGTAGTGGAAGATCATGTTGCTTCAGTACATTCCTACGGAAGATCAGGATGCAGATATTCTAATGAAGGTGCTCAGCAGGAGAAAATTCGAATACCATAGAGGCAGGATCGGGGTGAAGGATAATCCCTACCTTGTTGAGAGGGAGTGTTGAGATTCAACAAGATGATGAAGCTTAGTGAAAATCAGTCACCTTCACTAAGTGGGCCCGTAGGCTATTTTTAGGTGTAAGTCTATTTTTAGACTATGTCTATTTTTAGACATGGTGATCATATTTCAGAAGTTGCAGGATGTTATTTGTGGATGGTTGATAAAGTTGGAAAAATAGATGAAATTATATTTTTAGAATATTGGGAAAAGTCTATTTACAGTTTGTCGATCTAAAAATAGATGTGTCGATTATTATTAGCCCTTAATAATAATCAGACTCTAAATATCAAATTTTTCTCTTGGAGCACTTTATTTCAGTATACAGATTTGGCAAATCAGTGGGTTAAAGGAATTACACAATTCCTAGGGTTTATTGGTGGTTCATGCATGGCAGACTCAGTTAGAAGTGAAGTGGAAAAGTTATGACAGAGTTGGAAGAGTAGTTCATGGAGTTGTTATTCAGTTTAGCACAGTTAAGTGAGTTAAACTCAGTTGAGCTAGTTGTATCTAGTCTAACTGAAAGATACACTAGTGAGAGTTAAGTGAATTAATTAGTTAATTAATTCACAACTAATAACTCACTAACAACTGAACAGAAACAACAGTTAACTACAATGCATGTCAGTTCCAGTGGAGACTCAGTGGAGAGATAGGTGAAAGGGTGAGATGGATTATCTGTTGTGACTATAGTGATGCATTGATTACATCACACACACATTGGAGTTGCCAATGGAGATTGCGCAGTGGAGGCAGGCTATCAGGTGGCAAGAAATTAGTGCATGGATTTGAATATTTCTTCATGTTAGTGTGTGACAATTGATTGTACTGAGAGCTTGATGTACTAAGTTTTGTATGAGATTGGTACATGATCTCCATGATACATAATATGTGATAGTTGGGATTTTTAGCTTCAGGCTTTCCCATTAAACAAATGTGTTATGTGCGATTGTTTTTATTGCATCATGTGTTTGCAATAGAGTTTTTAATTTCGCAAAAGATCAACAATGGAAGGATTCTGTATTTAGCAAGAAGATAAATATCGTTAGATCAGGATAATCTGGTTATATACATGCATATGTTATATAATTTCTATAGACTCCAGCATGATTATCCAGGAATTTTATCTAGAGACTCCCTTCCAGTACCTTGGAGCTTGCATGCCTCAATGGCAAGTTCTTCACATTCGATGACAGGTCCTCATCATTGTCCTTTGATCGAGTGATTCTGCGGGTGTTCGACATCAGATCATTGTTCACATTTCGTGGATTGTAATTGTTGTACCTTGAGAGCCATTGTCATTATTGATGGTTTCTCTCATGCCTATTAATAGCTTTCATCATTGGCTGGTAATTAGGTGACTTTCTTGCATGTTTGACTTCAACTCACATATTCGCATGCTTGAATTTGTACTTGTTCGGGTCGATATGGAGTGCAAGACCCTGGGTTTTCACTAATAAAATCCAGGCTGCGGGATATTTTGATTTATCATGACTATATGCATGACTCTTTTGATTGGATGGCTGTGACCATACCTGAGTCTATTTATTGATCCTTACTGCTGGATGGCTGCGTCCATACCTCGGATCTCAGTTTTATATGTACTCTATTATGGATGGCTACGCCCATGCCACATGTTCATGTATCATAGATATCAATTGTATTTGTACTTGCAGGTATTCTGACAATGGTGTTTGGTTTGAACGTGTTCTCGTAAAGTATTTCACTCTTCCCTCTCTCTCGGACCTCATGCTTTAGGGGGCATATGTTACACAACATTTTGTCACCGTCCCTGCAATCCCCATCCCACACATTGGAGGACCATCTGTGATTTATATGTAGTTTCATGCCTTGCAAAAAGTGTCATTTCATCCCTTTCCACGAGAAGAACATTTCCTCTGTTGACTATTCCTGGAACAGACCATCAAAAACACATAATTTTGGGTCGGTGCTGGCAGGCAGTTATAGCCTCGCACCAATAGAGAAATTAACACTGGGCCCCATTCCCATTGGCACTCTCTCTCGATGGACTTCCTGCGCCGAGCTGTTTTTGGATTTTTTTTTTAAATATAGAAGCAAAGTTTCCATTGCCAATCACTTCGTGAGAAGAGTCAGCATAAGTTGTTCGACTAAATAACGTTGAACATCTTCCTTTGGCTTCTTGTTTCCTACTTTTGAGAAACCTCCCAAAGGATAAGGCCTCCCTTCCACCATTTGAGGGATCCCAACCTCCTCCTCCTCTCCTATAAATACATCTCTCTCACATAGATGCAACTAGCTGAACATTTTGGAGAATAGCTGAAACCGTCTGATATAGATGGTGTGAGATAGAGCAGAGAGAGACCCTTGTCAAGAGAGAGTCTAGGCTGATGGCCTCACCAAGTCCCATTCCCTGACGAATGCTCGAGACGTGTTTCGACTGGACCCGCTGAAGGAGGCTGCAATGTCAAGGATCATTTGGTTGTAATAATATTTCTTTCTCTTAATTAATACATGACTGATGTTTTGGTTCCCGTCTTGCGTTTGATATGATTAATATTGTGCAATACGTTTAATTCTCCTTGACCAATTAAATAGTTATGAATGCAAATATTTTTTCATATGCTGCTATTGTTCTCTGATCCTTGTGCAAACACCTGAGTACCACTGCTGAAGGACCGCGACGTGTCGGGACGAAGATCAGGAGACTACTACCACAGCTAAGACAAATGAGTTGGAACAGAGGTAGGACATCTATACTGACTCAGTTTCATTCATTAACTAGGAATTGGTGCATAAGCATGTCCTCTTGCTGCTAGACCCACCCTAGGGCTAGAGGGATAACCTCTGTCAACATAGGGGATTTACCTACACAACAAAGAGGTCTGCATCTTTTAGCTAGTCGTCAAGTGGTCCTCCATCTTCCCCATTCTCCAATCTTGAGAGATGATCAGATCCCACATTTAGTCTCCCTGGCTTTATTATGACTTCAAAAGTAAACTCTTGGAACAATAGAAGTCACCTACAGATTCTGCCTTCCAGAACAGGTTTATTTACTAAAGAATTTAATGTAGAGTTATCTGTAAAAAATTTAAAAGTACCTCCAAGTAAATAATGGTGGAATTTTTGTAGGGAGTAGACCATCGCCAGAGCTTCTCTTTCCATTGTTGTGTAATTATTTTCCGCTATCGATAGCTTCTTGCTTGAAAAATATACTAGGTGGTCTATGTTGGTTTCTCCTAGTTACGCTAGCACGAACCCCAAAGCAATGCTTGAAGCATCAATTCTCACATGGAACTATTTTTCCCAGTTAGGATGAGTCAGAATAGATGCACTTGATAATTTCTCCTTTAGTGTGTCCAATGCTTTGATGCATTCCTCATTCCATGTAAACAATTCTATCTTCCGCAACATCTTTTACAGTGGCGTTGTGATCCGAGCATAGTCGCGGATAAACCTTCTATAATACCTTGTGTGTCCAAGAAATGATCTCAATTTTTTAACATTATCTGGAGCGTCCATGTTTACAATTACTGCCACCTTGGCGGGGTCCACACATACTCCTTGTTTACAGACCACATGGCCGAGTAAAATTCCGAATGGTACTGCAAATATGCACTTCTTCAGGTTTAGTGAGATTTGAAGCTGTCTACAACGGTCAAAAATTATCCAAAGGAGGCTTGTGTGGTTCTTCAAAAAAATGTATACTGTCCAGTCATCCATGTACACTTCTAGAAACTTGTGGATATACTCTCTGAAAGATGCTATCACTATTCTTGAAAATACCGTCAGTGCATTATTTAACCCAATGGGCATTACATGATAAGCATACGATCTCCATTCAGTGAACGTGGTTTTTCTTTTATCCTCATTTTCTATTTGGACTTGATGATAGCCAGAGAATCCATTTGTGAATGGATATGCTTCATTTTCCGCCACATTATCTAGGGCTTTGTCATTGAATGGTGTTGGGAAAGGATTGTGGACACATGCATTTTTTAGACTTCTGTAGTCTACACACACCCTGATTTCTGACTTATCCTTTTTGTTTTGTATCACTATTTGGCTAACCCACTCTGGCTCCCCAATTGGAAAAATCAATCCTGCATTCAACATCTTTTCTATTTCTTCTTTGAATTGCTCTTTCACCCTTGGGTTCAAGCAGTAGGGTCTATGCTTTACTGGTTTGGCATCAGGTTTCAACATTATCCGCATCTCCCCCAAATATCCCTTGATACCTTTTAGTTATGCTATGGAAGAAGGGAATAGATCCTCGTATTCTTCTAGAAAATCAAATATTTCCTTTGTGGCCTCTTCGTCCCATTAGTATCCTATAGATGCTATCTTGGGTTTCTCTTGACTACCAATATTTTGTTTCTTTGTCCTTAGGGGTAACTGGTGCAGTCCTTCTGTGGTAGGTTCCTCCTGTATTTTACGCTCTCCCTCATTTTCTTCAAATGAAAAATGTATGAGATTTTCCAAATCACCATCATCTATTCCTTGGTCTACTTTCCCACATGTTACTACTTCCTAATAATTAGACTCTGGTATCTGGTCTGACACAAGCATTTCTTCAGCTTCTGCAAGTTCTGAATAGAATAGAATTCCTTTGATCCTCTGCAAGGTCTTTGTAATCTATTCATTACCCCCCTTAAAAGAGAAACTTCGTGTAAATATTTTCGCTATTGTCTCCCAGCTACCTGTTAGCCTCTTCTTTTCTTCTATCAAGTACCCATCTTGCAGGATGGTATCTAATGAATGTATAAAGTTATGCACCCACAAAGATTTCGGGTATCTCTCCGTTTCCCACTTGTATTCACAAATTTTTATATGTACTTGGGGATCCGAAACTCTTTTTTACTTATATTTTAGTTTCATTCCTAAAGATGCTTGAAATATTTTTTTCAGTGCCTTTGCTACCTCTTCCCATGTATGAAGAGAGTTGTGGTGATTTTCCCACCACCTTGCTGAAGTAGATTGCAACGCTACATCCATGAGAGGAACATTATTCTCCCCTGGCACATTATCTTAAATTTTTCTAATAAAACTATTCACAGTTTTCATGTTAGTAAGGGTGGGGTCACCCCTTACCTCTGTGTCGATCCAATTAAATCCGCGAATAGATACACATCTTCTGGTATTGATATCGTATCTACCTTGCTCCCAATCGTCCCATGAAACTTGTGATCCTACATCGGAAATTTGAACACTTTGCCAACTTACCGTTCCTCTTGTTGTAGGGTTAATGTAGTCTTCTCTTTTGCGTGCTGTCATTTGATAAAGTTGGTCAAGAAGCTCTGCATCTTCCCTGGTCCCGACAGTTTCTGTGTACCACGGTTCCTGATATGGATCTAATGGTTGGACCACTCTAACTTCACCGTCTTCGAATATCATAAGCTCCTTCTTCAAATCGATAACTGCATAATTTTTGAATACCCAGTATATCCCCAACAGGGCTGGGTATGTATTCTTATCTCCCATAATGTCGATTACTTCAAAACCTATGTAATTTTTTACTCCCGTGACATCTACTTCAACCTGTTCTAGCCTTCCCACCAGTACAATGCATTATTGGTTTGCCATTCTTAGTTGTATAGGGGAATACGCCAACTTTGGCTTTCCTAATGCTTCCCATGTATTTTTAGGTAGAATGTTCACATCTGATCCTAGATCCAACATTATGTCTCTTATATGAAATCCAAAAACTTGAGCATTTATGCGAAATTCCTTTCTCGTTCTTCTTTTGTTTGTTTTTACTCTCCTTACATACTTTTCTAGAAGGTTAGTATTAATAGGGTCCTCATGATCTATCCCTCCTTCTACTAGTGTTTTCATATTTTTCTTTAACTACTCCAACATTTGTCCATCATTTTCAATATTCAAGAATAGCCAGAACCATTCTTCTATCGGCGTTCCTATTGTAGAATTTTTCACTCCTTCCTTGGCTCGTTGAATTAGTTCCATATCCTTGCAGTTCTTCAGCTTCGATGATGTCTCCAGTGCTTCTCTGAATTACTGTATCTGTTTCTCTTGATTAAAGAGGTTCTTTGGGGATGCTAGACTGATTATTTTTGCAGGCTTCGTCTATCGTGCATCCTTCTTGGTTTTCTTCCCTCCTCGGGTTATTATGGCCACACTCGACAGAGGCTGTGTCTCGACTACTCTTGGATCTGCATTGACCAAATTGGCTCCTCGTTGCCTAGTTCTCTCTTCTCACCTTTTGATTAGCTCTAGACAGTCCTCGGTGGCATGTGCATTCACTCTACACTGGGAACACCATGGTCGTCTTGGTAGTAGACACTCTCTCGTTACATGGCCTTCTTGATTACAATTGTAACATCTCAAAGGTCCTCTTCCTCCAGTCCTACCCCTCGCATTCCTAATCCTCCTCGTCCTATCGGAGTTTCATTCACTTTGTAGGATGATCTATCTAGTTGGTCTGCTAATGCATCCAGGGCGCTGCACTTCTCTGTATGATGAGCTTTTGAAGCACAAAATTCACAGTAGATGTTATTTGGGACATTTTAATATTTTTGTAAGATTGAGCATAAACGTGGAGGATGACCAATTCCCTTGCATATTTTACAGTATTCTTCCACCGTTGGAGTTTGCTGGTTAGGAAAACCCAAGAAATGGGGTTGTGCCTGGTACAATCCTTGAGTATTTACTTGTGCAACTCCTCCCACTAGTGGTGTTCCTTGCGCTCCTACCGCCGAAGTCCCAACATTGGTTCCTCGCAACCTTGGGCATTCTGTAACCACATGTCCTTCCAACAGACAATGTGTACACCACACATTGGGTCGCGCTGGTCGTTCCGACTGAATATCCTTAAGCTTTTCTGTCAAACTTGCTATTTGATGTTGCAATCCCAATATAGATGGATCCTGGGCAACTACTCCCCCCCTAAAATCCTGTGGGTAGCCATCCATTGCTGCTATCTTCATTTCTTGCTCTATTGCATCTTGAAGGCTATCAATCTTTTGTTAGGTCAATGGTGTTCTTGTTAGGGGTAAGAGTGCTTTAATGAACCAGTCCTGTTGGTGATTTGGATCAATTGGGTAACCCAGTTTCCCGATTGCATCTTTGAACCTTCTCATTAAATCCCATTCTATTTCTCCTTCTCTCTATATAATCTCCCAAAATTCGGACAAACCTTGCTGATTAGTCTGAGGTAGCTTTAATTCTTGTACAAACTCTCTTTTAACATCATCTATAGCTTGGCTCTAGTGTACTTCCGACCATTTGATAAACCATTGTAATGCTCGTCCCCTGAGCATGGTTTGGAATTCGATTAATTTAACTGCATCTAGTGTCTGACGAGATCTCCAAATTGCTTCACACAGATACCAATGCTACTCTACATCATCATTACCCTTTCTAGAAAATTTTGGATATCGAGTAAATGATCCTACCATTTCTACTTGTGTCGGTGGAACTGATATGAATCCTCTACTTCCTGGTTGAGAAATTATGCTACTGGTACTACTGCTAGCGGCTATCTGCACTATAGACTAAACATTATACAACTTGCTAGACTTTTGTAACTTTATCAAAAACTTATCAGGCGGGTGGTAAAGTACCAGGGGAAGGTTACGAAAAGTGCTACTTGAAACTTGGGGAATAAGATTACCTTGTGTTATGGTCGTTGGCCTCTCTCGGAATAGTTGTTCCATCGCAACATGCAGCTCAACATCAGACTCGTCCTCGGGGTGCGTGTCCTCCTCTTCATTGGACCTTTTTCCCTTCTCTCTTCGGGATGGGCTCTTGTGAACATGTCTAACTTCCTTGGTGGACTTGTCCATTCCTTTGGGTCCTACTTCATCTTCTCTCATCCCTGTCATCTTCGGTGCCTCTTCTCCTTACTGTGTACTCCTCTTCTGCGTCTCAAACTCCTATATTTCCCTTTCTCGCCACTTCTCAGCGACTAGCTCCATCCGATGTGATCTTAACTCCCTCAACCTACTGGAGGTCTCAATGTCCATATCCCTATTTTCATTTTTCCCTTTTTTGTAGCATATCTCCTTCAGGTCCTTCCCCCAATACTAGAGGTTTAAGCTTCCATCGCGGGACTTTGGAAAAGCATTAGTCCCTCATTCACCATTAAAGCTTTAATCCACAATGAGATTTCTTTCAATATATTTCCAAGCAATCCAGACTTAAATATATCTTCTTATTTTGCAAAAGATTGATAACATTCAACTGCGAACTCTACGATGTATCCCTCCAAGGTAGTCTACACCCAAAAGTCTACTACTCAGGTTAAATCTGTATCTATTTTGTGCAATGTCGTCAGGTTTGTATGCATCCAACTGCTATGGGATCGACACAATCCTCCAGAAATTTCTTTAATCTGGAGTCTTCGAAACTAGTTATGGAGCTCTTCAGGAAATTTTCCCCAAAAAATTTCATACATTACTCGCTAAATCATAAAATAGAACTTGATCATTGACAGTCCTTTCCTTCTGATGTCAGAGCTCTGCCTATTGTGATATGAACTGATCTCCATGATTATCCCACCAGTTAAGCAATTCCCTTTCGTAGATATTCGATACCATGATCTAGCTCTCTAGTAAGTTTTCAGGTCCCGAAAACAGAACCATTCGCTGGCGAAAAAGGGTGACTTCTGGGCAAGACCCAGGTTCAGGCTCGGGGCCAACAATATTCCGTTGTAGTGTAGGACAACGCCAACATTTTCACCCTGCTCAAGAGAGCAAGGAGTCTCAGCTGAGGCATGTCGTGACCTTACTAAGATAAAGGGATAGAAACATATTACCAAATAGAGATTGTTAACATCTAACCAAACATTACAGTTATACAAAACACATTCATTGCATATGAATAAGGACACAAGCTATCATTTATCAATTATCAACAAGAACATAAATTTTTTTGAAAGCAATAAAAACACAAATAAGAAGCTAACTGTCATACACATCATATAACCCACAACCTGACATTTCTCTATTATATTATATCATCAGTACATTACATATTATACTTCGCTGAGTTCAGTGTAATACAACTCAATACATTTCAGGCTCCACAGAGCTCCCAAGACACAACACTAAATCTCCTTCCTAGAATAGTTCCCCACCCAAATATCACCGAGCGAACTCTCTTTTCCCTTGCTTATCTACCTCCACTGACTGGCACTATTAGTCTTCGCCCCTTCTTCACTCAACTATTATCCTACACTTTGCTACTTCCTGTCTTCTTCCGCGATTGGCTCTACCTCTGGGAGTTCCTCTATTTTTTCACTGTCCCTTGTTCCTACCATCAGTGCTACTGCATTTCTATGCTCCGCCACTTGTCTGTATATTCTCCACAACCACAACGGTTCCTTTCCTTTAATAATGGCTCTCTGCCACTTGTTTTTCCCACTACTTGGCCTTCCACAACTCAAAATTGTCTTACTCAAAACAAAGGCCCCAACAATATAGATCACCAAATATTCATGGCAAGGAAACTTCAACGATTATTTTACTTACTCTCTAACACATTCCCATCAACTCCGTTGTGAAACAAGGTGCTGGAAAAGGTCAAAATAAGTGTGGGAGGAAAGAGTATGTATTTTCTGCTCTTTTGGAAAAGTGGAAATAGAAAAAAATTTCATTTTAGAATGTGAGGCCTTCGAAGACAACAGGGAAATTTAAGTTGATATTTTGGCAGCTAGCTCTTGGGATATTCTATTCAACAAAGGGGTTTCTCAAGAAGCTAGGAGAGTTTATTGTGAAACTTCATAGGAAAAGGGCAAAAGACAAGAGCCAGATAGAGAAGCAATCTATCCCATAGGATATCTTTAGCCTCCTTTATGTTAAAATAACTTCTTCTTCTTCTTCTTATTCTATATACATCACTTTCTCTTCCCATCACTATCTTCCCCTCAATTTATGCAACCCCACTACTGTAGCTTAATTTTGAATATTTAGATTTATAAAAAGATTTCTCAAACAACCTCTAGAGAGGAATGAAATTAAGGAGAAGGGGATAGAGATGGTTTTTAATATAAATTGAATGGCTTTCATGGTATAGTGATGCTATTTTGCATAGTTACATGGGTACCACTCCCAAGGATTGGAGAGCACGTACCCCAAGCTCCCCCGCATCTGGGAGCTTGAGAGCTAGTAGGAAACGCTCCAAAACCATCAAGAGCTTCAACGCGTACTTTGGAGCTTTTAGGGAGCTTCAGTGCAACAAATTTTTGACATTTTGTGAGCTTCACCACAATGAATAAGTTTAAACTTAGGTGTATTTGATGGTGCCAGCTTGGGTGCTGCTTAAATTGATGGAACTGTGTGAATGGGAAGGGTATGCCACTGGGTCTAGATATGGACATGGGTTTGGAAATAAGTGAAACAACCCATCTATGGAAATCCCTTCTATGATTCTATCCAAAAGAAGATGATGCGCCTGACTAATTTTGATTAGCAATATTTGGATGGAAATAAATTATATAAATGTCTTTCGGATTAATCACATCGTTAGTATTTGGTCAAAGTTTCGAACCATATAATGTGGTTAATCCTTGAGACAAGGTGAAAATATGATCGATCTTAATGAATAAATAGTGAGGATGCATCATTGCCCGGTAGATAGCCATTTAAAACTAGTCATTAAAAAATAGCCGTTGAAAACTAGTTGTTAAAACTAGCTATTATTAGTTAGAGAAATTAATTATAGGGGGTTAATGAATAATAGATGGTTCGAAACGTTGACCAAATACTAAATGTATGATTAATCTGAAAGAAATTTATCTAAATTATGGATCAAAATAATCTTGGAAATAAATAAATTATTTTATTTCTAATTTTTAATATATATTAAATTTTAATATATTATAGCATTACAGCTCCCAACTTTACGTTTCTTGTAAATTTAGGCAAAATTTCTAGTCGTGTTGGATACTCATTCCCGCGTACCTGAAGTATCCACGTACCAGAAACTCGTGCAACATAGCTATTTTGTTTTCAAGACCATTTTCTATCACATTCCATGAAATTTGAATGTAGGAGATGAGGAATAAGGAAGGTGAGCAATATGTAAAAAATAATTTTGTAGAATTTTGTACAAGAATTGGCTTGTTATAAGGAGTTGTCTTTAGTGCGACTTTTTGGAGTTTCCAGTGTCGCAATTAGGCAAAACAATTTGAGATTGAATCTTGATTTCTGTTATTTAAACTACTTTTTTTTACTGTAAATATGGATTCAACGCCTAAAAAACCCCTAGGTCACTTCGATTGTGCAAGGTTACCCATCAAAATTCTATTTTCAAGGAATTCCTGTCAAATTTTAGAGAAATCAGACCAGAAAAATCCACCAGAAAAGCCTTCAAAAATTCGCACCAAAGACAACTCATTTTTACAAGAATTTTTTATGCCCCATTAGAAGGAGGTAATCATCGAAGGTCCACGAAGGATGGAAGTCATAATTGGGTGACCATGTAGCACAATCTCCAAATTCGAACCAGTAATCACCGAAGGTCAACCAGGGATGAAAGTCAACAATATGCAATGCCCACCCAGTAGAGAAAGGGTCCACTGCTAAGATTGAGGGGTATAATATTATGCACAACATGTCGACAAAAGTTACAAACAATGGTGTTTATAAAAAAACAAAAAGTACTTTTTCTTTAACAATGTTTGACTATTCCCAATCCAGAAAAATACAACAAATACCAATGAGGCGTTGTTGTCCTTGGAAAATTGTTTTCATTGAATGCTTTTAAAATACCAGTGATACATCACTGACTCTTCAAGGGATCTTTGCACTTTGATGGGATATTTCTTGGTTATACTGGTAAATATGGGTAAGCTGCAACCAAAATCCAATCATTAGTGACAAATTCAGTATTTGAGATAGACAAAAGGGTGTGTTCTCACAATTATGGCTTGATGCTAATATGTCATTTTTAGCTGTTACAAGAATGTGTTCAAATATTATAATTAATCCACATGTGTTTTCATCTAGAATGACTATTGGGATTTTTATTTTTATTTATTTTATTTTATATATTTATTTTTATTTATTTATTTTTTTCAGTAGAAAAAAATCGATGCTTTTTATATTAATAAAATTTAGTACATACGTTATTGAAATTCCTTCCCTTATTTTTTACATAGTCTGTAGATCAAAAACCATAACAGCTTTGAGTCCAAAAACTAATACTATAAACTATTACATCTAGTGGCTAATAAAAAAAGGGAATAAACCTTCCATATAATGTCTTTCTCTACAAAAAGAAAAGTGTTTTCGGTACTGATTCTTAATCATAAAACAAATCAATATTTCATGTATATGATATCAGATGTGCACTAGTGTCTTTTCCTATTCCTTCATCTGGTACCAATATTTTCTCCCATTGTCAAGAGAAATTGATTGTACCTGCATTGATACATACCCCATGATCAAAATATGAGAAAAAAAACTTACCTGTAGCCCTATTGATGTCTCCTTAGATAGCATATCAACAATCCAATTTTGTTCCCTGTAAAGATGTGCAAAATTAACACTACGAAAGTATTTTACCAGAATTTTGGTACGTGCCATCCAATTTTTTAGGATATGAGGATTGAAAACATTACTTCCGTTGACCCAATCTAGAATCCCTTTGGCATCTCCGAAGCCTTGTAAGTGTTGAATACCAAGCCAATTGGTCGCGATCAACACACCCCATAATGAAATGATTTCGACTTTGCTATTATTCCTCCTACCAGCTTCCCACCAGAAGTGATGGAATTTTGTGGCCTCTACATGGATCACAACACCATACCCACATGCTCTTTTAGAGCTTGCCTCGTCGAAGAATCCCACAGGGAACGAATTACATGTCTCAATTTCTATGAAAGATTGGTATCATTTTGCGGGTGGAGCCGGACCGATTTCATTTAATAATTCCACAGTCTTGATAATTTCATCCTACAACATGATGTCTTTCTATTCAAATATCACAACATTTCATTCCTCCAAATGATCCATATAATGTATAGTGGAAGTGACCTATATTCCTTATCTTTGATCAATTTTTTAATGCACACAAATAACATAGGAACATTACCTTTGTTTGCAATTATATAGTGTCCCAACACCCCATGCCAGATTGCCATCACATAAGGGCATGCCATAAATAGGTGGTTTATCTCCTCAACACCATTCTTGCATAAGATACATATACCTGGACCAATAATACCCATATTTTTCAATTTTTGCCACATCAGAATGCGGTTGTGACATGCAAGCCACCCAAAACATCTGATCTTGTATGACATCTTCCATTTCCAGATAACTTGAAAGCATTGTAAATAGGTACAGTTCCTATCCACTTTTGGAAAAATGTCATAAATTTATTTGACCATCGGGGACCCTTTTCTAAGGGTCCCAACCCAAATCATATGGTCCTCAGAGTTGTTGAGGAAAATTCCATTATGTCTAAGGGCATTAGTGTACACCTCCCATTCCACACATAAAGCCTCTGGTAGTCATAATCCACAGCATTGACCCAATCTTGTCCATCCATGTTTTTCACTCTATGCAAAAAAATCTGATTTATGTTTACGATCTGCATATTGTGAAAATGTCTGAGAATCTGTATATAGAGAGAATGATTTCCACTCATGCCTACAATACCATCTATTCTAACATGTATTTTGGAACCATCTCCCACCAACCAACGAACTTGTCCCAATAGAAGGTTTAAAACCAAGAACATGCTCTTCCATATATGTGAGATATGAGCCTTCTTTCATGCCCCACCACAAATCCAAGAGGTGAAGGTTTTTCCATACACATACGTATCTCAGATTATACATGACCATAATCCGCTCCCTACAACAACCCTCTACATGCTCTTGATGAGGAGTTCCTTGTTAAAAAAATATAAATCAATAACTCCCTAGTCCCCTTCAACAATAGTTCTAGTAATATTGGACCAGCGAACCAAATGTATCTTGCGACTTCCTTATCCATTGAAAGCACCTATCAATAGGAATCTAGACATCATAATTTGAATCCTTTTGATAATATCCTTTGGCATTACAAATATATGCATCCAATAGAAATTAATATTATGTAAGAGAGATTTAAGCATAATAAGTCTCCCCCCTAAAGACATCCATTTATGTGCCAAACAATCCAATTTATAGTGAAACTTATCAATAAGCCATTCCCAACCACTTATCCTATATCGTGTAGGTCTTAGAGTAAACCCCAAGTAAGTAAGGCCTTCTACCAAAAGTTTACATGTGACCCCAAACAGTCCTTTGATGACCTATATAACACCTTCAGACCCACCTTTGTGATAGAGAATCGATTTTTCCCTATAGATATATGCAACTACAAAAAGTAGGATAATAGCATGTAAAACATACCATTCCTTCACAGAAACCTAACCTCCGAATAATAGATCTTCTGCGAACATAAGGTGTGTGACCCAGTGGCTATTAGACACTCTGACCCCTCTTATAATTCCAGCATCCCTAGCACTCCTCACTTTCCTGCTCAACATGTCAATCACCAACAAAAAGAGAAGAGGTGAAAACACGCAACCCTGTCTCAAACCTCAGTAGGCAGAGAAGAACATGGATGGGAGACCGTTGATAATCACCGCAAAATTTGTAGAATTTAAGCATTCCATAATCCATCTATAGTTCTTGGGGCACATTCATATTTTGATCAAAATCAAAACAAGGGATTCTCAATCAATGCAGTCATAAGCTTTACTCGGATCCACCTTGAGAATACAATATTTTTGAGCATTGGAGTTAATATAATGTAACATTTCTTGTGAGATTCCTACAACATCATGTATCTATCTCCCTTCCACAAGCCTGAATTTTTCTGGGGAAATAAATTTAGACATCAATGGCTTAAGCCTCCTAGCAATCAAATTTGACATGATTTTATATACTGCGTTAGAAAGCGGAATGGGGAAATAATCCGCAAAGGACATCATATCCTTTTTCTTAAGTATTGGTACAATAAAGGTAGAATTTATGGCCCAATGATGAATCCTTTTGAATGTATATGCTCTACCAACCTCAAAATATTTGGGATCATCAGGTCCTTGTAGCAATAGAATAGTTCTATACCCCAATCATTAGGACCAGGGCTTTTATCCTTCACACATTCCTTCATAGTATCCAACAATTCTTCACTAGAGATCGACTTACCTAAAATGTCATTATCCTCCTGTGTCAAAAGAAAAGGAATGATATCAATGAACGAAGCTTGATCCACAAACCTATGGTCTTTGGAAGTTGTTGGCTTGAAGGGTCTTGACCCAGGTTCGGATTTAAGGTTAACCAACAAAACCCTCTTACTACTGGCCCTTTCGGCAGAGACCTACTTGCGTAGGTCAAAGTCTCACTCGAAGCAGTATGGGGGGGTGCTGGAACCAAGTTTCCACACCCTGAGAGTGAATTAAATGATGGGGTTTTCTTCAAATTGATAACAATAGTGGTCAGACATTGACAACATAAGCCTAAACCGGAAACCCTAACCAGGCAGATTTAGGTCAGTTTACATAGGTTATCCTGCATGCGCATAGGTACAGATCCCACAATCCTTTCAAAAATATTAATACATAACATTTAGGTTTGACGGTAATAGATCTATTCATTCAATGTTCATATAAAGCATAAGACAGTTGCACAACCGATCCAAACACATATAAGGCAGTAAACGAAAATAACATACAGAAATAGATCATAAAGTAGAACACATATGCATTTGATACTCAGATTTCCTAAAAAAAACCCTTTATTCATTCAAATTTCATATCATTCTTACAATACTTTCGCTCTACCCATGCACACAGCCAACGGGGTCCGCACATAGCAGGACTAAGGTCTCCATGCACATAGCTAGCAGGAGCCTTATAAACCCAGAAAAGTTCGCATTTCAGTGCAGAACATCATACATAAACTCATATCAGACTTACTTCTTCCCCTATTTGACTCGATCTAGAATCTTATTTATATCTTTAGCCTGTGCTCATCTAAGGCCCGCAAGATGTGGTTTGCGGCCCCTAGTTCTACCCTTTTTCCCATTACAACTCATGAGGGGCTTTGACCTGCCCCAAAGCCCCTTGACCAGTGCTTTGCTTTGCGTGCACGACTTAAATTAAAAAAAAATATTATATTTTAATCCAAAATTGCGGTCCTAGGGGACCCCGCTCCAACAAGCCCCCAACACAATATTGTGATTCATCCCGAGTCACAACAGTGCTGGGTTCTTCTTCTTGATCTGAAACTATTTAATGGTAGTGAAGAAGGGCTCCAAGATGCCCGCACTCTGATCAACTGCACTCTGCGATGTGTCCACCAGTTTCTGCGATGTCAGCCCTTTTGTGGCTAGGTTTATGCTTTGATAGGTCTGGTTCAAATTTTTGACAGTGACATCTAGATCCTGTGACAAATTCATCGCCTCATCATCCCATGGCTTCATGTGCTCTGTCACAATATGCTTCTTTCTCCACAGCTCCTCTACATCGTCATGCAAGATCTGGATAGTTTGTAAGCGGGCCATGCGCTGAGCAGGTACAAAAGTAGGCAGGGCCTCCTAAAGGTCATCAAATGCTTTCTCCTTAATGCACAATTCCTGTGAGATCTTCCTGACCAATGGATCTGTTTGCATAGATGTCCACAATCCGATAGTCGTTTCAAGTAGCGTGGTGCCTTTATCAACTGTGGTGACAATATTCTCCGAAGCTTCCTTAACCAAGCTTTCCCACTGCGCTCTCACCTCGGGGGGAGTTTCTGGCTGCATCTTAGCTTGCAATGCTGTGATCTGTTGTTCTAAATCCTCTTTCACTGTCTTTACTTATGACCGGAAGGATTTCAGTGCTGCGACCGAGCTCTCAACTTTTACCTGCGATGCAACAGATGTAGGGATGACCACCTCTGGTAAGTCACCACTTAGTCTATAAATAAGATTTTCTAACTCTGCTCGCTGAGCTACAACCGCCTTCTGTGCTGTCTGAGCTTGGAGTGATTCTTCGGTCTTCACCACAATGTTCTTCTCAGCTTCACTCAGATACTGCTGCACGCGTGCCTCTCTGCACTGCAGCTCGTCTGTGATGATAGTTTGGATTGCGTGAAAGTTTATACTAGGAATCATGGATAAGTATATCTCAACCTCTGGGAAATTTTGCACCTACGCACGCAATTCTGGTTGCTCTAGAGTGACTGCTACACCCGGGAAGGGGTAAATTCTGTTGTCTTTTGTGGTGAGGATCATCGTTGTAGGCTGGCTCGCTTGAATCGACCTCGCTTGATTCACACTTGCTTGGATATTGTTGGTATTCAATTTTAGTACCTGAAATCATGATTGTAACCCTTCAACCACAACCTTTTACTGCTCTTCCATTACTGTCCATCGATCCTTAGAGATAGATGCAACCGCATCTGTGATATTTTCAAGGTCATCTTCTGTCAAAGTGACCTCCTCTGTTCCTCCAACCTTAGAGCCTTTCGTCTTCTTCCGCGTGCCATTGGAGGCTTCTGCGTCGTGCTTTGTTCCTCTCTGAGACTCTGCGCTAGTGCCATCCAAACCATTGAGGCCTCCAAGGACCAAATCAGCCTCTCCTCCAGGATTTTTCTCCATGTATTTCTATGCTTCCTGCTCGGGATCCTTTTCAACAATTTTTTCTGCGCCCATCTCTGCATCTTTTTCAGTGCATTTCTCTGCTTCTTTGTCTTTATCTCTTGTTGTTGTCTCTTTTCCAAATGTGGACACTATGATGTGCTGGGTGGAGCTGAGCCCAACCTTCCACGCTATTGGCGAGGTCGCAATGACCCGGTCGATCTCCTCTTCGGTCACCATAAAGGGAAAATTATATCAGACAGGGTCATTGCACGCCTTGATCTGCATGTGGTGCATGGTAACTTGAAAGCTTGCAACACTTCTATACTTCTCATACGTTGTTGGGGATAGTGTGGGTCATGAATGTATCGCTGCTGCCAGCGCGCCTTCGAAGGAACCCATAAAATCTTGTTTTCCTTCAATATTTTCTGGGTCAGATGAATCCCACAAATTGGCATAGCACGCCCCTTCGCATACGCCAGGCTCCACTTCTAAGAGAACTAAACCCTATGGAGTCTCCCATGCTACCAGCGCAATTAACAATAACATCCAAGAGTAGCATAATTTCTTTCCTTTGTATTGCGCCTCGCGCAAGTTGTCTAGAAACTCTTGGCAGAGGTATTGGGACCAGTTGTAGATGACCCCCTTCTCACACTGGCTTGCCAATGTAATGTCATGTGTAGGGACTGTCTTCGGGTGGCCCTTGCACATCAATTTACAGCCCAAGACTAAGGTTCCTAGGTGCACACCTGGGTCTTCAATCTGTTGCACCAGGAATCTCGTGGCCTCACATCCGACGTGGTAGTAATTTGTCACCTTTGCAGCAACCTTGAGCTCATTACTCTTACCAAAACTAGCCATGGGATGGGGGCCCTTCTTGGGTAGGCCGGGATTTGGTGGATCAACGCGGTGTTGATTGTAATTCACCCCTGGATCCACAGGCATCCCTCATGCACTAATGCCAGCAGCTGTCGCACACAAACAATGATAATGGGGTTCCTCTCGAAGTGAGGAATCCTCAGAAAATTGAGGATCCCTGTGTTGCTTAGCCCGCACGCCCAAAACATAGGCTCGACCTTCACCAAATCATCATATAGCACACACTCAAGATAATACTCAGGCGCCAGCTTGGGGAACGTTTCTTCATTTTCCCGGTCACAATCATCAAATTTGACAAGGGGGATCTTTCCAAACACATCCCCATTAATAGGGACAACCTGCAGGATTAGCGACATCTGAAGATAGTCCCGCACCACATCTACATCCCTCGGAATGGGCATAGAGGGTCTACGCGACTTGGCATACTTTGGTAACCATGAGATTGGCTCGATGAGCGCAACCTCCTCAGTGGCACTCATAGGTCTCTTTGAAGGATGACCCAATTCCTCTATCAGAGCTTCAATGGTTTCATTAACAAATTGCGTACCCCTATCACTCATCAATATCTTTGGGCACCCAAACCTAGTCAAAACATGTTCAAAAATGAAATGCGCAGTAGTATCTATGGTACAATAATTGACTACCTTAGCTTTTGTCCATCTGGTTACATAATTTGTGGCAGTGATGATATAACATGCGCCAGTCTTCTTCCATGGGGGATTGATAGGTCTAACAAAATCTATAGCCTCTTTTTCAAAGGCCTGTAGCGACATTTGTGGTTATAGGGGAATTTCATCTCTACGCGAGGGCTTCCCTATTCTCTGACATGCATCACAAGCTCAGAAGTACGCATGTGCATCACTGTGCAATGTGGGCCACCATAACCTAGCACGCAACACCTTCTACGTAGTAGCATTCCCTGCATAGTGGCCTCCTGCTACCCCTCTATGAGCCTCAACCAAGATATATTGTCTCTCATGTTCCAAAACATACCTCCTTAATACTTCATCTGCTACTAGCTTGTATAATTGACCAGCAATAAGGGTAAAATCAGCTGCACACGAAACCAACTCCTTCTTTTGATGCACTGAATATTTAGTAGGCGCACATCTAGTGGTCATAAAGTAAATAATATTAGCAAAGTGTTCATCAACCACCTTGATAGCAAAGACTTGCGCATCAGGTAACCCCTCCTCTAGACTGGTTGGTTCTTCCCCATTCAATATTCCAAGCTTCACAATGATTTCAAAGTCATATTCTCGAAATAGCAACAACCATCTACACATATTCCCCCCCAACACAAGCTTATTGACCAGGTACTTTAAAGAATAATGGTCAGTCAACATGTTAAAGTGCCCTCCTAGCAGATAGTGCCTGTATTTTTTCATAGCATAGACCATGGCCAATCCTTCCCTTTCTGTGGTTGAGAAGTTGTGCTCTGCACTAGAGAGATTCCTATTGGTAAAAGCAACAGGGTGATAACTATCTCCTTCTCCTGGCTGCGCTAAGACAACTCCAAGTTCTATACCGGATGCATCCACATGTACATGGAAGACCTTGGACCATTCTAGGAATATCAGAATAGGTGAAGTAACCATCTTTTCCTTCAGAAGCTCAAATCTCTTTTGACATTCCTCATCCCGGAAAAATGACACGTCCTTCTTCAATAACCCCTCCATAGGCATAGTAATTAGAGCATAGCCCTGGATGAACTTTCTGTAATATCCTATGTGTCCCAAGATGGAGTGCAACTGTTTTTCATTAGTGGGGACTTCTAGGTTGATGATAACTGCTATCTTGGCTGGATCTACCATCAATCCTTTCTGACGTATGGCCCTAAAATTTTTTAAAAGGCACGCAAAATATACATTTCTTCAGGTTAAGAGAAATATGGTGCTTCCTACAAGTGTCAAGCATCATGCGTAGGTTGGACACATGCTTCTTTACCAACCCAAACACATTCCAATCATCAAAATACACCTCCAAAAACTTGTGCATAAATTCTTTGAACACAACTACTACTACACGTGAGAAGATCACAGGTGCATTCTTCAATCCGAAAGGCATGACAGTATATTGGAAAGACCCCCATTATGTTGCAAAGGTGGTCTTGTTTCGGTCTTCTGGCGTAATTATGATCTGATGATACCCTGAAAATCCATCAGTAAAAGAATAAGCCTCTTCTCCTCCCACATTATCCAAGATCTCATCTGAAAATGGAGTAGGGAAGCGGTCATGCACACATGCATCATTCAGCTTGCGCAGATCTTGATCTAGGTGGATATTGGTGGCCACCCGCCTATTCATCTTGAGGCCCCACCATTGTTTATTTCAAATTTTCAGTTTCCTTAATTATAACATAGTTTACTATTTTTAGTAGTTTTTCGGGTCCTGAAATTCCGGAGCTGTTTCGAGACAAGAAATGACATTTTTTGGGCATCAAACATAAAAAAATTATGAGTCTATTTCAAACTTAATATTCACAGTAAAAAATTATAGTCCTCATATAGATATTTCTAATGATGTATCATGTGCATCAAACGGATATAGTATGGTAAAGTTACTAACCCGGGAAATTGATGTACCAATTTACCCTGACGGGGCCCATATTCTGGCATTTCATCTCCTAGGGTTGGGTTTTTAGATGTTTAGGGTTTTCCATTGTTTCTAAATAATATATAGGCCTTCGAGCCTCATTGTAACACAAAGTTCAGAGGCATGTAGACACCACATCTCTTCTCAGAGATAAGCTACCAATGCCCTAGCTTGTTTATTTCCATTCTGTCTGTAAACAAATTTCAATTCTTTGATATTAACGAAATGAAGTGTTAATTCCGCTACATTTTTATATTTATGGTTATATGTGTATTCTTTTGTGTTCCCGCATAAATCCAGATCATATCTACACAAATCCTTATCTCTCCTTTGGTATTACTTTCTTGAACAACCATTGGGATCACCTAATCAGATTGCTCTACAGGGTCAATGATGCCTGCAACAACCATCTTCTCTCATTCCTCTTTTAATTTCTACTTATACTTGGGATTCAATCAGTATGGTCGTTTCTTGACAGGGCACACATATGGTTTCATAGTGGTCTTCATAATGCCTAGGTCTCCTACAATTCCTTTAAGCTTAAAGAACTTCATGGGAAATAGGTCCTGATACTCTGTCAGCAGCTCCACAACCTTCCCTATTGTGTCATCATCCCAATAATCCCTGATTTTGGCCAAATTTGGTTGTTCTTCTGTCCAAATGTTTAATTCCTTTAACTTCAGAGGCTTAATTACATCTACCATTTCCAATTAGGGCCCTGCAACTGCGCACCCCCCCTTGGACTCAGGGATTTTGATATTTCTTGGATCATCTCCATTATCTTCTATTGAAATGTTCCTGTAATTGACAATATATTACATTTGTGCTTCCCATGCTGGCACAAAAAATTCTCTTTGAGGCCCCAAGTCATCGAAAGCAAGAACTTCTATATCCTGCAGAGCTTCATCCAATCCCTCCGATCCCCCAACCAAGCCAAAGGTTGATAGGAAACTGCCAGTCATTGCAATCCAGTGGCGAGTCCCTCAGCGTAGCTCCGTTTCCAAGTACCATGTAGTAGGCATCGGTCCCAACGAATGGACAAACATATGAACCCATTCATTCCATGTCTTTTCGTTCCAAACCTCCATCTACATGGACATGTGCTTGCGCGGGTTTCCTTTGCCATAGAAAATCTTAGTTGGTGGGGTAGCGGGTGGTTCAAAGTGCAACTTCATCATTTTGATGCATTCCTCCCAGTCCTTAAGAACTCCCTTGTGCATATTCCACCAACGTGTTGGGGTTGCACGCATGGCCAGACCAAGTGCGTAGAACTTCTGTTCCTTCGGGACAACCTTTTCCAATTTTCCAGAAATACTACAACACTACCAGAACCATCAAAATAGGGTAATTCTCTTACCTCTGAGGAAATGCATTGGAAATTTTTAGTGATCTTGAGGCAATGCAATGCAGAAACATCATGCAACCAATTCTTCCAGTTCTCCATCTCCCCATCCAAATATGAGAAACAAGAGATATCCTTCTCCCAATTCAACATTCCATCAATTGTAGGATTGATCTAATCTTCATCCCACACAGTCAGCTTGTAGATATGGTCGACATCATCTCCTTCGCGCACTAGCTCTATATATCTTTCTCCTTATTCCAGATCCAATGGTACTATCACTCGAGTACCATGATTTTCAAAGATCATGCTTCTACGCTTCAAGTTGATGATTCCTTCGATATTGATGGCCCACTCCAACCCTAGCAGTGCAGGGTAGGGGTATGTATCATCCACAATTTGTATAACTTCAAAATATGTGTACCTTTACTCCAACAATGTCTACCAGAACTTGTGGAAGTCTTCCAAGTGGAATGATATTATGTTGATAGGCCATGTGTAGCTGAATGGTGGACCATTCCAGCTTTGGTTCTCCCATCTTGTTCCAGGTCTGCTTAGGTAGAACATTTGCATCAGACCCTAAGTCCAGGATGACCTGATCCATCTCATACTCTCCAATTTGCATGGTCATGCACATCTCCCAACCAGTTCTATTCTTGTTCTTATAGATCATGTTCACGGTCTTAGTCTCAGTTCAAGGCACTTATTTTTCCACACAACTGTCTATCAAGGCCTAGAGATTGTCTACTTATTTCTGATTGCACAAAAACTTAATACAGGCTTGTAGGAATGGTTTAAATTCATCATCAATATTTGATTCCATGATATAATTCGATGTGGACGCTCCTGCAGCATCAAAATCCTTCCTGGCTTCAATAAAATTCTCCTTTTCCTTCTCTAGGTTGACCCATTCCTTTTTTTCAGAGGCCTTTCTAATCAATGGCTATGCATCATCCTTCTTTTCCTCATCTCCTCTGGTGGCAGCACCACTGCGTGTAATTATGTTTACGCTTGTATCATCATCACGCGGTTCAGGTTTAACCATTTGTATGTTTTGCATAGGTGTTTGTTGTTTCTTTTCCTACATTCTAGAAACTAAAACAGGACAATATTCAATTACATGATCAAATTTTCTACAATACCTGTAATATTTTTGCGCAGGGTTCGGGAAATTGCACACAAAGTGTCCAGCATCTCCACAGTTATAGAAGATTAATTGTCCTCTTCCCCGACCTGCGCCTCCACCTCTCCCTCCTCCCCTTGCTCTTGCTGGGGATCCTCCAAATCTAGAGGGAGATTCCAGTGAATATGGGTCAGACTACACTCTATAAAGGTTAGCACTATCTATCATTAGGTCAAATTTGTGACAGAGGTGCTCATCAAGACCAACTAAAGAGAAAAACCTACACCATTGCTGCTTCAGCTTTGGCACATAACTTCCAAATCGAGGGCAATGGTATGTATCGTGTTGTCTAGCTACCCTACAATCAATGCACCATAGTTTGGTAGTACCACTTGGCCCAACAACATCTCTAGGCTGTAGTGGTTTCAGCCCTCCTAGTTGCATGTAATTTGAGAACAAAGTACACTGATCTTTAGTGTGTCTGGAACCCTTATAGCGTATGCACCATACATCTATGCCAAATTACTTTTCCCTGTCTCTGCGTAGGTTATGAATTTCCAAGTGCATTTCCTCCAATTGATTTTGGATTTGGAGAGTTCTGAATTGATCATCTGCTCTAGGCGCAACTTCCAGTTTCATAGCAACTTCCAGAGCTTCAGCCTGAGAATCGATCTTCTGCTGATTCATAGGCCCACGCACATGTGGTAAGAGAATGGAAATAAACCATTCCTTATGTTGCTTATCGTCATAAATAAATCCTCCCTCACTGATGGTGCGCTTTAGCCATTGATCCGCCTCCCAAACATATTGATTTAGCTCTTGTTTGATATCTTTTAATTCTGTCACACACTGTGAGTAGGACTTCGGCTTCCTGAATTTCAGTTTCAAAGCATCCTTAATCTGTGTAATAGTGGGATCAACGTGCTGAGTCAGATATCCCATAAACCAATCTAACACACGACCTTCAAACACCATAGCCAGCTGTGCTCTCTTGACAACCTCAATGTTAACATTTTTCACAGTCCATACTACATTGGCAACAAACCAAAACCTCTCCATATCCTCATCTCCTACACCCTTAAAGGTGGGTATCTTCATATGCACAACCATATCCTCTTTCGGTGGCAGTGGTGGTGGGGTAGCCTCAACACTTTCTATATCAATGCTAGGTGAGTTTCTTAGAGGGATGTATATAGATCTGTATCCTCTCTGGTTAACCCGATAATATTTTCCGTTGTGTGTAGTGCTTTCTAGCTTATCTGGGGTTATTCACTCAGTGTGGCACTTAGTCCCTTGAATAACCTCCTTTCAACTTTAGAATATGACACAAAGTAATCTATTGCAAATTCTGTCACAAACCTACCCAAGATGTTGTCAACCCAATGATCTACAGTACGGGTGATGGAATTATCAGTCTATTCTAACTTTTGGATTAATTCAGGTGTCCACTAAGTGACCTTATCATCCTTCAAACATGTTTGGAATTAAGCTAATCTTGACAAACACTCTTGTAATTCATTCACAAAGGTCACAAAGAAGATCTCGTGAACCTCTGTGAAGATATACTTCTATTTCCAATCTTCAGCAGATAGTTTCTTACTTCTGTTTTCCTTAAGGTAAAATTCTTGGATTTGCTTCTCAAACCAGTCTTCTAATTCAGGCTTGGATGGCCGCCACATTGCCCAATCTCTCTCAAAATGATCCCGGTCCCGAAAACAGAACCATTTGTTGGCTTGAAGGGTCCTAACCTAGGTTCTAAGTTAAGGTTAACCAACAAAACCCTCTTACTACTGACCCTTTTGATAGAGACCTACTTGCGCAGGACAAAGTCTCACTCGAAGCAGTATGGGGGGTGCTGGAACCAGGTTTCCACACCCTGAGAGAGCATTAAATGATAGGGGTGTCTTCAGATTGATAACAATAGTGGTCCGACATTCGCAATAGAAGCCCAAACCGAAAACCCTAACCAGGCAGATTTAGGTCATTTTACGCAGGTTATCCTATGCACGCACAGATACAGATCCCACAATCCTTTCAATAGTATTAATACATAACATTCAGGTTTTACAATAATATATCTATTCATTAAACGTTCATATAAAGAAGAATACAGTTGCAAAATTGATCCAAACATAGATAAGGCAGTAAATGGAAATAACATACATAAACAAATCATAAAGCAGATCACATATGCATTTGATACTCAGATTTATTTCAAAAAATTCCTTTATTCATTCACAATACATATCATTCTTAAAATACTTCCATTCTATCCATGCACACAGCCAGCGGGGTCCGCACACAGCAAGACTAAGGCCTCTGTGCACATAGCAAGGAGGAGGCTTCTAAACCTAGACAAGTTTGCCTTTCAATTCAGAACATCATACCAAAACTCATATCAGACTTACTTCTTCCCCTATTCGACTCGATTTAGACTCCTATTTATATCTTTAGCCTACGCTCATCTAAGGTTTGAAAAATGTGGTTTGCGGCCCCTAGTTCTACCATTTTTCCCATTACAACTCATGAGGGGCTTTGACTAGCCCCAAAGCCCTTTGAATAGTGATTTTCTTAGTGTTAGCTCCTTAGGCTTAGAAACAAGTATGGCCCGAGGGATGCAATATGCGGGAGATTCCATTAAAGGCATGTCGCGGCTCAGGAAGACCCTGTGACTCCAAGCTAGATTAGAGATAGACAAGGTTGGGGCCGAAACGGAAGCATCAACATAACCATCCACCCACACAATGCTCATTTCAACCACGCTAACAGGTGAGGAACCCAGGGGGTATACATCTTGCACAGAGGTCAAATTTCATATACCACTGGAAGAGGGAATTAATACTCTGGCTTTCAAGGTATCCTCATTAGGTAAAGAACCAGTCTCAAAGGTTGGATCATAGAAATCCCCACAACTCAACATATTAGACTTGTAGAAAATAGGTTCATTGAATTCATATATGGGAATCACAAATGGATGCACAGAAACATGACTAAGTGGTTCATAATGATTATTCAATTTACCATTTAATCTGTTAACCTCGTCTACTAGGTATTTCGAATTACCTAGTTGGAGACCGCAGAAAACATCCGTGTGCATAGCCTTTTCCTATGATACCTTCACAATAACAACAACAGACAGTCATGCATCGCCACCAGGTATAATGTCCAACCCACTGTCACCAGAAAATTGCGACTTAATCGTATTTAACTGAAAATTTGCATACAAATGACCAATCCTGTGACAAATTAAGCACCGATAAGGTAAACCCCAATAATCGATGCTTAGGTTCACTGAGAAATTAAACCACCACACCTACAAATCAGCCAGTAATTCCCTACCCAAGTCTATCTACACCAGCACCCAGGCCAACCTCTTATCGAACTAGCCAAAGCACCCATTATCGTAAAAGTAAAACCTTCCAATACGATTTTCAATTTCCTTAACTACCTTCTCGTTCCACAACTCTAGGGGTAAGCCAAGTAGTTTTACCCAAAATATATCATGTCGAGGGACATCTACCTGGGAGTCAAAACCGGCTTTCCATCTCTGCAACAGGAGAATACCACTCCCCTTCACCATGGCTCCTTCATGATAAGCTCGACGTCCTCCTGGCTTAAGAAATGAAAAAAAAACCAACCGTTATACAATTGACTGATATTCAGCCTATATTTCAACTTGGGAAACCATGCATACTCCACCCAATTTTTCACTTGTTTTCCCATCATCCAGATGTGGTGCGACCTACTGACTAGTGCTTGATCCTTTATTCATTCAACTGACGTGAAAATGCCTCCACACCCAAAAGCAAAGGTTGCAGGCCAGAAACTGACTGGAATGGTTTGTTAGCGCCCTTCGATTTGCATTGCCTAGGATTAGGAATCCTAGATAGTATCTTTGCCCTTCCACCGAGCTCAACAGACAGTGATGAAGACCCTTCATTTTCGCCCGACTCATGCTCTGCTTGGATAGTAGCCCGAATGAGCTCATCGTTCGATAGGCCTAGACCATCCTACATGGTAATCATGTGTCCACCTGAAAGCATCCCTCAAATGGCCAAAAACCCTATGCAGCTGCAAAAAGGATGATCTCGTAAAAAAGAAGAACATCAGGCACCTGTAAACGACTAATGGAGTTGGGAGATCCGCCTTCAGTGCACACTAAACCACACACCTAAACCAACACCCCCCACCCAATAACTGTGGAGTCTATAGCTCATAAGTTTGGTAGTCTCCAGGGAAATTTTTTTGATGCAACTCCATTTACAAGCTTGGTGAGGAATCAAGACAATACATCAATGCATACATCATACTTGACTATTGATGAATTTGGTCAAGTTTCGTTTTCATATGTGTTTCTTGGATTAATCCATCTTGCGAACAAGAGCGATCTCCCCAGTACCTCAACAAGTAACTAGAAACAGACAACCATTTGAATACCTCTTTCTCTAAACTATTTTCATTTAGTTTATAATAACTTAGAAATGAGGAGTTTATGCTCGTACCTTTGAACAAGACATTTGATGTAGCATTTTTACTTTCGCTCCAAATAAATCCTTCAATGCTAAGAAGAACCTGCAATCACAAAAAATACAAAGGATCAAAGCACCTGCAATATATAATAATAAAAAATACTAGTTCAACTTAGTGATCAAGGAGACTAAGTATTGACATCTTTTCAATAAATTCAGAAACAAGACAATGAGAAAAAGAGATTCATATGTATTATCAAGAATAAAAAAGAAGCAATCTTACAACCCGAGCCTTGATGTTGTACAAATTTCTCTCGTATGTCTGCGTAATTGTATCCTAGGTTTGACAAGCCTTCCTCTCTAGAATGACTAACATGAAGTTTTGTGTACAATGGTGTGATCTTCAATGTACAATCAACTCATACCAACTTAGTATCTCAATATATATCAACTTAGAATCTACTCTTAAACCTGAAACTTCAGCTCAATTTATAGAGAGATTGAGGAGGTTTCAGATCCATCAAGAGAGGGATGAGATCCTCCAATGAAGGGATTAGGGTTCCTTTAGCCAAGGGATAAGCTCCATGAGTAGAGGGATATAGATCAAACTGGCACGACTCTAGAATCTTCTAGTCGGGAGAATATTTGCCCAAATAGGCTTCTAAAAAGTTACTTTTTTGTGTTTACTTCCTTTTACGGGGGTGCACAATTTTTATTGGCGAACAGAGTAGCAATCGTCACGGCTAATAGAAGAAGTATTATTGCATGTGTAGGAAATGGTCACAAAAAGCACGTAGGTAATATTTTTAAGGTTTTAAAGAGTTTTTTTCCAGTTTCCAAGACTTGGTTCAGGAACATGAATGTTTTTGACTTCTAAGGAAGCATGGATATGGATGGTGATAGATCCATAATAACAGTGAAATTCCATGGTGACAAAATGACGTGTAACATATTGCCCCCTAAAGTGCGAAGTCTGAGAAATTTTTTTGAGAGAGTGAAGTGCTTTATCATTCAAAGGATTGGTTTGGAGACACCGTTCAAAAAACTGTAAGAAACATTTAATGCAAATATATATAATCATCACAGAGGTTAGGCATCCCCATAATTAGAGAAAAACTAACTAAATGTTCTGGTACAGATATGACTTTAGTATTACATCAAAAGGTAGACACAATATGGGTGCAACCATTTGTTATAAATAAGTATATTGTATCATAAATACATAATTCCTCGCAACTTGGATGGTTGAAACTAGATCTAGGGTCTTGATTTCCACTTCTTGAACTAGTATGAATCTATCCATGCGATTGATTGTTTCGAAGTCGAACATGGTAGAAACCACTTGATTACTGGTCAATGACGAAAACTGTTAACAAGTGTGAGAGAAACCACCAATAATGACAATGTCTCTCAAAGTACTTCAGTACAATCTATTAAGTGTGAATGAATGATTTGCGGTCAAACACTCATATAATAATTCGATCAAAGGTCAATGATGAAAACCTATCATCGAAGGTGAGAAAAATTCCATTAGGGCATGTAGATTCCAAGGCACTAATAGGATTCTAAATTAACTTTCTAGATAATGAGCTGATGTTGATAGAAACTGATCTGTCACAGGAGGGCCTATGACACAAAACCATTAGGTCAAGTTTTGAAGAAATGTATTGCAAGGATTAACTTAGCGATGGTCAACGCAAATGGAGACAAATGTTTGTAATGAATGGTGAATTTGAAGCTGTACTTTCTCTTGAACACATAATGACACTATAAATGAGCTGGTAGCGTTTGAATTAAAGATAATACCCAAAACGAGTTGAAGACTTTCAATGAGGTTTAATTAACTGTGAGACAAAAGGATTACATAACCCAGACACGAGTGCAACAAAGTGTCGTGTTCAAGAGTGATATGTTGCTTTTAAAACAAGAATAAAAAATGGATTCTTTTTCTCACTTTTCCCCCACCATTACTGGTAAGTACCTCTTTATTTTTGTCAAGCTTAAGGAGGATAAATTTTTCTTTTCGTGTAAGCTCATCCTTCGGATGATTCCATCTCAGTATTTTAGCGAACCCTAAGAAGGAGTGTTTCAGTCCTATTCTAATCGATAGGTCCTGCACTGTTTAATTTTAATGAGTCCAGCATAGGATTAACTCAGAGTTTTTCAGTTTTAGGGAGTCAGAAGAAAAACATAAGTAAACTCCGTAGTGTTATTTTTCATAAATTTTGTCTCTCAAACCCAAAAAAGGATAAAATAATGTAGGAGAAAACTCTATTTACCATGCTTAGTCAACATATACCTTTTTCATAAATAGTATAATTATGTCTGGAAAATGGGTAAACTTATACAGAATAAACGTCTGTTCATTTATTTTAACGAGTTCGAATAGTCAAGTTCTCAATGATATTTTTGTGTTTAGAGAGTCTGAAAAGGGTTTAAAAGAGGACCCCACGTTTTCGATTTTTTGTATTTTTTAAGAGTGTGAAAAAGTGATAAAAGTCTACTCATTGTCAAAATGATTTGTTTTCAGACACAACCAGTTCCCTGCACAAAAACTCAAAAAATTACAATCATCTGCTCTCAATCATTCAAAATTTAACTTCTAAAGGTAAAAATAAACAAATAATATTATTTTATTCATTAAAACCTAAAAAAAGTGGTTAGAAAAAATCATTTTTACCTTTTGATTTTCAGAGCAGAGAAAAAGAGTTTTTACCATAAAATTTCCGGAGTAGATATCGGGAGAAACAGTCGGCCATTTCAAGAACCGTCAATTCCAGGTATTTCATCTCTTCACTATGTTTCTTTTCATTCATTTAGTTCTTCATTTAAGTTTTTAGGTCATTTTTTAGGAGGAAACAAGGTTTTGAAATCCACCCTCATGGGTGCGCAAGTTTTCATGGCAGAACTCGCGCACCGTGATGATTTTTTAATATAAAAACTCATCGAGACCTCATGGTTTTTATACATAAATCATGCGCAAAAACACATTATGTATGAATAAAAACTGCATAAGCACCGTGGGGTTTTCAAAACTACATTTCTACCCATAAAAATTTCTCCGAATTCTCCCTAATTTTTTTGAATATTCCTAAATGATAATTTGCAGGTAAGAATTCATGTTAGAGTGGAGATAAAGAGAGCATGAGCTGCATGATAATGAAGCCATGGATGACCCAGCAATTCTTCGTGTGTTGAAGAATTGTGGTTTGTATAAATTCTAGGCAATACAAGGAATGAGAGAACAGGTGGAACTTATGACATGGTTGGTCAATGCCTGGGATTTACAAGATTAGTGCCTCATCATTCAGGATGATAGGCTTGTGATCGAGCTAGAGGATATTTATTTCCTCACTGGATTACCCCACAGAGGAAGATATATTTCCTTATTTTGGACATGACTAGGGGGACTGCCCACTTAATCTTATATGGTGCAGTATTTCACCCAAGATTCACAGCCGAAGGATGGTTGCATTGACATCAAAACCATTGAGCGACTAGACCTTAAGATTATTTATTTTGTGATTACCTGATTGTGTGGCAGTGCAACTCCACATGTGGCTACCATAACACAAATGTAGACTGATGTTGAGTGTTCCAGGGAGAATTTTTTTAACTGGTGTGAAGGAGTGTTGGTCAACATGAAATGCCAACTTACGAGAGCAAAGAGTGGCACACGCTATACTCTGCTACCATGATCATCATCATTGATAGCTGATGGTCGACCCAGATTGGAATTTTTTTTTTTGTATCAGTATCTTTAGATCATAAGGTGTTTGAAACCTATGATGTCTGACGATGTAATATATTTTTGACACACAACTATTTTGACCTTAATAATATTACTACTTTCAATCTCTGAGTATCTTGTTCAATATGGATCAAATATTATTTTGTTTTAATTTTAACGCTACAAATGTCTATTTGAAACTTGATTAGATAATGCATGAGACAATGTGTTTAAATTTCTTGAAATTTGTTGATATTCAATGTAATCAAACTGTATTTCTAAGAGACAAACCCTTAAAAACATTCTTAACAAAGGTAGATTCCTGATAGCATAAACATCGTTTAAATGTAATAAAATGAGTTGTGAATCTAACCTAAAAATAAAATATCGAATGAAAAATGCAATGGCATCAGATAATAGCTCAATGAATGCGCTATATTCTGCAATATTGTTCGTTTTTTGATCGAGGAAAATCCCATGAATAGAAACTAACTCATCAATGTGTGAATAGATAACCCAAGCATCAAAAGAAATATTCTGTGTACTACGACAGGCACTGTCAGCAAAAGCCAATGTAAGTCTGAAGGAACTTCGACATCTACAGTATCAAGAGTAATCAAGATAAGAAACAAAAGTATTGAAAACTTATCAAGAAAAATAACTAATCTAAGGGACATTGTTCTAATCTAAGGCACACTATTCTAAAATGTAACTAATGTACAAAAATGATCTTCACACAAAAAAAATCATGCATAATTTCTCTTGAGATAAAGGCCATTTCTGGGCTTATCTAAAGAGACGTCATCATAATCAATTAACTCATAGGCCCCTTTTGCAAGAAAACACTTAAAAATATAAGGACCATGCCACATTGGTTCGAATTTACCAGCACCTAGTTTTTCGTGAGCTTGATCATATAATAAAACTAGGTCACCTTCCGAATAGATAAGAGGGTTAACGCTTTGATCATAATGAGCCTTAACACTTTTTTTATGAGCTTTGGAAACTAATGTAGTGATGTGTTAAGTCTCATATAACTGTGCTAGGTATAAGAAGCGTTTTTCCTCTTCAGAGGTAGCTGGTAATAGTTCAATGGCTAATTTAAGTGACGGGATTTAAGATTCAATGGGTAACATAGCTTCCAAACCATAAACGAGTTGAAAAGGAGTAAACCATGTGGATGTTTTTGCAGAGGTACAATATGCCCACAATGCAGAAAAAATCATGGTATGCGATTTTTTTTTATGACTTCCTACAATCCATTTAATCAAGTTGGTTAAAACGTTGTTGACAACCTCAACTTGGCAATTTTCATGTGGGTCATATGGTGTAGAATTATCATGGTGTAGGCCAAGTTGAGAGGAAAGTTTGGTCATCATAATGTTTCGAAAGTGGCTACCATGGTTAGTAATGATAGCTTGAGGGACACCAAACCTAGCAATCACGTGATTGAATACAAAAATTATTGTATTTTTTCCATCAACTGCGAATGCAGGCATTTCCTCGGCCCATTTGGTAAAGTAATATACAACGAGGATAATATACCCCTTCCCCTTGGCTGAGTGAGGGTTACATGTGACAAAATTGATGCCCCATTTTTTGAAGGGACGAACAACAATGATTGGGTGAAGAGGAGTTGGAGGTGCACGCATCTTTCGATAAAAAATTTGGCAATTGCGGCATTTTCTTACCACAAGAATAAAATCTTTGAATAGTGACGGCCAGAAATAGCTAGCATGCAATATATTTTTGGTTGTGGAAAACCCAAACATATGACCACCACACGCTCCAAAATGGCAGTCATTTAAGACCCTTTCAACTTCTTTGTGAGTTATACAACATCGAAAAACAAAATCGACACCACGACGATAGAGTGTCGCCAACAATATTGTATTGTTGAGATTGGTATCATATTATACGTCGATTGGATCGTGAAAGGTCTAGACGAAAGGTTTGGGTTTGAAGATATATATTGATATCTCCATACCAAGGATCTAATGTACTAATTAGAAACAGATATTCTTCGACAAGATGGTCCTCTACCACAATTTTTGATTAAGTATAGCGAAATTCACACATAATTTCAGCAAAAACCAGTGATTTCTTAGACTTGGATTTGTCGAACTCCAAATCAAATGCTTGTAGGATAACTATCCATTTAGATTATTTTCCCCTGAGAAATTGTTTCATCAAAATATACATCATAGGGTTGAAATTAAATATTACTGTGGTTTTACGTAACAATATGTAATGGTAGAATCATTGGACAACTTGAACAGCTGCCAAGGCCAATTTCTCCACATGCGAATACTTGATCTCTATCGGGGTGAGATTCTGACTTAGGTAATAAATCACATGTTCATTTTTGGAGTCATACTATTGAAATAAAACCATTCCAATCATGGAATCATACGCAACTAAATACAAAAATTAGTCTTGGTGATAATCAGGTGGATGCAACAACGGTGCACGGGTCAATGTGTGTTTGAGTGCATCAAAAGCTTTATCAGCAATCTCATCCTAAATGAATGGAAAATCATGTTTTAATAACTGAGTGAAACCTTTATTTAAATCCGCAGAGTTTGGGATAAAACGATGTAGAAAGTTTTCTTTCTCTTGCAAACTCTAGATTTGGCGAAGAGTAGAACGAGGAAGTAAATTTATTATGGCCTCAACCTTCAATGGGTCAACACAAATTCATTCCTTTGAAACAATGAACCCAAGTAAACGTACTAATTGTACACAAAATAAAATTTACGTGGATTCAAGCGAATGTTGTAATGCATACATTGCATAAATATGGCACATAAATGTGTAGGATGATCTTGTTTGCATAAAGAATGAGAAGGTAAGTCATTCAAGTAGGGATGCAAAATATGTTTGATATCATGAAATGCGTAAGATATAGCTCTTTGAAAAGTTGTGACAACATTTTTTAGTCCAAAAGGTAATTTAAAGTATGCAAAATTTACCCATGGACATATAAATGTTGTCTTGGGTTGATCGGCAAGGAGTATGTTTATTTCGTTGTAACCAAAAAATCCATCCATAAATGAAAATATTTCGTTTCTAGCACAATCATCAACAATTTTGTCGATATAAGGGGTAGGATAATTGCCTTTAGGACAAGCCTTTTTAATATCCCTATAATCAACACATACTCTTGTAGCTCCTTGTTTCTTGGTTACTGGACCTATATTAGATACCCAATCTGTCAAAGGAATAGGATAAATAAATCCCGCACGAAGTAATTCTTCAAATTCAAATTTAATAGCGGCAATTTTTCGCAGATGTATTAGATGTAATCCTTGTCTAATAGGTTTAGTATCCAGGCATATATTTATTTCTTGAATCACAATCTTAGGATCAATACCTAGAATTTCTTCATAAGTCCAGGAAAAAATGTCTCGGAATTCCTGAAATAAGGCTTTGTACATATTGATCTCTTTAATAGAGCAAGAAGTGCCTATATGATTGCTTTCAGTTATCCATGGTTTGATTGATGTCTATGGGAATTGTGGTGGAAATATTTCCTAAATTTGTCTCAAAATATGAATTAAGAATGAACATATGATTTTGAGTTTCCTCGACAAAATCAATCGAAAAGATGGATGAAAATTCATTTTCAAGTCTATCAAGGTCAGGTAAAAAAGAAGATCGACGATGAAGATCATCCCATGGCAATTCATCCAATGACAATATTTCTCGGATATTTTCATTAGTTGATTTCTTTTTTTGAAAAGGATCAGAAAATGATGTCATGGATGAGCTTGATAAAGAAGAAGACTCTTCACTGACCACATTAATTTGATAAATATTAGTTTATGAAATGTCAGAAAGAGATTGTATCGCTACATATGCTGATTCATATGGACGTAAAGGTATTTCTTCGTTGTAACAATCCAATTCAGATTCTAAAGGCACATTCCATGTGTCATCAAATGGCATTGTGCTTGATGTAATCATATTGATATTGGAAATAGTTCGAGGTACGTTAGGAGGAGGTATAGCAAAAGTTCCCATAAGAGAATAATATTTAACTAGTCCTACCCCAACATCTTCATAAGGGATAACTATTTTTCCGACATGTTGGATACTATATGTAGAGGTAGGATCCGAAGCGTAGTAAGGCAACTGATCGATTTTAACAATATTTCGTTTATGAGGAAACATGATCATTCGAAAGACTGATGAAACTACAAAAGTCATAGCATAAGACCAACTTCAACCTAGAAGAAGGTTGTAATCAAGAGGGGCATCAACAACTTCCACCTCAAGTGTTACGGTTTTTCCTTTGACCTCTAGGAAAATCCTCGAGTATTCCAAACATATGAAAACCTCTTCCATCAAAGAGTTTTAGAATCATGGGTGACCGATTGATTTGTGGAGAACCAAGAGTTTTCCAACAATCTAACGACATAATGCACGTAGATGCACCCTCATCAATTACTATGCGAAAAACATGCTAGATTTGACTAATACTGGAATTTGAAAATCCATTTGATGTGGGAGTCTAGGTACATATTTCTCAAGACCAAAGACAATGAGATTAGAGTCTTGTGGATCAATCACTCCTATAGATTATAATATTAATTTCCTCTGATCTGGACAAGATTGCAACACCTCGAGGGTCGACATTGCTGAAGGGGATATGGCCAAATATTTAGCAATATTGTAATTTTGAGCGGCTCTCGCATGTGGATTGAAAGTAAATTTTCAAAGTAAACCTTTGGAAGGTGGTTTAATCACTAAATTAGGATTAGGTTTCTCAATGTGTAATGGTTCAGAAATAGGGGGAGTTGATATTGGAGGTTGACTGGATGGTTCATTTTCCTTTCTAGTTACAGGAATCTTAGATCGATAGTCTTCAGATTACGTGACAAAAATGACCTGGGACATCATCAGGATATCCACCAATGAATTGGAAGAAGATTAGATCATTTTTTTGTCTTGTGATGGAAAAGGATCTTTAAGGATAGTGGGTGTGGGTGAACCTTTGACAAATTTGGATACCTCAGCCCAATGTGGGCACTCTTTGGTGTAGTGATCCTCATCACAAATAAGACAAGGATAAAGAGGTTTCCATTTTTTTTCTAATGGTTAGGTTTTTTCTGCTTTCTCTTTGGGAGAACCATTTTTTTTATTTTTACCCTTCCCTTTCTTCTTATTTTCAGACGATTTAGCTTTGGTTATAGATGAGTCTACGACATGAATCTCGGAAAAAGTTTCTAGGGAAGGATCTCCTTTAGGTGAATCTGGTAGAGTTATGATTGGAGAAGTAAATTTAGATGATTTTTTCTTACCCTTTGACGTATTGAGTGTACCAATTACACCGTCTGCGGCATAATAACCGGAAGGAGTTTTAGTGAGTTGACCTGGGCGTGGTAAATCATGAATTTTTTCATACAAAGTTTCGGACTATGTATAGACAGGGTCGAAATACTGGGCTTGAGCAATGACTTGCTCTTCTGTTACAATGCCTCCTTTAGCTACATATTCAGTAATCTTAGGAAGCAATGATTTAATGAACCATTCAACCAAAATTTGATCTGGAATGAAAACTTTGACTAAGTGGTGTCTACGTCGCCATTAGTGTATGTGATCTGAAATGTACGTAGAATTACTTTGTTTCTAGAGCCCTCTCCACCTCGCTTTTTCAACCTAAGCCTTGGAAGCAGTTTGTGGACGACACTTGTGTGGTGTGGCCACATGGAAAAGAAAAATTGGACCTTTTCTTTCATCATCTTAATGTTCAGTCTGACGCCATTAAGTTTAACATGGAATTCGAAGTGGATGGTAGTCTTCCCTTTCTTGATGTCCTTATTACTAGGAATAAAGAAGGCTCTTTTTTTCATCAAGTCTTTATAAAGAAGACCATACTGAGCAGTATTTACATGCAGACTCTCATCATTTCCCGGCTCAGAAATTAGGGGTTCTCAGCACCTTAGCCACTCGTGCCCTGAGAATCGCTGATGAACACCACCTTGAGGATGATAATTCTCATCTTTTTAAGGTTTTCCTTAAAAATGGTTATAGAAAGATTCAATGTCGTAGAGCTTTCCAAAAAGCGGAAAAAGGTCCTAGGGTTAAAATTGATAATTATGACAGGTCCATTGGTGTTCACCTCCCTTTTATCTAGGGAACGATTGATAAGATCGCCATGATACTAAGGAAACATAGTGTTCCTTCAACCTTCAAGCCCCTCCGCACGATTAGGAATTCGCTCAGATCGGTTAAGGACCCAATTTTCCCTAAGGGTGTTTACTTGATTCCGTGCTCTTGTGGGACCCCTTATATTGGTGAAATCGGTCGATCTATCAGTCAAAGAATTCATCAACATGCCGCTGACCTAAAGCATAATAGATCTCGCTCCTCTGCCTTGGCGGAGCATGCTGAAAAGACAAAGCATCACATTTGCATTGAAGATGCTGAGGTCATTGCTAAGGTGGACCATTTTCACCACCGAAAGTTTAGGGAGGCCCTTGAGATTGAAAAGAGGCATGTTAACCTTAACAGAGATGATGGGTGGAGTGTGAGCAGGTGTTGGATCCCTGCCCTTCATTCGTAGCTTTTTGAGTTTTCGCTCTTCTGTTTGTCTGGGGATCGTCGTTTTCTCCCCTCTTGTCTTGTTTTGCTTTTTTCCTTTTTGTTATTCTTTGTTATGTAATTAAATTTATTTATTTATTTATTTATTTTAAGCATAGTTATGTTTATTTTGTGTTTTTCATCTAATTGCCTTAAAAAATAAAAAAATAAAATAAAATATATGTATAAATTAAAATAAATAAAATAAAGGAATTGATTTAGTTTCAAATTATATATTGAATTTGTTCAAGTAAGTAAAAAAAAAAAAAATTAATATATATATAATTTATTTATTTTTTCCTAATATTTTTATTTTTATTTATTTTTTAACATTTTTATTGACTTTAATGTTCATTTTTATATCGATTTATTTATTAATTTCTTACTATTTTTATTTTTTATTCTTAATTAAAAAATTAATTAATTAATTAATTAAATTTTATTTTATTGTTTATTTTTATTGATTGATTTTATTTTTATTTGATTTATTTATTTATTTAATTTTTAGTCAAACTAGCCGTTGTTTTATTGTTTATTGTTTATTTATTTTTATTTTCAGTTTTCAGTTTTTTATATTTTATTTATATTTTATTTTATTTATAGTTTTATTTTTATTTTTATTTTGTTATTTTTATTTTTTATTGTCAAACTAGCCGTTATTGTACAACGGGTATCTGGAGCTTCTTTATCTATTTAAGCTGAGTCCTAGATTAGCTTTCGTATCTTGTCCTGATGATGAACCACACTGGCTGGTTCGAAACGCGTCGACACAAATTTCTCCATTGTGATTTTCACCGAAAGATTTGATACATAATTTATGGATCACAGAAGTCAAATTCCTAATACTTTGTTAAAGCAAAGTCAAAAGTTATGTGCCATTATCATAACAGATTGGCAACTGAAAATGAGTCAGGAAGGCCATTACTAAAGCATTGAAATTGTTGAAAGAGCCCCATGGTAACTCAATGTACCACCTTGCGGCTAAGTCAATACAATTTATTTGAAAAAGTCTTAAACGAATCGAATCATCGATTAAATAATTGGATGCACACCACAGATGATAAGTCATCACATGATTCGAGGGGTCTTCTCCTGATTTTCCTTCAAAACTTGGAATGCCACTGGGAAACTTAATAGGCATTGCTGACCAAAACGAAAGATAATAAATTGGATCATTCGTTAGCTAAGACAATTCAGGTATATCGAAAGTTGCAATGAATGGTAATAGCCTGTTAGGGCCTTGCTGAGTGAATTGATAACCTTGAGGGACAATCCCAATTCTCGGAGAAGGATATCGAGGAAAACCTAGGATAGCTTGAGTAGTTGGAATTGGTATACCTCTAGGGTATCCAAGGAGTAGCCATACCAAGTTGAGGTTGAGCTGATATTTGATATGTATAACTAGGGTATGGTTGGATATGATAAACTAGATTTTTTCCCATTTGTTCATATTGTAATTTCCCTTGAAATGGTTGACTTCGAACAAATGGACCTTGAAAAGGTTGACCTGCTGAAGGTTGTACCTGAATAGTTGGTCATGTAAAAGGTTTCCCTTGACCAGATTGACCAACAAAGGGTTGTCCTTGAAAATTTTGACCTATAAAAGGTAGAATTGTTTGTATAGTCGTTGCACTAGGTTTTCCCATAGAGGTTTGAGGAATAAACTAAACTGTAGGCCCAGTTTGATGTGTAGTAATATGAGGAATAGCTTATGTAACAATTGGCGTTGTCATTTGAAGTGTCGTAACAATAGGGATTTGAGAAACTCCTGGGATAGGTGTACTTGGTAGTTGAACATAAGTTTGCACAACAGATTAGATAGGAGTAATCGGACTAGTTTGCTGACTACTCGGCACATATACCTGTGGGGTAATTTGAGGTGCACCTTGAACAAGCTATTAGACTTGGGTAAAACCAAATTGTCCAGCTGGCTGAATAGGTTGATTATAAGGTACTTGCAATGTAGGATGCAAAGAATGTTGAGTAAAAAAATGGTTCCACATAGTATTTATCCCTGGGTAAGGAGTTCCCATTGAAGGTTGCGATGTATAAGATTGACCATAACTAGTTTGAGGCATTGGAACATAAGTTTGATAATTAACATGAATATTTTTCCCTACAACTGGGGGATAGGTTCTAGTAAAAGGTTGTCCTCCTTGAAAAGACGACTTCTCTTGAAAAATTTGTTGCCCTTGAAAGGGTTGCTGCCCTTGGAGAGGCTGTTGTCCTTGGAGACGCTACTGCCCCCTAGGCGCTATATAGCCACCTTGTGAGCTAGCTTGGGAGATATTCCCAGAAAACATTTAGACATGTTTCATTGTCAAATGTTTGGTGGTAGACTCACACAAACCAGTTGACATGGTAGAGGTTTCAGAGAATGGATATGCTCTTGATAAAGTGCCAGAAATTGACTAGTACCCAATAGGAACAGAAGAACCGCTATACAAAAAAGTTTATAGTGAAGAAGAAAATATAGATGACTCAGTAGACATGCTTTGAGAAGGCATGTTACTATTTATGGGTAAAGAGTAAAATGGTATTCGACGTGGTGACTGAGTGTAACTAGAGCTATGTATAAAATCAGTAAATTGATGAATATATCAAGGATCTAGTCGAAAATGAATGAAAGGGTATATTGGTTCACTAAACCTTAGATATAAATATTCTTGAAGAGAGGGAAGTGTAATCTCTTATTCTACGTCATAAATCTCTTCAATTATAATAAGTTCAGGAGGAATATTCTTGGTGATGAGAAGTTTTACTCGAGGTGAACGAGTACGACCAGGAGTCAGGGCTATAAGATCTGAAGGTGACTCAGACGAAGTGGAATCAGATTCAGGCTCATATATTTCAGGTTCAGTGAGTTGCGTATTTGACAACTAACCAGTAATAGATTCAACTGTAGTTATTTCGGGAATTTCTGGTTGTTCTTGATCTTTTTCAGTTATCTCAGGTTGATTAAATTTGAAATCAGGATGAATTACAATGGAAATTTCTCCTTGTTCAATAGACCCGGTTCTTGATGATTGAACTCTTTCTGTTTTTATTTTTTCCAATTGACTGGGTGTATATTCAGGGGTTTTCCCCTACATTCTACGTGAACATCTCGGTAATTCAACCACAGTTAATTTCTTTAACACACGAAATAAAATTTTTTCAAAAGAATCACACCTAAGGCCTCTAAAAATCAAAAAAATGAAAACACGCCTACAAAATCTAAGAGGCAATCCACACAAAACAATATGTTTCCACAATAAAAACACTATTTGGTGATGAAGTCCAACGTCGCGGAGATTAATGTGGAAAACTGGCGGTTGGAACAATTACCCTGTCAACTTGCTTAATGAAACAGTCTGGTGCAAGTAACTTCACTATGCCATCTCAAAGTGAAGAGTAGCCTCCGGAAAGTCCAAGTGAGTCTAGTCAATGTCTGCTCCAAGTATAGTGGGACCTTCCCTCCACCGTCACCTTGGGAAAAATCCTAAATATTATGGCCACTAAGGTCACCAACTAAGACAATTGAACATGGGGGAACAGTTTGTGATCCGATATACATGCAAGGGAAGAGTATCAAAGCTCAATCCCCTTGAAAGCTCCTCGACATGGTAAACCTGAGGTTTGCTAATAAGTGATCCCAGGCTCCTCAATAATGGTTAATCCAAGGTTTACTGTTTGTGCAACATGCACATATTCTATCTTAGCTAATGAACTAGGTACAATTACCTCACTAGGTCGGATATGATCTCATGCTTGACTCTTTTAAGAAGAGCTTCCCAGAGCACAAATGCATCAATTGGGTTTTCCCTACCACAAGATGCTAATTTTTTGTTTTATCTTCTTTGGAACGTAAATTACAACCTATTCCAAATCATTAACCCTAAGCTAAATTGGTGGAATGAGCCCTAGAAAATGTAAAAAATATCTAGATCAATTTTATTAAGCGTTGTATTGATTTGGATGTTATTTACGTAGAGGGGTATGGACATGAAACTTGACGATATGGTGACCTTACTCAAAATCCTCTAAACGCATCAATATGAAAATGAAACTCTTTATTTTGATGAATTTCTATTTAAGATAAAGTTGAAGGACTTTTGGACCCAAAAAGTACAAGCTTCCTAAAACTTCACATAAGATTTTTTTTTCATCAAGAAAATAATTTTCATTTCCAGGCATGACCAATATCTCTTTTGTGATGAAAAATTTCGTTGATTACAAATCCAAAAACTACAATTTGATGAAAAAATAATTCTCAAAAGAAAAGAAACTTATAAAAACCCTAAAAAGTGTAAAAGAATTCACAGAAAATAAAATCTCTTAACAATCCTAACTAAGATACCTATGACTGTCTTTTGATGATTCCTCTTAGTTGAAAACAAACTAAATTGTTTTCCACTTGAACTAGTAGAAATGAAATCATAAAAGACTAGTTTGAGACAAATCACACTTTGGTAATCTAGAAGCTTTTCCTTTTTACAAATGAGCAAGAGATAAATACTCAAAAAAGTAAGGTTGGCAAGAATCCTGGTGGCTCAGGAAGGAAATAACAGAAAACCAGTAATCTTTGGCAATGAATCTATTTTCCAAAAAGAGCAATACATCAAACCAGGGAAAACGCTAACTGAATATGAAAAAATTATGATTTATCAAAAAATACTCTAAGTTGTGAAGGAAGAGTTCATAGAAAGACTCAGAGAGTTGGTATAGATGAGGTTAAACCTTAAGAACTTAGTTATCTGTCTCTAAAAGATAAAATCTTAAATTTTTCAAAATTTCCCAAGTGGTGTGCAGGTTTTCAGTGCAAACCAGTGCGCATGCACACTGAACTAGCGTGGAAACTTGCGTAGTTTTGCGCTCTGTTTACCACAGAAACAACACAGGGTAGAGAAAATTTGGAAAAATCAAATTTAATGCATTTTGGTTCAGAGAATATAAAAGGTTATATACCAAAACACACTCAGAAAATTCAAACTAGGAAAGCTGGAATGTCAAACCAAACAAAATCAAAGGAAAACCAAACCTGTCTTTCCCAGTATGGTCGCCAATTTGTTTTCTGGATTAATACCACTTGCAGACAAGACCGATCTCCCATTACCCCAACAGGTAACTAGAAACAAACAACCATTTGAATACCTATTTCTCTAAACTATTTTCATTCAGATTATTATAACTTAGAAATGAGGAGGTTATGTTCCTACCTTTAAACAAGACATTTGATGTAGCCTTTTGCCTTTCGCTCCAAAGTGGTCATTCAATGTTGAGAAGAACCTTGAATCACCAAAAATGCAAAGGATCAAAGCACCTACAATATATAATAATAAAAAATACCAGTTCAACTTAGTGATAAAGGAAACTAAGTATTGACATCATTTCAATGAATTCAGAAACAAGACAATGAGAAAAATAGATTCATATGTATTATCAAGAATAAAAAATAAGCAATCTTACAGCCTGAGCCTGGATGTTATACATATTTCTCCTGTATGTCTGCATAATCATATCATCGTTTTGACAAGCCTTCCTCTCTAGGGTGACTAACATGAAGTTTTGTGTACAAAGGTCTGATCTTCAATGTAAATCAACTCATACCAACTTAGTATCTCAATATCTATTAACTTAGAATCTACCCTTAAACCTGAAACTTCAGCTCAATTTATAGAGAGATTGAGGAGATTTCAGATCCATCAAGAGAGGGATGAGATCCTCCAATGAAGGAATTAGGGTTCCTTTAGCCAAGGGATAAGCTCCATGAGTAGAGGGATATAGCTCGAATTGGCACGACTCTAGAGGCTTCTAGTTGGGAGAATATTTTCCCAACTAGGCTTCTAGAATTTACTTTTTCGTGTTTACTTCCTTTTACGAGGGTGCACAATTTTTATTGGAAAACAGAGCAGCGATTGCCGCGACTAATAGAAGAAGTATCAATGCATGTGTAGGAAATGGTCACAAAAAGCACACAGGTAATATTTTAAAGGTTTTAAAGAGATTTTTTCTAGTTTCCAAGACTTGGTTCAGGAACATTAATGTTTTTTACTTCTAAGGAAGCATGGATATGGATGGTGATAGATCCATAAAAAAAAAAAAATTTCATGGTGACAAAAATACGTGTAACAATATGTTTTCAAATATCATGTCATAGAGGTTCTCTACAGTGATACCCTTGATACAAAGCTTATTTGTGAAATATTCATTGGTCCAGTTTACTATTAACAACTCCGTCACATGGTTTACGAAAAATTGCAGGTTCGTTCCTTGGGTCCCATCAGTATACTTACTAAACAACTAGTGAAGGGGTGCAAGTTTGAGGGGGGGGGGTGAAGAATCCATTCTGTAGAAATGCAGTGTGATTCAATTCTTGTGCATGGAGAATACTATTTACTTCATGACAAAATTCATACTACTTTTGATTATCACATTGTATATGTTTTCTCTAAATGTGGGAGTTTATTGTTAACTTTGTCTGCCCCTCAGAAGAAAAGAAGTGATGGACTAACCTGTTTACCTATGAGTGGAAACAATGGAAAGAGGACTCTCAACCATGTTAGCAAGTCAAAGCTAAACGAGTCATCCAAGTTCCCATTGATGGAATTTTTTTAATATTTTAATATTGTAATATTTTGACATTTTGAGGAAAAATAGTTAGAGAGTTATATAAGTTTTGGAAATTTTGATAGTTACGTAGTAATAGACTCCAATGTAATACAAAAAAGATGAAAAATATTGAGAAGGGGTTCAAAATTTGAAAAAATATCAGATACTTTTTCATATATCTACATAACGTGTCAGCTATTTTTGGAAGGTGAATAAAGTCTATCAAGTTGATTCCAGAATACTGGTGCTAACAATATGTTTGTTTTTCTTTTTTTATACATTATGTTTATTCTTCTTTTGAAATGTGTATGACTGCAGTTGGTTTCTAATCTCAATAAACAAACCTATCTATGTTATAAATTATTGCAGAAGATACCTGTTAAATTATTTACAAGAACCTTAAAAATCACTCCACTATTTCATTATTACACTTTTCCTTTATTTTTACAGAAACTTTTCTTCTAAGGTTTGATATATTGGATTCTTTTGAAAGCTAATGTACAAAACCATTTATCTTAAAATTTCTTCTTTCCATCTTATAATTTCGGAGTAAACTATGATCACTGATATCAGGCCACCTTGAGAAGTTTGTAAAACCTTCCAAGTTTAATATCTCATTACACTAGAGGGGTTTGTTACTTGGCACAAATTTCATATAATTTAAAAAAAAATGATTACATTTAAGTGGATTTCCTAGGCACTAGTTCCCTTACAACTAGGAATTGTATCCAGGGTAACAACACCTACAACTATTGACAACTCTACTTGCAACAATGAATTCTCGCTCTTGGACTTATCACATGCTTCTCCAGCTTTTTGCTTTATTTATCCATGGAGATGAACTTGTAATAATGATCACAACTTCTGATTGCTAGGACCTTGAGACATATGACTTAATGGAGTCATGCCTTCATTATCCTTGGCATTGATATCTACCTGATTCTTGAGTAAGGAAACAACTATTGAGAAATATTTTGTTCGGATGGAATGCTAGACTACCAGATGCAACGAGGTCTCCCAATTCTAATAGAAATTTCTTCTCATTACTAGTTGATTTTGGTGGTGATAAGCCTTTTGAGATGGTTGCAATTCGATCCAAACCACGTGCATACAAAATACATGCATACGCATAGTTTTGATAATTTCTTAAAACCCTATTTTCTTTAATCTCTTAACCACAAACGGAGAGGCAATTTTGAAACATTCTCTGTAAAAGAAATGAATGAAAAATTCCATAAACTCTAATGTCAAGGATGGGGCTAGACAAGAAAGCATAGGCAGTGTGTCTCATGTCCATACTAGAACTTGTAGCATTGATGATAGGAGTTTGACCATTACAATTGATAGAGATATTTTTCAAGATCTTGAAAAGCACACGGGGATAAAAAATTTAGATATACATGCTAAAAATTTTGGGTGATGTTGTAGTGGCTACAATATAAACCATATAAGCCCTCTGTATTGGATCAACAAGAGAAGTAAGTCCCACCCACCATAAAGTGACTTGATACCAAATGCTCAAACATAGTTGGCACAAGACAATTTTGTAGATGAAATCTAAAAATACAAGAAAAGTGCACCGTAACGTTTAGAAATTTGAGTTGAAATGACAACTTCAAGTAAAGAAAAATGGAAATCCAAAGAGAAGGTAGAGAAACAAATTCCTCACCTCATTCGATAATTCTTGTGGGTACCAAAAGTCTCCCTAAATGGGGAGGTATGATCTGGATTGTATCAAAATACAATTTGTCATCTATCATAATACTTTCTAGGTAGAAAAACTTGAAGGAATTATTTTTCAGGGCCATTTAGTGGCAAGTCTTAGTTTGAAACATTGGGGTCAAGAAAAATTTGAAATATTCCCTGGGAATTTTGGGGCATCAAATAATAATGTTTTGGTAAAAAATATTATTTTAAATAGTATAAAATATTATGCACACCAATACCTTTCTAATAATGTAAGAATCACATCAATTGGAGACCATATGTGAAATCTAGGTCCCCAAAATTTGACCTACCTTGTTAACCACCATGGTTCAAGTGGATGCCATGTCATCCCCCATTACTCATGCATATGATGCTTTTAATTTATGGATTTTTACTAAGATTCTAGAAGTTCCAAAGCCTTATCACTAATTGAGGTTAAAGGAAGTCAAATTCCTAACCCTATATGACTATCAGTCTATGTTAAATAACAAGCCACTAGGAGGAGAAAGGGTCCCATTCTTTAGCATTGTACTTATTCCATATCCAAGAAAAAAATTTAGGAGTGGTATTTTGAAAGAATAACAAAGGAGGAGGTGGATTCCATAATATCCATGATCCAGTGGATCAAGAAAGCAATCAAAATTCAAATTTCTCGGAACAACTCTAAACTAGTGCAAATCATAGATATCGTTGTCCTGAATCCAACTCAACTCATTTCAATCAAATACAACATCAGAAGCTCCCGATATCGAATTATGATCAATATGGGAAACAACTAAAAATTTGAAAATGAGTTTGCAGGGACGCCCAATCAATAGTTTGTACGTTGATTGGGCCATGATTAGGCAAGGTGACTGGTTCCTCCATTGAGCTATGTGTGATCGACACTTGGCATGTTATGATTGGTTGGAATTCATGGTTTTCTATTGGTTCATTAGATTTTTGGGTGGAACAATTAGGAGGATCCACGTGGGCCAATCCCTGGCTTCCACGTGGCCTCCTAATGGCCAATCAAAATTTTATTGGAGGCGAAGCAAACCCCACAAGAATCAAACGCATGACCAACTACAAACATACCAATATTTCCATTGGTCAGGCTACATTGTTTCTTATTATATATGGTTTCAAGTTTGTATTTAAACATTTGTAGCAGAGGCATCGAAGGTGGGGACCAGGGTTATCTCCAAACCCTAGTCCACCTACCACACCATGTGGCGGAAAACGGGGGGCTCCAGGGTTAACCCAGGGACCAAACTATGTTATATGCGTTAAACCAAATCCAAAACACCATATATATTAAACTGATGGGACATGTGATATACACCATCCAAAACCATATAATAAAATGTATGCAAAGTCTGGAGTGGAGGTTGGATGGAACACCGACGGTTAGTGTTATATACACCGGCCACATGTGACGGGTTCCACAACAGTTTTATACTAAGGTGTTGGTTAATACAGAGGGGAACAAAACCTGCCTTGGGTAGGGCTCCCGCTAACCCCGACCCTCACCAAGATTCAACCATGGTAAAAAAAACCTAGTTTGGAAATCGACGGGAAATATTATTTAAACTCTGAATCCGATGACGTTGTTTCAACCACTTGGCACATTTTTAGTGGATCATGTGCCGACTGATTCAAATTAATAAAGTGAAAATTTTCACCCGGTGTGGTGGGAATCTCATCGGCACAGGGCGAATTTGTCGCTCCACGTGGCCGTAAAAGGCGAAAATTGTAGAACAGATTGCAAACAAGTACAAATTGCAGGACAATTAGCAGAAAAACTTCTATGGAGCATAACTCAATCAATTTTTGACATTTTTGAGTGCATAAAGGGCCCAAATAAGGGTTTTTAACTGTTATGGATCCATTGGAGACATTTTTTAAGAATTTTGAGCACTGTATCTTGATGTAAACAAATATTTTTGAGCATAATGAAAGAGGCCCAACATTGGAAGCTAGACTAGGAGATGTAGCCCAAGAGGTGTGAACTCCTTCATCATTTGATGTCTTGTGTATACTGCTATGGTACTGATGTATTATTTATTTTCTTCAAAACTAAGTTTTAAAGCATGTTAATGTGTTAATGAAATTGACATAAGTGTTTAAAAACCCTATCATTTCACTTGTAATTTGTACCATAAACTCTCAAGCTTTCATATATAGATCAGTTCGGTATCAGAGCTTTCGTTCTTAGTTTTCTTTGAGGGTTTAATTTTGTTGCAAGTGTTTCTAATGCTTACAAGGTTGAAGCTTAAAAGAGGAGAAGGAAATATTGTGGTTTCAAGTCCTCAAGTTAGGTCAAGGACAAGGAGAGCAAATTTGCCACAATATCCACCACAAAGCATACCTCAAGTTTCACCAAAAGCTTGACTAGTCATGGAACATCAAGAAGAGCCTACCAATATTTCAGAGGATTAGAAGAATTTTAGAAAATCATTCTTTGACATGACCCAAATGGTGAAAGTTCTCTATGAAGATAGAAACATGAGTTTGCAAGGCGAAAGCTCCAATCCTCCAAAGGGAGATAAGGCTCCAAGAGGAGATGGAGGAGATAGGAAAAAGCGTCCAAAAGGGAATGGAGGGAATGGTGAAAAACCACTTTGAATCCACCATTCTATTCACCTCCATCCTCACCTATATATTCACCACCATCATCTTCTACATCAACCCCTTCACAAACACCTGCACATTATCCAAAAGGACATGGTAAAACTCCACCTTTAAAACTTGACATAAAGTTTTAATTTCCTATGTATAATGGAGAGGTAAATGCTGAGAGTTTAGATAATTGGGCTCATCAGCTTGAAGTGTATTACAGGATACAAAGGATCAAGGATGATGAGACCAATATTCAACTTGCTTCATTAAGGTTGGAAATTGCAACACTTATTTGGTGGGAAACCAAAAACTCAAGAGGACATGAAGAAACATGGTAAGGTTTTATATTCTTGGAATCATTTTTTTTGCGGCATTAAGAAGACAATTTTATCCATTAGAATACATGAATAAAGCTATAATGGATTGGAAAAACTTTATGCAAGGAAAGGGTTAAAGTGTGCAAAGTTATACTCAAGAGTTTAGAAGGAGAGCATTGATATTGGTGTAGACTTGTCATCTCAAGATACTTTGATCAAATACATTGGAGGTTTGCATAGCTATTTGAGACACACTATTCTCATGTTTAACTCTACAAGTTTATATGAAGTTTTTGTACAGGCCACACATTTAAAAGCAAGAGGGAAACATGTTTATGATGAAACAAATGAGAACACCTTTGAGTCTAGAGAAAAATGAAATGGTAAGTTTAAGGGAAAAGGAAATAATAATGCTTCCATCAAGGTGGTGAAAGAAAAAATCACATGTAGACATTTTTCCAAGGATGGCCATGATAAAGATCCTTGCTAGAAACTTCATCCAAAGATGAGAACTAAAATGTTTTAAAACAAGGAGAAGGAGAAGACAACTACAACTACACAAAATGATTTTGGTTTTGATTTCGGAGATGAAACAAAGATCATAGTCATGGGTTTGAAAGGAAAGGACATTGCAAGTAGTAGTTATTAAATTTGTCTCAGTGATACACAAGATGAAAAAAAAAGAATTAAGTTTTTCCATATTAGAGTTATTTCAAAGCATACCAAGATAAACACACTGTTTGATAGTGGTTCATAAGAAAATATTATCTTTGAAGACATTGTCAAGAAGTTAAATTTAGAGACCATTTCTCATCCTAAACCATATCCTTTAGGTTGGGTATGTGATAATGAAAAATTGCAAGTGACAAGGAAGTGCTTACTTAGATTTCCAATCACTACAAACTTTCTTAATGAGGTTGAACTTGATGTAGTTCCGCTTGATATATGTGGTATAGTTTTTGGAAGCCCATATATTTATGATAGAAGAGCCATTTTTCATAGTAATGAGAAAAAATATCATTTGTTCAAGAATGAGATTGAGTAAATTGTTAGAGAGCATAGTAAGAAAATGAGTTTTTCTCTTATGAATGTTGGAAAAATGAAGAGAATTGTTAATGCTAGTCATAATTTTTCATTGTTAATTTTCAAGTATAAAGATGTTGAGAATGAAGCCTTTCAAGGATATGAATAAAATGTGAAATCTGATTTCATTGATGTTGCTAATCCAAGTGATAAGATATTTCAGGAGTCTAACATGTTTCCTCCTAAAAGAGGTAAACAATATGAAGTGAATTTGCAGCAGGATGCATCATTGTTGAACATTGGTGTGAACAAGATGCCAATGTTAAAGAATGCAAGGGTCAAAGAGAAAATGCAAAAGCAATTTGACAAAGAGGACATGGGTTCCAAAACTCCTTTTTGTGGGTTTCATAATGTTCTGGCTTTGAAAAGAGATGGTGCATGGCGATGGAGATCAAATTTGGTCAAGAGTTGAGCCAAGTGCAAGGCTGGACATGATAAGCATCGTCATGGCGACAATGTTCATGGTGAGAATAATGTGAAAATACATAATTTTCCTTTGATTGAAGACCAAGGAGGGAATGTTAATATTCCTTCAAAGGCAGTTTTCTATTCTGCATACTCTAGAAAATTGCAGCAAGATGTCATTGTTGCAACAAGACAAGGACTCCAAAATTAGGGAGAATGATGTATTTTCATGAAAAGCTCAAAGTGAAAAATTCAAGAAAATTTTAGTGGATTGAGACTGGAAGGGTGAGGTATTTGTAACCTAATCTATTTATTGACTGATAAAGAGCTTTTGGGGGTCCAAAATCTTCTAGTGGGGAGGAATGATCCAGTGGATCAAGAAAGTGCTCAAAATTCAAAGTGCTCGGATCGGCTTGAAACTTGCGCCAAATTGTAGAATCGTCGCCCTGAATCCAATGCAACTTATTTCACTCAAATGTGACATCGAATGCTCCCGCTATCACGTTTTGATCAATTTGGGAAACAACTTAAAATTTGAAAATGAGTTTGCAAGGATGTCAAGTCAACGGTCTGCACGCTGACTGGGCCATGATTGGGCAAGGTTATTGGAGCCTCCATCAACCTATGGGTGATCGAAACTTGACATGTTTTGATTGGTTGGAATTCATGGTTTTATATTGGTTCATTAGATTTTTGGGTGGACCAATTAGGAGGAGCCACATGGGCCAATCCCTGGCTACCACGTCGCCTCCTAATGGCCAATCAAAATTTTATTGGAGGCCGAGCAGCCCCTGCGAGAATCAAACACATGACCAACTACAAACCAAGAAAACCTTCCACTGGCCGAGCTAAATTTCTTCTTATTATATAAGGTTTGAATTTTGTATTTGAACATATGTGTGAGAGGCACCAGAGGTGGGGACTAGGGTTAACAACAGACCCCAGTCCACAAACCACACAACATGACGGAAAATTGGGGAGGTTCGAGGTTAACCCCGACCCCAAACTTTGTTATATGCGTTAAACCAAAGTCCAAAAACCATATATATTAAACCGATGGGCCATGCAATATACAACATCCAAAAACCATATAATAAAACTTATGCGAGTCTGAAGCAGAGGTTGGATGGACACCGATGGTTAGTGTTATATAAATCGGCCACATGTGATGGGTTTTGCAACGATTTTATGCTATGGTGTTGGTTAATATGGAGGGGAGTATAAAATACCTTGGGCAGGGTTCCCGCTAACCCCAACCTGCACCAAGATTCAACCATGGTTAAACAATCCTAGTTCGGAAACTAGCAGGAAATGTTATTTAAACTCCAGATTCGACAATGTTGTTTCAACCACCTGGCGCGTTTTTAGAAAATCATGGGCCGACCGAGTCAAATTAATGAAGCGAAAATTCACCCAGTGTGAGAGGAATCTTGCCAATGTGGGGCGAATTTGTCACTCCATGTGGCCACAAAAGGCATAAATTGTAGAATAGATTGCAAAGAAGTGTGAATTGTAGGACAATTAGCAGAAAAAATTGTATGGAGCATAACTTAGTTTGTTTTTTACCTTTTTGAGTGCAGAAAGAGCCCAAATAGGGTTTTTTTACTGTTCTGGAGCCATTGGAGACATTGTTTTAGCATTTCGAGCACTATAATTTGATGTAAACACATATTTTTGAGCATAATGAAAGAGGCCCAACATTGGAATTTGGAACAAGAGGGGTGAAATACTTCATCATTTTTTGTCGTGCATACTATTATGGTATTGATGTATTTTTAATTTTTTGAAAAACTAAGTTTTAAATCATGTTAATGTGTTAACGAAATTGACATAAGTGTTTAAAAACCCTAATCATTTTACTTGCAATTTGTACCATAAACTCTCAATATTTCATATATATATCCATTCATTTAGAGAACAATGTGAAAAGGTAATTCTATAGTGCGTGCTTGTTCCTTTATATGTTCGTTTTCATCACTGAAGCAAAGAGAGTAAAGCATAGGCCTCACCTTCTATTTTGGATTTCTCCTATATTAGGTTTCATAGTATAAATATTTTTTCCTTTGTATGGACAGTGTGTATTTAGTTCTTGCTCTTTCATTTTCAAATTTAATTTATTTCTTAAATTTAAATCATAATCTAGAGATTACAAATATGAAATCTAAGGAGATAAATGTATATAATTGATTATTTCCAAATATTATAAGATCTATTGTGACAAATTGTTCCAATGTAATATCTATGGAAATTTATAGATAAAACAAAAGTGAACCCTTTTTTTATAAATACTTCTTATGAATTTGTTTGGATAAGATATTTTGCTTTAAAGGTCACCCATGGAGTGAAATTCACTCATAACTTGCACCTATATTCACGCACTCACTCAAAGGATTTTGAAACAAGGTCTTTGCATTAATACATGCATTATCACCTCATTACTTGTTATTAAACAATACCTTTATTCATATAATTTCACATTTTATTTTCATTGGAATTTTAGAAGTGAAACCTTCATTCCTTATATCATAAATTAATATATCCTAATCCATATGCATTTTATGTTTTTTGGATCAAGGTCATGGGTCAATATTGTTGAATATTGTAACTAGGTTTGGTCTTCATAAATTATATTTGTTGTACTTATCAAAATAATTAAAGAAAATAATTTATATTATTATTAAATGACTTATTAAAGCATGGGTTTCATCCTTGGGTCATATTTTTTTAGGTCAAAGTCCCCATTGTGCACTTCTAGGTTTTATTCTAAGTTTATAGAGTCATTATAGTTTTATATTGACCCATCTTGGGCTTTTGAATCATGTAATTAGGTTTAATATTGAGTCAAAATAATTTATAGTGCCTCCACATCAATTTGGCCTTAAGGATATCAAGTCGGCCTCAAAGGGACCTATTTGACCTCACTTGGAGCCTATTAAAGGAAGGAGATCGAATTCATTTGGAGCATCATCACTGAAGCCAGTTCCATATCTATTGTTGCATAGGAAAACATGTGAAGTTGGAGAAAGAAGCTGAAAGGAGCGTGAGTTGGGTCAAGAAGATAGAGAAAGGAAAAATCTAAATTTTGGTGGTGTTCTCTCTCCATTTCGTGCCCTCTCTTGGTAGATCAAAGCCTTTTAGTGTTTGTTGTTGTTGTTGCTGTGAAAACTACTGCCTAGTTGAAGTTGCTACTGTTGCTAAGTCGAAGATCTATAAGGCTGACTTGGTGTGGAGGGAAGGTTTGGTCTATGTGTAGGGTGAAGAGTCTCAAATAATACTATTGAAAGAAAATAATTTTGACTGGGTTTTCCCCTAAGAGAGGGGTTTTTCCCTGACACAGTGCCTACATCTTGTCTCTTGTGTTCCTGTGATATTTGTGCATGCAAAATTTTTTAATTACTTGATGAAGATAACATAATAAAGAAATAAAGGATGCCAACATAATTCACATGTAATTATCAAGAAAGAGAAATCAAACCCTAATATAATTGCTTTGATTTCTCAACATGGTATCGAAGTGAAGGTCAGGAAGGAACAAAGATCACTTTGTTGGCTCAAAGGGTTTGATCATGGATTATCCCTCTTTTATAAGCTATATAAGAATGGGTATCGACATTAATGAAAGATGGATCAAGAAGGTCATCCATTACTTATTCATAAAAGTCAAAAGTCAAGGATGTTTTGCTGCTCTTACAGAATCTCTTCATGATGACAATGCATGGATCATTGATAGTAGAGCATCAAGACACATGATAGGAGAAAGTAAAAAATTCCATACACTATAAAAGGAGTCATATTCTCATGCAATGGAATTGGGTGACAACAAAAGCAATGATGCTAGAGGTTTGGGATCAACATCGTCAGAATTGGAAAGTGGATGGAAGTTTCACCTCAACAACATACTATATGTTACAGGTTTGAAAATGAATTTTCTTTATATTTCTTGTTTAGAATATAAAGGAGAAAGAACTTATTTTGTTGATAGAAAAGTATTGGTTTGGGGCAAAGACTCTAGCATTGACGAAGCTATAGTTATTGGAGTTCGTGAAGGAAGTTTGTATAGGGTCACTATTCCACCTCCTCAAGATTTGGTTCATATGGAAATTATTCCTATTGAGCTATGGAATAGAAGGTATGGTCATCTACACTAAAATATTATTCCTACTCTTAATAAATTTGTTAATGGCATCCCCAATATAAAGGAAGACCATGAAGGTGTGTGCAAGGGATTCTCTTTGGGAAAACATACAAGAAAACCATTTCCAAATAGTGAATCTAGGTCCAAAGAAATACTAGACCTTATTCACTTTGATATGCATGGGCCCATGTCTGACTGATCTATGTGGATATTGGTGACCACTTTCCTATTCCACTTGGATCCCCACCACTATTTCTTTCAGTTTTTTATTTTCCTTAATTGTAGCACAATTTACTATTTTTCTCAGTTTTTTTGGTCTTGAAATTTTGGAGCCGTTTTGAGGCCCCAAATGACGCTTTTAGGAAAACCAGGGCAAAAATGAGTCTTCAATTAATTTTGTCCACTAGAAATTTGTATTCCTCAGATAGATATTTCTAACGAGGTATTTTTCACGTCAAATGGAGATCGCATGCTAAAGTTACGACTCCGGGAAGTTGATGTACCAATTTACCCAAATGAGGCCCATAGCTTTGGCACTTCATCTGCTAGGGTTAGGTTTTTGAATGTTTTAGGCCTTCGAGCCTCGTTGTAACACAATTCAGAGGCATGTAGCTACCACATCTCTTCTCAGAGATAAGCTACCATCGCTCGAGCTAGTTTATTTACATTATGTTTGCAGGAATATGTCAGTTCTTCGATATAAATGAAATGAAGTGTTATTTCTGTTGCATATATGTTTTTATGGTTACATCTATATTCTATTGCATTCCTGTCTAAGTTTGGATCAATGGTATCGTAACAATCTACTCTTTCTCTGTTTTTCCTTGCATATCCCTAGTGAGGTTAGGGTATAAGGAGTTAGGGATCGAACTGGTTGAACCTTTGCAAGATCAACCTCGCAAACCCCGACGACCTCCCATGGAAGAAGAAAATAAATAAGAGGGAGAAAGAGATCCTTTCAAAGTGCTTCTCAAAGAATCCCTCGAGCGACAAAGGAACGTGATGATGGAAAACTTTACCTAGATCCTTTGGTGGATACCCATAGGAAATGCGTCTTCATCCGATAGTCACTCTGGAGGTGCCACTCCCTTTAAGGTACAAGTCAACTTTGAAATTCCCATATTTGAAGGCCAGAGAAATTTAGATGCCGTAGATATATGGTTAAATATTTTGGAAGGATATTTTTCAGTTCATTATTTTTCCAATAGAGAAAAGATTACTTTTGCGCTCCTCAAAGTCGTCCCCCATGTCAAGGACTAGTGGGAAACCTACTGCGAACATAGGGAAGAGAGAGAACCCTCAGTTGTTTTAGAAGAACCCAATTGGAATTCTTTCTGAGATGTCATCAAGGAACAATATTACCCCATGGGGAAATATGAGGATAAGTACATACAATGGACTACACTGCGGAAACAAAGGGATCAATATGTGCATGAGATGACGAATCTATTCCATACCCTATGTACAAATTTGGGGGTCAAATTTTGGGAGAAACATATGGTGCTTAAGTACCACAATTGTTTGCACATATACATTCAGGAGGAAATGGAGTTCCCTGACATCTCCTCACTTGGTGCAACATATCGATATGCTTCCAAGATTGAGCAAAAATTTAAACAGAAGAAGCAAGACTTTGGATCTGCGAATCTGAAGCAAGGGAAAGATGCCCCCAAATTGGAGAAAAGGGGATAAATCCAAGGCGGGGTGATGAAATAAAACCCACCAAAGCCACAAGCAAAGAAGAACACCAAAAATACAAAGAATGACATGGGAAAGTGGTGTGATTTCCATAATAGCTCGACTCACAACACAAGTGAGTGTCGGGCCAAGAAGTCACTGGTGGTCGAGCTAAAGGCTTCTGAATCAGATGCATGCTACAAGTATGAGTTAGAACCCAACAAGGGGAATTAAAAAGGGAAGAAAATTATTGATGCGAAGCCCAATGCCACCGTTACCACCACCAAGATCTAGAAGTTTAGGACCCAAAAAATTGCCAAAATAAGTAAATGGTGCTACAATTAAGGAAAATGAGAAACTGAAAGAAACAATGGCGAGGGTCCAAGTGGAATAGGAAGGTGGCCACCAATATACACTTGGATCATTGAAAAATATCTTGGAGGTCATATATATTATGTAACATTCATAGATGATCATTCTAGAAAGACATGGATCTATCTTCTCAAAACAAAGGATGAAGTATTTGAGAAATTCAAGGGGTTTCGAGCTGAAGTGGAAAACCTCATCGAAAGAAAGTTAAATACTCTAAGATCCAAAAATGGTTGGGAATACATTTCCAAGGAATTTATTTCATATTGTAAGGAAGTAGGAATCAAGCGAGAGCTAATTGTTCCCTACTATCCCAAAAAAAAGTAGTTTCTGAAAGGAAGCATAGGTCTATTGAAGAAGGCATTAAAACAATGCTCCTTGACCAAGACCTACCAAAATTCTTATGGGGCGAAGCAACCATGACAACAGTGTACATTCAAAATAGAAGTCCCCATAGAAATCTCAAGAATATAACTCCCAAATAAGTATTTACAAGAAAGAAGATGAGTTTGGATCACCTCTGAATCTTTGGAGGCCCTACCTACATCCATGGTCCAAAAGACAAGCGAAAGAATCTGGATTCTACAAGAATCAAAGGAATATTCGTTGAATATAGTTTCTCCTCAAAAGCATATAGAATTTACATCAAGTAAGGAAGGCATATTGAAGTAAGAATGGATTTCATATCTAATGAAAGTCAAGCCTACAAGAAATCTAAATATATCCCCATAGATTCTGATGATGAATAATATCCTATATTCAAACAAGAGGAAACACGTCATGAAAACCCTACTACAAATGAAGAATAATAAGAAGGCCCATGTGACCCTATTCAACCTATTATCATCCAAACCACAAGGAAAAGGCCAATTTGGTTAAAATATACACTACAATATGCCAAATGACATGAAGCACCAACATGAACCTTCAGGGAAAGTAAAATATTGAAGAGATACTCTGGCTATGTTTCATATATGAAAAATATAATCAAAGCTAAAACATCTACATTTTAAGAAGTTGTTCAAAAAGAATTTTGGAAGAAGGCGATGCAGGAAGAACACCAATCCATTATGAAAAATGAGGTTTGGGAAATCATTCCTAGACCTAGTGACAAATTAGTTGTCACATCCAAATGGATCTACAAAATCAAGCACTCTATTGATGGAAGCATAGACAAGTACACAGAAAGGTTTGTTGCAAGGGAATTCTCTCAAAAGGAAGGAATATACTATGAATAAACCTTTGCATCTACAATAAGGTATACAACCATTATATATTTGGTTTCATTGGCTGCTACAATGGGTTGGAATATCTATCAAATTGATGTGAAGACCACATTTATAAATGGGACCATTGATGAGGAAGTATACATCAAATAACCCAAAGGTTTCGAATTAAATAGTACAAAATCTCACACTTGTAAACTTAATAAAGCCCTATATGTCTTGAAGCAAGCTCCTAGGGCATGGTACACAATAATTGATGTATATCTCCTAAGAAATGGGTTCGTGAAGTGTACTGATTATCCAACTCTCTACATCAAGGTGGTGAATAATGAGCCCGTCATTATTCTACTATTTGTGGATGATATATTCATCACTAGTGTGGATCATAAAATTCAAGAGTGAAAGAAGATACTAGCATCCGAATTTGAGATGAAGGATCTAGGACTCATGCACTACTACTTGGGTCTCAAAGTATGGCAGAAACCTGGGGAGATATATTTGGGGAAAGGAAAGTACATGATCAAAATGTTTCAGAAATTCAGAATGACAAACTCCAAGCCCATGACTATTCCTATGATCACTAATCTCAAGAAGCTGTCAGGTTCTGACTCAAGTCTCATGAATCCTACCTCCTATTGACCTATGGTGGGCTCCCTAATGTATAAAGTAAACACTAGGCTAGATATATGCTATGAAGTAAACATTCTTAGTCAGTTGTTGTGGAACCGCGTCATTATCACTCGATAGCTTGTAAACATATATTAAGGCATCTTCGTGGTACTATACACCACTACCTAAAGTACAATAATAAATAAGTCAACCTAATTGGATTCTCAACTTTTGATTGGGGTGGCAGTGAGTCCGATGGAAGGAGTGATACCGGTGGATGCTTTAGTCTAGGGTTTGCTATGGTTTCATGGATGAGTAGGAAGGAAGGTACCGTTGTTGTAAGTAGTGTTGAAGCAGAACATGTGGTTGCATGTGAAATAGGAAAGGAAGTTGTATGTTCAAGGAAGCTTATGAAATACATATTCGAGAATTATCTAAGTCCTACTATAATAAACTGTGACAATCAAAGTTGTATCAAGATGTCGGGAGATCCTGTGTTTCATACTAGGACAAATCACATCAACAATAAGTTCCACTTCATTAGGAACTTGATACAGGATGGGATCATGAAGTTAGAGTATGTCTCGACAAATGAATAGGTAGAAAACATGTTGATGAAGGATCTTCCTAAAATAAGTTTGAATATCTAAGAGACAAGATTGGTATGGTGAATATTGCTGATTATATTGATGAACATAGGTTGGAAGAGATATGTTGAGGCTTTCCGAGTGAAGAATTTCCCGAGAAGACATCAGGTCGACACTTTATATTGATGTGTGGTAGGGAGGGTTGCATCGGGTGGATGTGCACCTATTTCACTGGGTTGCTGGTTAGTAAGTAAGCCTAATGGTACATATAGATGCTTAAAGCTTTATTCCACCTTATTCTCACTTGGATAGATTTCCTTGGTCAATAATCTAGTCCATGGCATTGTGATGCCTAAACTATTGAGAGACCAATGGATAGATTTCCCTAATCATGAATCTAGTCCATGGCATTGCAGTGCCTAAAGCTCTTCATAGTTCACATAGTTTGAGATCTTTCATTTGTATATTATGAATACCTCCCTTGTTAATAGGGAGTGTTGAAGATTGTAACTAGGTTCGTCTTCATAAATAATATTTATTGTACTTATAAAAATAATTAAAGAAAAAAAATTGTATTATTCTTAATTGACTTATTAAAGCAAGGGTTTCATGCTTGCGTCATATTATTTTAGGTCAAAGTCCCCATTGTGGACTTCTAGACTTTATTATGAGTTTATAGAGTCATTATAGAATTATATTGACCCATATTGGGCTTTTGAATCATGTAATTAGGTTTAATATTGAGTAAAAAATGATTTATATTACCTCCACATCAAGTCGGACTCAAAGGGACCTAGTCGACCTCACCTGGAGCCTATAAAAGGAAGGAGTTCGAATTGATTTGGAGCATCGTCATTCAAGCTAGTTCGATATCTACTGCTGCATAGGAAAAAATGAGAAGTTGGAGAAAGAAGCTAAAATGCGTGTGCGCTGGGTCAAGAAGATAGAGAAAGGAAAAATCAAAATTTGGTGGTGGTCTCTCTCCATTTAGTGCCCTCTCTTGGGAGATCGAAGTATTTTAGTGTTTGGTGCTACTGCTGCTGCCAAAAATATTGCCTAGTTGAAGTTGTTGGAGGACAAGTTGCTGCTATTGTTGGGTCAAAGATCTAGAAGGATGAATTGGTGTGGAGGGAAGGTTTGGTCTATATGTAGGGTGAAGAGTCTCAAATAGTAATATTGAAGGAAGAGAATTTTCACTGATTTTTTCCCCTAAGAGAGGGTTTTTTCCATGAAATAGTGCCTACATCTTGTCTCTTGTGTTCTTGTGATCTTTGTGCATACACCTTTGGTAATTTCTCAATGAAAGATAATCTAATAAAGAAATAAAAGAATCCAACATAATTCACAAGTAATTATCAAGAAAGAGAAATATAACCCTAATCTACTTGCTTTTATTTCTCAACAAATATTGTGTCCCTTTGGAGCAAGTGCTTATGGATATATTAAGGCATCAAGTACTAGGGCACAATATTTTATTGCAAACTCATACCACTAAAAAATAAAACCAAGAAGAAACCCTACCCTCTAATCAAATGATAAGAAAGGTTCACAACCATTTCAATACCATTTTTTGATTCAAACAAGAGAGTGTATATAAAAATTAAGCATAGAGCCAACCCAAAAGATTGCAATAAAGAAGAAAATAACACTAGGGAAGTACAATCCTTAGAGAGAAAAGATGTCCTAGCACATATGTGGGTGATAACTTGAAATAACAATGGAGATAGTCTTGAATCAACAATGTTTTTTTAAATCATAATATTCCAATGAGAGAACCATCAACCAAAAGATAGAAATTAATCCATGAATGATAGAGTGCTAAAGACATACATGCCTTTAGCTGTAAAATACATTATTAGAAAATGATGCAAATATGCTAAATAATGATCAAGATGGTGTTAGAACTAGTTTTTATTGATGTCAAAGGCTATCCAAATGAAATAAAGAATTACATAGTCAAATAGCTTATTTGTATCCTTTTGGAATTTTTATGCCCCATTTAAATACCCTATCTTTGAATGCATATTTACTTCAATTACCTAGCTCAAATGGGAGCATAACATAAGGTTGGAAAGATTATTACAATACCTTTATAGTGGTATATGGAACTCCCTATAACTCCTCATGGTTGAGGATAATTTATTTTTTGAATATTCATTATACAATCTCCCAAGTCAACCTAATTAGAGAAAAATTCAATCCAACCAGTGGGCAGGTCAACCCTGCCTTTGGTGGTCAAACATGCTATATATAAGTGTTACATAGAGGAACCTAGGACTCACTCTCTCAAGAAAATTCAGGTTTATCTAAGCAATCAGAGTAGTTCTAGAGTTCACACCTCATGAACTAAGTGAAGTGAGGCTGAATTGGAGAGGTGTAGACTTTGGAAAAGGGGTTTTTGCACATTTTTGGAAGGGTTTTTGGCACTCTTTTGGAAGATTTATGGTTCAGGTTAGAAGGTGAGATGCAAAGCTATTGTAGAGGCCAAGTTTCAGCCTTGTTAAAGGTGACTTTTATCCACGTCTAAGGTTGAACTTTAGTCCTCCCGAGGCCAAGTTTAAGTCATGTTCTGGGCCTGGGTAGAGTTCTAGTGTTTGAAGGCCGAATTTAGGCCTAGTTTAAAGGTTAAATTCTTGGAGATTTGAAGGAAGAATTCAAGTTTGGTTTAAGGGCCAAGTTCTATTGCATTGAAGGTTGATTTTAAGTATGGTTTGAATACTAGTTTCTAGTGTTTTGAATGCTAATTTCAAGAATGATTTATGGTCGAAGTTGTTTTCCTATTATAGACCAAATTATGGTTTGATATTTGAGGTGGTCGAGCTCTATTGGAGAACTATTGAAGGAATATTTGGATGTCGAGTCTAATTGGCTAAGGTAGTGTGAAGGGAGTTGTTAGATGAATTAGTTGACATGTTAAGGTGATGATAGGGCCAAGCCCTATTGTGGACATAGGTGTAGTAAGAACATGGCTATTATGGATAATTTTTGTGATAGGCCCGTGGGTTGCATAAGGTGAGAGTTTATGCAAAGGTTGATGGGATACAAGAAGCATACCTTCAAGGTTGTGAAGGCATATTTGGTTCCAAGTGTGCTTAAATAACATATGTAGCAAAAATAAATCTACAGTGTTGAGTACAAGTTATTAGGTGGGCATACCTTCTCTTTGAACATATAATGAGCTTAAGCAGTGACAATTAAACAATGAATAACAAGCATTGAGGAAGTTGAATTTCCATATGGGTAGACTGCTTTTTGATCAAATATAGAGAATTAACATGTAGGAAATAAAATCTAAGGATCTAAGTCAATAAGCCTAGTTGAAGAGCAGAAGTTTAATGTGTACAAGTAAAGTGTTTGTGATCACGATTGAAGGGAAAAAATTGGTGTTTACATGGATAGATGACAATTCACTAATTTTTTTTGCGGTGGCTAGAATTTATTGATGATATATCCAAGGAACAACATGAAGATGTAGGTTGGTTCTACAATTTACGATGTTCGTGCTTAGCTGGGGGAATTGGTGTCGCTTGTATGTTGGTGTCTACATTTGCTAAGTTGGTTTTCAACTAGAGGAATGGAATCTCCTATATTTTGGTTCGTATGAAATTTGTAATTTGGTGCTTACTTTCTAAAATAAAGTTCACAAATATTTACAAAGAAAATTGTATCAGTGTTTCTTATGTAAATATTCGTGTTTCATGATTTATGTGGATGAAATGTTTTAAAAGATAAAAATAGTTTAAAATAATGAAATACGGATTCACCCCCCACTGCCCACTCAATATTTCCAACAAATGGATCACAAGATGTTAATTTAAAAATGAATCTTAATTGTGTATTTATACACAACTCAAGTTATAAGGTTGCCTCCCCAAAAGGGGTTATAGGTCCACATATAAGTAGAATATGTCAACTTAAACCAAAACTTAGTATTATAATAGTTGAGTGTAAGTTGTCCTTAGCCACATACATTAATAATATAAAATAGGTTTAGCATCACCATATGCCCTTAATTTATTAGGAAATATTGTCAACACCTCTTTTTATTAACTAAAATTTACTTTAAGTGCCCTATTGTAATGATCTTTGTATCTTTAATGAAACATCTACTCATTATTTCAATATGACCATTCTACAATTAGCTTCCAAAGTATTTGTTGGACAAAAGTAGGAATTTTAATGACGAGTTTTTTTAAACTTGATGACTTTAGAAACTTTAGCACTTTTAAACAAAATTATATGGAGTGTTTTCTTATTTCTAAGAACCAATACAATTTTGTTTTAGTCCCCTAATGATGGTTACAATTTTCTAGTGGGTATATTTGAAGGTTAAGTGTTTCCTCACAAATTAATAACGGTACATTGGATAGATCCAACCATTGGTAATGGTTCAATCATAGTTTGTTGTTTGTTAGGTGTCACATTTTTAGTATCGTGAGTTGGTTGTATTTCAATAAACACTTAGTATGTCAGTCATAACATCTACAAGGATGGAAACCCTTCATATATGAGACTTCATTGAATAGATTCACAATTTTTTTCGCATGATCATAGATATTAATAGTGGCATCAATGGAATGAACGTAGCATAGATGACTTGCAACCAAGATATGAAACTAATGTAATGGTTAATATACACCCAATGTTGGTAAATCACGATCAATTATTTTTCTTTTTCATCGTACCATGAATTCTAGGAATAGTATGAATGCTCAAAGCTTAACAAATTGTATTGATAGAAAATATCTAAATGGACAACTACTACTAGAGGTTGTCGACACTATTCTTCCCACAAATTATTTACTATGTAATCTTATTCTACAAAGTGGTAGTGTCATATAATAACAATTTTGGCTTAACATTTTAACAATAATTCTCCACTCAAGTTTTTTTGGTAGTAAAATAGTATTCTTTGACATTGAGCCTAATTGTTAAGAACATGTGTTTTCTCTTAAGAGGTCTCAAGTTGAAATCCAGAGTAGGGTAGAGTATGTACACCTCCATAGACTTTAGCAATCAAATCATTGTTCAAAGTGGGATATCTTGTCCTACAATCAAGTGGGTCTCATACACCGATTTGGTGCCTGGCTTCGACATGAACTTAAAATCAGATTATATTCTTCTTCCTCTTATTCTTTTCTTTTTATTTTTTGGGTTTATTTCTTAATTTTTCTCTTTATTTTTTTTTATAATATAATTTTGGCCACAAGCCAAGTGATTTTCTAAGACATGTAGAGTAGTAAAAAAGGATGCCTAATCTCTAAGTCAATCAACAAAACATTAACCAAGAGTAGTTCTTATACCACTTGAATATACACATGTTTATTCACTACAAAAATAACCAACATAAAAGTTAGGACTTAGAATCCATTTGGATAAATATGTGACTGTATTTATGAATGAACGATTGATGATACAAGTGCTCCATGGATATATATATATATATATCACAATTTATTAGTATGTAGTTTCCATATAATTTATGTATGTTATATTCCCCAAATGGCACACTATATTTATGATGCCATGTTGTAAAATGCATATATCAACAACCAAATCAAAAAGAGCGTTAGGAATGAAGAGACAGAGTGTGTGAGTTTGAATTGAGATACATTAAATTTTTTAAAACAACACATAAATAAGTGTGTTAATATGAATCTTCTTCTCCCAAAGTGACTCTTTACATTCCTTTTAATCAAAGCTTAAACTAACATGTCATTAAACAATACTAATTTGTGACATGATATCTATGTACCATGTATAGCTCTATGGGTTAGCTCAATTAGTGGAACCATTCCCAAAGCATGCATAAATAAGGGAGACCATATTTCATGGGTTTAAATTACTTTAAATCCCTTAGGGTTTATGGTTACCAATAACTATTGTGTAGGAAGTTGAGTTTCTCTCCATCTAGGTATTACATGGAAGAGGAGGGATCCCACAATGCTTTCCTTAAAATAACACTATACAATAGGTACTGACATGTTTTATTGAATAAAGTAAATATAGTATGATCCTTGTGCCTTAAAAATGATAAGAACCCAATAATTACAATCATATTCTAGGGGGAAACCACCTTTTACAATAAATACAATAAAAAAGAAAATACTTGATGATCCTAAGACTAGGTCTCCTTAGTATATATATATCGAAGACAAAGGGTACAAATTTAATAAAATGAGACTAAGGGGTTCTATCCTACATAAAAATATAACAATAGAGATGTAATCACTCAATATATAGGGATTAATAAGGGATTTTTGGGTTAATAGGGCTTAACATGCCCCTCCCCTTTAAAGAAGTGTTTTCCTCAACACTTGACTATCTGTGGGTGATTTTGCATGAATAAATCAACTTCCCATGTTGTTTCTTCTATTGGTAGGTTCTTCCATTTAACGAGGTATTCAAAAATTTCTCAATTTATCAGCTTCTTAGTCCATGTTTCCAAAAACAATTCCACTTCTATTATTATTTTCCCTTCTTCATTAATATATGGTATAATAGTTTGGATTGGGATCTTATAATTGTTTACCTTATTAAGTAAGAAACATGGAAGTGGATGCACATGTGAAGATGGAAGCAACTCCAAGTCCATGTTTCCAAAAAAAATTCTAGTTATATTATTATTTTCCCTTCTTCATTAATCTATGGTAGAATAATTTGGATTGGGATCTTATCATTGTTTACCTTATTTAAGTAAGAAACATGGAAGTGGGTGCACATGTGAAGATGGAAGAAACTCCAATTTTTAAGCCATACTTCCAATCCTTTGCAACACATTATAGGGGTCATAAAACCTTAGAGCTGATTTATTTTCCTTGTTTTGTTGCTTGAGGGACCTCTATTTATATGGTTGTAGTCTCACAAATACCCAATCACCACTTCAAGTTCCCTTTCATTGTGATGTTGTTATGCTTATTGTTTCATCCAATTTTGTGCCATAACTAAGTTTTCCTTCAATAGTTTGAGAACCTCTTGTTGGTGGTGTATGTGGTCCTCTACTGCTTGAGCCTTTATAGTCCCTTTCAAGGGTGATGTGATGGATGGAGGATGATATCTATAAAGAGTCATAAATGGTGACATTTTTTATGAAGTATGGAAGGATGTGTGGTGCCACCATTATCCCAAAGGCAACCATTTGACCCATTTTTCCTACTTATCAGATGCAAAGCACATAGATATAAATCTAAACATGTATTCAGAATCTCATTCTCCCATCAAATTAAGGATGGTAAGATGATCTATGAGCAATTTGAGTACCCAAAAAAGAAAATAATCCAGTCCAAAAATTTATAGTGAAAATTGAATCTCTGACACTTAAAATGATATTTGGTATTCCATGTAGCTTTTGGATTGTTTCCATGAATGATTCTTCCATAATATTTTATTTAAAAGGATGAGAAATAGAGAAAAAGTGGGCATACTTTTTCATTTTATCTACCATTACCACAATGACACTCTTTCCTTCAGATCTCGATAAACCTATAATACAATCGATTGAAACTTCTTCCTAATGCTAGCTTGGTATGGCTAATGGCTGAAGGAGCCTTGGAGTCCTAATATTTTCTTCTTTATTTTGTTGGCATACGACACATTCCACCATGAATTTTTTCACATCTGCGTTAAGACCTTCCCAACAAAAAATCATTGTTGATCCTATGGTATGTCTTCAAGAACCCTAAATGTCCTATAGGAGAAGTGTGTAACTCTAATAGGACATTATATTTGAGTTGAGAATTATTACATAAGTATAAGAGATATTGATAACATAACAAATAATTTTTCCATGTAAATTTTTTTATTGCACCAAGGTAATGATCTTGCATATCTTCTCATCTTCTTACCATTATATGCTTGCTTCTTCCACCCAGTCGGATTGTGGAATGCAAATAGCACGTAGCAAACCATTTGTGTCTTCCTCTTTCCTTGAGAGTGTGTCTGTCACAATATTTTTTCCCTTTTCGTAGATAATTTCAAAGTCACAACCTAACATCTTTCTACTCTTCTGAATAGTATTTTCTCTAGACTATCATGATCTATTTTTGCTTTGAAAATTTCTTCATATTAGGTATGGAATCCATTTATTAGTTGCATTTACTATGGAAAAAATTTCCTTTTCATAGATGGGTCTAAGTAAGTTCTTTACCTTAAATTTTCTACTTTCAAAGGAAAGGGGCACTCCTTCTTGCATAAAAAATGCACCAATTCCATGGCCTGAGGCATCACACTCCACAATGAATGTTTTTGTGAAGTTAGGTGTCACTAAGAAATGAATTGTACACATAGCCTCTTTAAGTTCTCAAGATTCTTTGGCTGCTTATTTAGTTTAAGAAAATGATGTAAAAATTATACAAACAATATGTATAACAATGGATTCAATCCGATCATGCGATATGCTAAAGAAAGATACTGAATCCTTCTGCAAATTAATTGCGGAAAATAAACACGATCGCTAATCACAACAAGTAAAGAAAGAAGAAAATAAAACCAAAACACATATATTTTCCCAAGGAAATATTGCTGCTCAAAACCTCTCTATCTTCTATTGTATATTCACAAAGGAATCACGAAACAATTACAATGTACTCTTCTCACAAGAGTCTGTTGCACTCTCACAACTGTCTCACATTGATCTGGAAAAAATCGACAATCACTTAGCCAATTTTCAACCTCTACTTAGCCTGCCTTGCTTGTGTAATTCATGTGGAATGAAATCCCTATTATTTAGGAATTTCAACCTTCCAAAACTGCGCAATGCTCATGGGAAATCCTGTAGGTGTTTTATTGCATGTGGGCAACTTAATAATAATATAATTGATATTTAACATCCCTTTAACCTCTGTCTCAACTGGGTCTCCATCAGAACTGGCATGAATGAAAATATTAATAGAAAATCATCATATACATGATAGATAACTGCATGTGAATTAAATTTGATTTAATTCACTTGACCTCTCACTAGTGCAACAAATAGTTACGACTAGTTAAACTAATTTTAACTCAATTAATTGAGTTAATTGATTTCTCAGGAATTAAACTAATGCACTAACTGCAACTTGGACTCAAAAACTAATAGAATCACTCTGCATGCCTCACCAACCACCCTCAACTCTAAATTCACGAGATAATTGAGTTTATCACACTCAGTTAAGTATTACAAGTGATTATGAGATAAGATTACAATTTATTGTCCAATTTAATTAAGGGAAAATTAAATTAGACGCACATTTCTTGTTGAATTTTCAACACTCCCTCTCAACAAGAAATGTATTATCAACTACCCTGATCCTGCCTCTATGGTATTCAGATTTTCTCTTGGCAAGCGCCTTCATCAGAATATTTGCATCCTGATCCTCCGTGGGAATGTACTGAAGTAACATAATGCATCTCTAAACACAATCTATGAGATGGTGGTACTGGATGTAAATATTCTTGGACCTATCATGGAATGCTAGATTAACCGAGAGTTTTATGCAACTCTGATTATCACAATGTATCACCATCGGATCCATTTGATGACCAAAAAAACCAACAAGAATCTTTCTCATCCAGATGGCCTCACATGCAGCTTGACTGGCTGCCATGTACCCTGCCTCGGCTGAACTGAGTGCCACATATCTCTGCTTCCTGTTGTATGAAGAAACTTTTTTCAATCCTATGCCGAAGATCCCTCATGATGTGCTCTTTCTGTTTGATGGACTGCCTGCCCAATCTGCATCAGTGAAGCCTTGAAGCTTCACTCCCTCTGTTCGTCTGTACCATAATCCATACTCCATAGTGCCCCTGAGATATCTCAAGACATGCTTCCCCACCTTCCAAAAGAGTTTGGTCGACTTAACCATAGCTTGAATCAGCTGGTTAACTGCATAGTAAATGTCTGGTTTGGTGTTCACCAAGTACATGAGTGAGCCCACAAGATGCCTGTAAACAGTAGCGTCCATTACCTTACCTGAGTAGCATCCTCCTTCCTCCAGTTTCTTGCAAGAGGAGTCTCCATGGGTTTACAACTCTCCATGTGAAAATTTCTCATAATCTATTTGGAATACTTGCCTTGAGAAACAAGTAGCTCCCCATCACGCTACCATATCTCCAAACCAAGGAAATAGTGAAGGAGTCCCATTTCCTTAATCTCAAACTCTCTTGTAAGAAGCTATGAGCTTCTCATCACTTGTAAAAATAAGATCATCAACATAAAGTACGATAATCAAAAGCTTACCAACAAACACAATCTGGTACCGGTTCGCATCCGCTTCACTCTTCGTGAAGCCCAACCTAGTGAAATAGCTATCAATTCTTGTGTACCAAGAACAAGGTGCTTGCTTTAGCCCATACAGTGCTCTCTTGAGTCTACACACATGCGACTCACTGTCAAAGGTATCAAAACATTATGGCTTCTCTATGTACACTTCTTCCCCAATAACTCCATTTAGAAACAAAGTCTTCACATCCATATGATGTATCTACCACCCCATCTGCGCTAAGAGTGCAAGGATAGCTCTAATCAATGAGTACCTCGCAACCGGTGAAAAATTCTCCTCATATTCAATCCCCTCAACTTGTGAGAATCCCCATGCTACAAATCTATCATTGTATTTCTCTACACTAACATCTGTTGCTTGCTTCAATTTATATATCCAACCACTGATTTTCTGACTGGTCTTGGGACAACTTCCCATGCATTTTTATTGACGATGGAATCATACTCCTCAACCATGGCGTCAAGCCAAATTGGTTGCTACACTGCTTCCTCAAAAGAGGATGGTTATGTCACAATACACTTGCTCATAAGAACTATGTATCCAGTAAACATGTCTAGAGAATGTCTCTGTCGGTGCAGTGATGTAGGTGCTCCTACATGTTTTGTTATATCAAGTCTTAATCTGTCAGCTTCAGTGGTGCACCTTCTACCATGTCTGGTTTCTTACCAGAAACATATGAGCCAAAATTTTAAAATATGAAACATCAGGTTTCTTGCCAGAAAATATGAAACATCAGGTTTCTTACCAGAAACATCAGGTGTACTCATGCCAAGTGTCCGATGAGGACTACCGTTTTGCACAAATATCGTTGTGTTGCATGCCTCTTCCCATAGATGCAACAATAGGCCCCGATCATGCAACATCGCTCGTGCCACACCCACAATTATTCTATTCTTTCTTTTTGAAACCCCATTCTATTGTGGGTTATGAGGTGCAATCAACTCTCTCTGAATTCCTTATTTTCTACAAAAGTTCTTGAATTCATTGCAAATGTACTCACCACCATTGTCACTCCTCAGAGCCTTCACATGCTTCCCTGTATCTTTCTCCACTAGTGCTTTGAACTCACAAAATTTCGAGAACGTCTGATATTTATTCTGTATAAAGTATATTCAACACTGTCTAGAAAAATCATCAAAAAAAATCACATAATACCTGTGCTTTACTGTCGAAGCTGCAAAGAATGGTCCACACACATCTGAGTGAACTCTCTCAAGGATTTAAGCTGCTCGGTTCTCCTTCTCGTGAAAAGAGGCCTTTGCATACTTCCCCATAGTACATCCCTTGCATGTGTCTATCTATGCAAGAGTACCCTTTGGAAGCCCCATAGAAATTTGCTGCATGACCTTCAAAGCTCTGTGGTCTAGTGGCCCAATATCCTATTCCATAACTCACCCTCATCCCGGCTCACCACTTTTTCTGCTTTACCGATCAATGCTGCGGAACCATCTACATCAAGTTTGTAGACATTATTCACATGAATCCCAATCTTCTTAACTTTTCCTATGGCTTTGCGACGAAGGAATTCTTTCCCTTCACTGAAAAACCACATCATATCCTCTATCCTCTAAAATAGCAACTGAAACTAAATTATTTTTCAAGCCTGGTACATGCATTACAAATTTTAATAGGAAGGGTTTACCTGAATGTCTCTAGAAGGTAACTATACCAATCCTGGTAGTGATTTACCTCCCATCATCACCCATTTCGATATGCATATGGAGATCCTTCTCCTCCAAGCTACTGAAAAGTTATTTGTCTCCCGTCATGTGGAAATATGCACCACTATCCAAGTACAACATTGATTCCATCGCACTAGACACCATGCATGCGATGAGTGAGAAGTCCAACTCAAATTGCGGGGCCAAAGCCTCAGCGGCTGCAAATCCTGAAGCCTTCTTGTTCTTCTTCTTCTGTGGAAAATTAGTGGCATAATTTCCATGGTCGTGACAGTGAAAACATTTCACTCTGGACATGTCATGCTTCTTTCCTTCTTTGTCGGTCTCAGATTTGGAATAGGATTTCTTTCCTTTCCCTTTTTTTCCTTACCATCCAAGGCACAATTTTCCTCATCATCCATCTTGGATGAGGATCCATCCCTAGTATTCCGCCTGAATTCTTCTTGTACCAATTCCGACCAAAGTCGCTCCCAATCTGGTAGCTTCTCCCTCCCATTGACAGAGTCCTGGTAACTATGCCAACTCTTGGGAAGGCCTAGAAGAGCTAGGCTCACCAAGTCATCATCTGCTACAGTAACTCCGACACTCCCAAGCTCATATTGAAATTGGACGAACTTGGTTAAATATTTCGGAATAGTGTCACCTTTATCCATTTTGATTTTCCTGAGCTTGTCTTTCAGTGCCAATTTTTTGTGGTAACTGCTACTCTGAAACAGATCTGTCAAAGCCTTCCATATTGATGCAGGGGCATTAGACACTAGCCAGCAATGTAGGAGGTTTTTTCCACATGTTGTGGCTAGGAGGGTTCAAAATTATTGAATTGTAACAGCAAGGTGTCAATACCTTAGCTGCCTATTTCATTTAGACTAGTTAGAGTCCATAGAAGTCAAATAGGTTTGGATTCGATCCATATGTCATGTTTCAGTTATTTGAATAATTGTAATTAGGCTTTTGATTTACTAAAACGGTCCTCACAGAGGAACTGAAGAGACAAATTCTTATGTATATTTGTAACCCCCAGATTTCATTGAAGGGGGGAGATTTCGCAGTGAAATTGTGTGTTAAGCTTTTGATTTAGTTTGAATAAGAGCCAATATTTCGACTATCTGTGTGTGTTTGAATTAATCTCTGTGGGAATTTGTTGGTCCCGAGCGTATTGAGTCTTCAGTCTTGTGGTTAATTCAATGAAGATAATTATTGTGCAAATCTCCGCAAATCCCTGTCTATGGTTGATTGTGGATCCCCAGGACTTGTCGCATTACATTAAGTAAGAGGCCGGGAGTGATATATTAACCATTATTGCAGACACTGTAGATGCCAGTAGGAGTTATTTGTCCATAGAACAGTGGATTTCTAGTCATAGAATGAACCCCGCTTAATGAAGAGATAGACTTGTTTTGCTATTGGAAATCTTGCCGAGGTTAGACCCTAAGTTGGTGAATCAAAGGATAGTGTAACCCTGACTTAACCTTTGGTCGATCACTGTTCCAAAACCGCGAGTGGGTTTGCGGAACAAAACTACCCATATCGCACCACTCTTGCGGGGTAAGCGGTCTTCCTAATTTCGAAGCGATTCCATAGAATGGAGGACACGTGGCATACGATGGATTCCCAAAACCGCTCCATTGCGCATTAACGTTCGACTAGGGGGGCAGTGTGATATTGGCGAACATCGTCGATCTGGAAGAAGGCTCATCGAACGACGATCGCTCTCCGAAGGAGCTCGAAGGATAATCTAAAGTATGGCAGGTACATTTTATTAACCAGTCACTTGTAAAGGTGGGCCTGGGGCCTAAGGTCTATTATAAGTGTTTTGATTTTAATGCATCGGGTTGTAACCTTAGTCATAAGGTTCAACGATAGAATAAAAGCTCGGGAGATATATTTTAATTTTCCAAAGTTTGCTGAGTGAATTTATTTGTCAATTTCTTCGAAATTGATAAATAAAACTACAAGAAGTTGGGGAAGACCACGTGGAGATGAATTGAGTTTTAGCAGAGAAATGCTTACAGAGCTACAATAGGAGGACCAGCTCTCCTTAGGGGTCCCGAATTCAATCTTGTTGCTGTCACACATTACATATGGAGTCACTTTTAAATGGAGACTTGAAACAATGTGGTCTCGTACTCCCTCTAATAAGATCCTCCTCGCCTTTGCAATATTCTTTTGCCAAGCAGCAAAAAGAGCGACAAATGCTGTTGCGGGCGGGAATGTCATTATCAATGAATTCTTTCAACCCGTTGTCCTCCAGAACTGCATCCATTTTGTTTTTCCACACAATATAATTATAGCTGCCCTCGAGTGCATATTCCAATCTCAAGCCATTGAAATCCATCTTGATCCGCCTGTTGCACCAAACAATATTTTTGCAAATTCAAATGCTATTCAGCACAAAATCAATTTCTTCTCCACTATAGTGATTTCCTGTGCTCTGATACCATGTAGAAATTATACAAACAATATGTATACCAATGGATTCAATCCGATCATGCGATATGCTAAAGAAAGATACCGAATCCTTCTACTAATTAACTGCGGAAAATAAACACGATCGCCAATCACAAAAAGTAAAGAAAGAAGCAAATCAAACCACAGTACATATATTTTCCTGGGGAAAGCTTACTACTCAAAACCCCTCTATATACTATTGTATATTCACCAAGGAATCATGAAATAATTACAATGCACTCTTCTCAAAAGAGTCTATTGCACTCTCACAATTGTCTCACGCTGATCCAGACAAAATCGACCAACACTTAGCCAATTTTTAGCCTCTACTCAGCCTTCCTTTCTTGCGCAATTCATGTGGAATGAAATCCCTATTCTTTAGGAAATTCAGCCCTCCAAAACTGCGCAATGCTCACGGGAAATCCTATAGGTGTTTTATTGCATGCGACATCTTACTTATAATACAAATGATAGTTAAAATCCATTTAACCTCTATCTCAATTGTGTCTCCATCAAAACTGGAATGAATGCAGCTATTAATAGTAAATCATAAGTTACATGATAGATCATTGCATATGAATTAAATCCGATTTAATTCACTTGACCTCTCACTAGTGCAACAAACAGTTACAACTAGTTAAACTGATTTTAACTCAATTAATTGAGTTAACTTATTTCTCATGCATTAAACTACTGCACTAACTCTAACTTGGACTAAAAAACTAATAGAATCACTCTGCATGCCTCACCAACCATCCTCAACTCAAAATTCATGGGCTAACTGAGTTTATCACACACAGTTAACTATTACAAGTGATTATGAGATAAGATTACAATTTATTGTCCCATTTAATTAAGGGAAAATTAAATTAGACGCACATTTCTTATTGACTTTTCAAAAAATGCCTCCTTATTCAATATTTTATTAGAGGTGCTACTATTTGACCATAATTCTTGACAAAGTTGCAATAATATTATATCAATCCTAAGAATCCTCTGAGTTTCTTCAAATTATTGGGGACTAGCCATTCCCTAATAGCTATGATTTTTTTTAGGATCCACCTTGACATGTAATACAATATGACCCAAATATTCCAATTCTTGAACCCAAAAGACGCACTTGGAAGGATTTGCATATAGTTGTTTCTAATCCAACGGTGTTAAGACCCTATCAACATGTTGTACATGCTCTTTCCAAGATTTTTTGTATATTAATATATCATCAAAAATTACTAGAAAAAAATGTCTAAAGGGTTTGAAAATAGAATTTATCAAGATTTGAAATGTTGAAGGTGCATTTGTAAGTCCAAATGGCATAACAAAAAAATCATAATGACCCTCATTTGTTCTAAAGGATGTTTTGGGAATGTCTTTTTGCCTCATTCTGTTTTAATGGTATCCAAAACGAAGATCCAACTTAGTAAAGAAATTTTCTCCATAAAATTCATCTAAAAATTCATCAATGGAAGGAATATGAAACTTGTTTTTAATTCTGATTTTTTTGAGTTGTTTTTAGCCTAGACACATATGCCATGAACAATCCTTTTTATGACCATCACCAATGATGAAGATAAAGCACTCTAGTAACTCTGAATGATGCCTACTTCTAACATTTCTTGAACCATATTCTCCATCTCACTATTTTTTGCATGTGGATATATATAAGGCCTAATGTTAGGTGGTACACTTCCGAGTTGCAAATGAATACCATGGTCAGGATCCCATAAAGGTGGAAGACCTTTAAGCCTTTCTCCAAATACCTTAGCATGATTGTTAATAAAATTTTGAACATCCAATGAAGCAGAGGATATAGATGTTTAAACATCTAGTGCCAATTGTGAAACTACAGATTAATGTCCATTTTTAGATATTTTTCATGCTATTAGATCTTCTCATTTTACTAGGTTTCCCTTGGTTCCTCTAAGCTAAATTTACTTTCCTTCTGAGAAAAATCTTCTGAAAAAATCTTGGAAATTAAGGGTCATTGTTCCTAATGATTATAACCGTTGGACCCCTAATACAACATCAACACCACCAATTTGGATTAAAATCATGGAAGTAACCAATAAGTACTCCCCCATATTCAACTTAATATTATGACACTTCCATGAACAAATTATGGTACCTCCATCTGTAATCATCACTTGAAATTTTGGTGCTAGATATACAAAGAAATTAAGAATTTTTGTTAGTTCGTAATTGGTGAAGTTATGGGTACTACCTAAATAAATTAATAATTTTACCCTTTACATTTTAATATATCCTTCTATTTTGAGGACTTGTGGAGTATCGGTGTTGACCAATGCATGACAAGAGATTGTTGGGGTAGTCTCTTCTAGCTTTAGATCTTGTGAATTTTCCACTTCTCGATGTCCTTCGTCTTCATAGTCTATGTAGAATAATTTATTCTCACTGCATTTATGCCCTTTAATATACTTGATGCCATAGTTGAAACATAGTCCCTTTTTTCTTCTTTCATAATTTGTTGAGGAGTAAAACTTGTCGTTTTAGAAAAGGGAGCATGATTTTATCTATAGTTATTATTGACAATTTTTTTAGTGGCCATATTTTTACTTTCAGCTTTTTTTGCCAAACTGAAAGCATTATCTAGAGATTTAGGTTCAAAGAGACGCACCTCATGTTGGATTCTTTCATTTAAAATCCCCATAAATAGGTCCAACAAGTTATCTTCTTAAGTATTCTTTACTCTAAGACTCAAATTTTGGAATTGTTGAATGTGCTCTGTAACTGGACCTTTTTGTCAAAGATTTGTACGAATTGAATAAAGAATGTGTTTCTCTTAATATCCCCATAATAGGCTATCAATTCCTCTATCATAATTGAACAAGATATAACAAAATCCTATTTTCTTTCACAAAGTCATTGATACCATACATGTTGGTTTTTTTCTAAAAACATTGATACAATATTTACATTTTGTAAGGATGCCACTTTGTAGAGATCAAAGTATTGCTCCATCTAAAATATCCATGTTACAAAATCATTACCATTAAATTTATTCATTATAATCTTAAAAATGTAGTAGCTTCTTGGTGCTGACTTCAATCCCTTATTATGTGGATCTTGGATTAAAATTTCATGATTATCGTTCTACGATTCAAAATTTTATCTTTCCAATTGTGATAGCATACTCTCCATAAGATATTTATCATCAAAAACATGTTTCTCTTTATGTTCTTGATTTCCTTATATGTCCACATCCCTTTCAATAAGCCTCTCCAAGAGAATATTTTCCATGACAATCATGGATTTCTGTATTTCTTCCTCATTTTTATTCACCTTCTTTTCTATTTTTCCCTATTTTCATTCATCTTCTTTTATATTCCTCTTTTATTTTCATTTATATTCTTCTCCATTTCTCTTTTAAGATTTTGTTGAGAACCTAAGAAATCCAACTTTTTCACATTCTACCACCAAATTCATTAACATTCTTCTCTAATTGAGATAACCTAAATTCTATTAATTTTTGGTAGATCAGCGAAAAATTCCCTTCTTTGGAGAGTCTTCCTCATCAAGAAAGACCTCTCCTAGCCCTTGGAAGAATTTAATTTGTTTAAGGAAAAATATATTTTAATATGGAACCACATATGCACAAAAAGGATAGGTCGTCCCAAAAGGACTTGGACACCCCTGGATGGCTTTAAATACAAGTCAAGTGGCCCTCATTTGGAGATCATCAATAATTTTGCTTTCTTTGATTTGGCTCGCATAGGTCTGAAGTGGTTCACGAAGATTGGTTCGTACAGGTTTGAAATTGCAGGGTGTGAAGCTCGCATGTGATATCTAGGGTTTTTATTTGTAGTCACAGAGAATTTTTGGTTGCAACTGTCGACACACAAGCCTATGCATGCGGTTGAAGGGTTTCAACCACACACACGTACACTCTCTCCATGTGTCTAGAAACTAGGGTTTTATTTCATCAGTTGACCATAAAATTTGAGGGTTGACCACATATATGGATAGTTCACCACAGGCTTCTGAATCGAGGTTTTTTATTATCAACATTTTTGGGTTCATCGCTTGGATGTTTTTTATTTGATTTTTTTTTTTATAGTTTTGTGGTTCAAGATATGGATCATTGTACTCTCTCTTTGCTGAAACATTCAACGAAAACCTAATAAGAAGAATAATTTGAAAGGGTTTTCCCCATTTTGGGGTTTTTCCCCGATCTCCGACCAATCATGGCGTCGCTATGTGTCAATGATTCTCTTCTGTTGTTCCTTTATGTCCCAATGAAATGATGATAATAATGTTATTTCTATATAATTGCATATGTCGTTGAATAATGTTATGATGCTATGGGGTGAATTCAATGTGTAAAATAATGAAATGCAATTATCTAAACCAAAGAACAATATATCCTTAAGAAAAATTAACATGGTATCAGAGTTGGGTTGAAGAAAAGTCATTGAAGATCACCCCTGTGAAGACACCATTGATGGAAGGAAGAGAATATGGAGGAGACCTAAAATAATGCTAAGGTTTGAAGGAAGCCCTATGGCAATCTTTTTATTAGGTTTTGATGGATGACACGAGGTTAGCATTTGTAACAAACCTTGGTATAATATAATGGCTTGAGTTGTGCAGTGTTGAACCCCTAGCATGATCAATAAGGATTTGTTCTAGCCCTGGTGACAAATTCAATATAACTCCTAGTTGAGCTAGTCTCATTTAGTACTAGTTGTTGATGAATTTAATAAAATATTGAAAGTAAGGATGGTTCAAGAGGAAGATGATAGCCTCTCATTAAAGATATGTACCTTTTATATTTATGTTACTTATTTATGATTCTATTCTTTAGTAGAAATTCTTTCGGTAATAATCACATGCAAAAGAACGAGGTCGACGCGTTTCGAACCAACCAATGTGGTTCATCATCAGGACTATGTGAGAGATTAGATCCAGACAATAAGTATAAATAGATGTAGAAATGGCCCAACTAGCCGTTAGGATAACGGCTAGTTTGACTTAGAAAAAGTAAAAATTCCATTATTTATTTATTTAATTTATTAATTTATTTATATTTTTAATTAATTTATTATTATTATTTTAATTTATTTATAAAACCTTCAATATATTTATACAACTAATTGACCAATTAATTAATAAAATGGTAAGTAATTTAACAAATCTTGGTGTATATATGTAAATTTTGATTAAATTATATAATAATCACTTATATAATTAATTCTTTATTCATGAAATATAATTAAAAATAAACCATCTATCAAATAGTCAAACAAAGTAAAAAAATAAATAAATAAATAAATAATAAAAATAAATAAATAAAAACAAAATAAAATATAAATATAAATTAATAAATAATCAAAAAATAAATAAATAAATAAAAATATTTTATTATATTTTAATTAATTAATTAATTATTATTATCATTATATTATTATTATTATTATTATTATTATTTATTTATTTATTATTATTATTATTATTATTTTTTAACAAATAAATAAATAATATAAATAAATAAATAAAAATAAGTAAAAAAGTCAAGAATATAAGGCAGGAATCCAACACCTGCTGATATTCCAACCGTCATCTCTATTGAGATTAATGGACCTTTTTTCAATTTCAATAGCCTCTCTCAACTTACGATGATGGAAATGGTCGATTCTCGCAATGACCTTAGCATCTTCTATGCAAATATGATGGTTAGTCTTTTCTGCATGCTCAGCTAAGGCGGACGAGCGAGATCTTCTATGCTTGATATCAGCAGCATGCTCACATATCCTTTGATTAATTGACTGACCCGTCTCACCAATGTAAGGAGTCCCACAGGAACAGGGAATGATGTAGACACCTTTTCCATCCCTGGGGTCAATTGGATCTTTAACCGATTTTAGAAAACTACGAATTGTATTAAGGGGCTTGAAATAAGAGGATACATTATGCTTTTTAAGGATTTTAGCAATTTTATCAGTGGTACCCTGGATGAACGGAAGGCTGACACTGCCATGCCATTCACTAGGTTCTTTTTTATTTTTAACAGAAGGACCTTTCTCCGCTTTGAGGAAAGCTTTGAGGCCCTGCGACAAACTATAACCTAAGTAAGCTCGAATTTGAGGCTTTAAAATCTTTAAATAATAATAAGGATATTGTTGTTCTTAAAGCTAACAAAGGTGGTGCATCTGTCATCCTTAATAAGGAGGATTATAGGAAGAAAATGTTAGATCACTTGGAGAATAGTGGGAGCTACAAGAAACTTGCCAAAAATCCCTTAAAAAAGGTCGCAAAGGCAGTTGCTGATGCTATTAAATCTAACAACATGGTGAGCTCCTTAAGTAAGAAGTTGATTGAAAGGAACCCCCTTACTCCAAGAATTTATGGTCTTCCAAAAATCCATAAGGATGGTGCTCCCCTCAGACCTATTGTTAATACAATTGGGGGTCCGACTTACCTTCTCGCCAAGTTTTTAGCCCTTAAGCTTAAGCCCCTCGTAGGTCGTTCAGAATCCTTTGTTAAGGATTCCTACCCTTTTGTTAAGGATTTAAAGGAAGTTAAGTTGGATATTGATGATAGATTTGTTAGTTTTGATGTTGTTTCACTTTACACCAATATCCCCATCAATGAGGCTGGTGACGTTATTAATCGCATTACTGATCCAGACACGGCCCATTTAGTAAAACTTTGTTTAACCTCTACTTTCTTTAGTTTTGAAGGTGAATTCTATGAGCAAACGTGTGGTGTTGCCATGGGTTCTCCTCTTTCCCCGATTGTTGCGAATCTGTTTATGGAGGACTTTGAATCTAGGGCTCTTTCCTCGGCCCTTTTCCAGCCAAAGTTATGGAAAAGGTTTGTTGATGATACTTGTGTTGTCTGGCCTCATGGCAAAGATAAGTTAGATCAATTTTTCCTTCATCTTAATAGCGAATATAGTTCCATAAAATTCACCATGGAACATGAGGTGGAGGGTAGTCTTCCTTTCCTTGATGTCCTTATCTCTAGAAATGATGATGGTTCTTTCTCCCATCAGGTTTTTCGAAAGAAAACCCATACTGAGCAATATCTTCATGCTAGCTCCCACCATTTCCCTGCTCAAAAATTAGGCGTCCTTAGCACCTTAGCCACGAGGGCGCTAAGAATCTCTGATGAGTCTCACCTTGAGAGGGAAAAGACCCATCTGTTGAAAGTCTTTTGTAATAATGGTTATAGTTTGTCGCAGAGCCTCAAAGCTTTCCTCAAAGCGGAGAAAGGTCCTTCTGTTAAAAATAAAAAAGAACCTAGTGAATGGCATGGCAGTGTCAGCCTTCCGTTCATCCAGGGTACCACTGATAAAATTGCTAAAATATTTAAAAAGCATAAGGTATCCTCTTATTTCAAGCCCCTTAATACAATTCGTAGTTCTCTAAAATCGGTTAAAGATCCGATTGACCCCAGGGATGGAAAAGGTGTCTACATCATTCCCTGTTCCTGTGGGACTCCTTACATTGGTGAGACGGGTCGGTCAATTAATCAAAGGATATGTGAGCATGCTGCTGATATCAAGCATAGAAGATCTCGCTCGTCCGCCTTAGCTGAGCATGCAGAAAAGACTAACCATCATATTTGCATAGAAGATGCTAAGGTCATTGCGAGAATCGACCATTTCCATCATCGTAAGTTGAGAGAGGCTATTGAAATTGAAAAAAGGCCCGTTAATCTCAATAGAGATGATGGTTGGAATATCAACAGGTGTTGGATTCCTGCCTTATATTCTTGACTTTTTTACTTATTTTTATTTATTTATTTATATTTTTTATTTATTTGTTAAAAAATAATAATAATAATAATAATAAATAAATAAATAATAATAATAATAATAATGATAATAATAATTAATTAATTAATTAAAATATAATAAAATATTTTTATTTATTTAATTTTTTTATTATTTATTAATTTATATTTATATTTTATTTTGTTTTTATTTATTTATTTATTTGTTTTTATTATTTATTTATTTATTTATTTTTATCTTTATTTTTATTTTTATTTTTATTATTTTTATTTTTATTTTTATTTTTATTTTTATTCTTTATTTTTTATATTTTTATTTATATTTTTATTTTATTTATTTATTTTTTGACTTTGTTTGACTATTTGATAGATGGTTTATTTTTAATCAGATTTCATGAATAAAGAATTAATTATATAAGTGATTATTATATAAGTGATTATTATATAATTTAATCAAAATTTACATATATGCACCAAGATTTGTTAAATTACTTACCATTTTATTAATTAATTGGTCAATTAGTTGTATAAATATATTGAAGGTTTTATAAATAAATTAAAATAATAATAATAAATTAATTAAAAATATAAATAAATTAATAAATTAAATAAATAAATAATGGAATTTTTACTTTTTTCTAAGTCAAACTAGCCGTTATCCTAACGGCTAGTTGGGCCATTTCTACATCTATTTATACTTATTGTCTGGATCTGATCTCTCACATAGTCCTGATGATGAACCACGCTGGTTGGTTCGAAACGCGTCAACCTCGTTCTTTTGCATGTGATTATTACCGAAAGAATTTCTACTAATTTATATTATGGATCACAGAAGCTTAGATTCCAAAGATTCTATTCTTGTTCAAGATTATTTAACTAATTATTGATTCCTACATATTTGAGTATATTGATGCTTCTAACCTCTAGATGAGATGTGATAAGTAGATCCTTCATGAGGATCATCTAAGTTGTAGGAAAATAAAGTTGGTGCAGGAAGATAAGAGCTAGTGGAAAGTTGACAAAGTGCTATAGCTGCCAATGACAAATAAGTGTTACAAGCTGCAAAGGTACATGGATACTACAAGGTATGTATAATAACTTGTTATATCTACAATATTGGATGACAAGGTAAGCCCTGAGGTATGACAACAAGATCACCCTCATGCATGCATATGAAATTTTTATTTTTGGTACATGTGATATATTGGTGCTCTTGATATTTGGCAAGCATCTTATATTTTAGACATGAAGGATTTTCTGATCACATAAAGAAGGATAGATAATTTGATTTTGATATCTGGTAACTTGAAACTATTCTTGATGCTTGTGATAAGCATGTTGAAAGTGTGACAATAAGATTGATACTCTTGTTGATCTTGGTAAGGTTTTGTTAAGCTTAGTAAATATGACAAGTGGTAAAATTCGATGCCCTGACTTGATGTTATGAATATGATCCTTGAAGTATGAAGATAAAATTATATAACACTAACCATTGATGGATGTTTAATGACATGTTTATATGTGATGATGAAGCAAATGATGATGACTTGTTATGATATATGTTTGAGAACCTTATATAGTTTGTAATCTAACGGTTTTGTTGTAGCATGAAAATATTATGATAGACATGTTTATGTCATGAATGATGATGATTGAAGATACTTCTCATTCAGAGGGAGAAACTCTTCATGATATTTTAACACCTATTATTATTTGAAGAGAAGACACTTGATTTTTGAAGGAAGGATTATAGACATGAATAACCATCTGATGTTGTTGAATAAGTTTTGGCATGTTCTGATTTGTGCAGAGAATGTTTCTCCTAGTCTAAGCCCCAACCACTGGGATAAAAGCTTAAGGGTGCGGTTATAAGCTTCCCAACTACACTTAAGAAAACCTATGGGTGCGGTTAAGCCTGTAGGATACAAAAACTAAAATCCCATGCATAAGAGTAGGAGCACACCAGGATTATGATTGACCTACATACATGGAGCAGATGATGGAGAGTTCTATGAGAAGAAAGCATTGTATGGTTTGAAGCAAGCTCCCTGAGACCGACATGTCCGCATTGAAAGTTACCTCGTGAATCCTAGAAGTAGTTTTGATTCGAACCTCTAATTTGGTCCAAGGTATGCATTTTATTTTTATTTTATATATTAACAATCTATTCTTGACAAGTAGTGAGCCTCTGATGATTGAGCGTAAGAGGGAGTTGGCCTTTGAGTTCGAGATGAAATATTGTGAGATATACTTATGGAGGTATGAGTCTGCATGGATAGTCTTATGATTGGGCTAGAAATAGAAAGAGCACATCTAGGTGTTTCTTTATATTGCAATCTACAATGATACCATGGATGAGTAGGAAATATAAGTTCATAGCTTTAAGCATGACTGAGGTTGAGTACATTGTTGCTAACATGGTTAGATAAGGGGTAGTTTGGTTAAGGAAACACTTTGGAAATATGTTTGAGTAGGTTTTAGTTATGACAGTGATAGATTACGATAACAAGAGTGGGATTCGATTGGCAGAGAATAATGTATGTAGTTGGGACAAATATATCTTCATATATTGAGACAGTGTTGTTGTATGAGACAAGCATAGGCTTGTGGTTGTTTCCTCTATGAGAAGGAGGATGAATAAGCCATATTTTTGTGAAATATATTTATTCTAACATAATATTTGATTTGATGTCCTGCATGACCAGGAAAAGAGAGGATTTTTCTCTTGGTGATGTATGAGACAGTGTGATTGAACTCTTTAGAGATAATGTTAAGGTGGTACCGTATATGAGCATGTTGGTATGTTTCTGATCTATAGAGAGAATCAAGATTGATGGATGTGACCCTCCTGGGTAAGGGTACGGGATGATCGAGGACACTTATCCAAATATTCCCTATTGTCTGAGCTCCTAGGGTGAGGAATTGAAATGTAGGGCTCCTGGGGTTGAGGGATCTCTGGACAATAAGGTATCACCCCTATCTATCACCCATAGGGTGGAAAATTTTGCTCCCCTATCTTGGTTTATGCAAAGTATAACCCATTTGGCATCTGTATTTCCAACCCATCTGGCTAATGGGTGATGTTTTCTTGAGTTAGGCATGATCCTTACCATTTATGGTAAGTGGCATCCCGCTCAAGCTAGAGATGCAGGCGTTCTACCACTAACTTTTAAGGGTCAAGTTGGGCAGATTAGTAGACAATAGGATAGGCATGAGCCTTTCCATTTATGGTAAGTGGTATCCCTCCTACGATCACCAAGAAGTGGGATAGACACAATCCTTACCTCCTAAGGTAAGTGGCATCCCTCCTATTGTCTATGATTTCCCAGGTCGTAGCATTGGCTCCCTGCTGGCAGAGTTTCCCGGGTCGTAGAATTGGCTCCTTGCTAGTAGAGTTTTCCGAGTCATAGCATTGACTCCCCATTGGGATAGTTTCTTGGGTCGTAGCATTGGATTTCCGCTGGTAGATATTCCCAAGTAGCAACATCGGCTTCCCATTGGCAGTGATTCCGGGTGGTAGAAGTGGCTCCCTGATGGATAGAGGGTAGTAGATTGGGCTACCCTCCAATGTCAAAGTATTCTTCTATTACATTCAAGAGTGTTCAACATATGAGCAAAGGAAATATGAGTAAGGATGCATAGGTGTGAGCAGAGATGAGAAAGGATGGGAAGAGATGAGAAAATATGACATTTGATGATAACGAGATATTTGTGATTAGACATATGTTGCAATTGTTAATTTCTCCCTAGATGAGAGGGAGTGTTAATTTTTCGTAACTCAGGGAAACATTCCCTCCTTTGGACAATATTATGGCATTAATAAATACCCCTACTAGCCCTTGGAAGAATTTGATTTGGTTAAGGAAAAATATATTTTAATATGGAAACCCACATGTGCATAAAAATGACAGGTGGACCCTAAAGGAATTAGACACCCTTGGATGTCTATAAATACAAGTCAAGAGACCTCATTTGGATATCATCAATCATTATTCTTTATTTGATTTGGCTCACACAAATTTGAAGTGGTTCATGGAGATTGGTTCACACAGTTCCAAAATTGCAGGGTCCAAATCTCACATGTGAGATCTAGGGTTTTGATTTGCAGCTGCAGGGTTGTCACATGGAATTTTCGGTTGCAACTGCAAGAATATAGGCCTATGCATTTCATTGAAGGGTTTCAATCGCACACATGTACACTCTCTCCGTGCGGCTAGAAACTAGGGTTTTATTTCATCAGTTGATGATAGAATCTGACAGTTGACCGCAAATATGGATAATTGACCGCAAGCTTCTGAATCAAAGTTTTTGATTATAAACATTTTTGGGTTCGTCTCTTGGGTGTTGTTTAGTTGATTTTATTGTATATTTTTTTGGTTGAATAAATGGATCATTGTACTCTCTCTTTTCTGAAACATTCAATGATAATCTAATAGATGAAGAATTTGAAAGGGTTTTCCCCCTTGTGGGGTTTTTTCCCCTGGTCTCTGACCATTCCTGGTGTCTCTATGTGTGAATGTTTTTTTTCTATTGTTCCTTTATGTTCTGCTACATTTATGATAATATTGTTCTTTCTATATAATTTCATATGTTGTTGAATAATGTTATGATGCTATGGGGTGAATTCAATGTGTAAAATATTGAAATGCAATTATCTAAAGCAAAGAACAATATAGCCCTAAGAGAAATTAATAAATTCTAAGCCTTCACTTTCTTCAGGAATCAAGGATGGTACTTCAATAGATTTAATTGGTGTAGTAGCTTTCTTTGGAGGCATGTTGTAAAATAATAATATCACTACTTATTGCAACCTATAAAAGGATCTTCTAATCAACAATTACGTCAGTAAGTTACGTACCTTAATTTGGAAAATATAAAAAATGGTTGAAGCTTTATTGATATATCCCTAATATTTGAGGCCTTATGGATCTAAAAATTTGTTCTACAATACTCTGATATGTAGTTTCTACAGTTCCACTGGTGTGAAGTAAAATTAATGTGCCAACTAAAAGTTATAATAACTTTCCCAAAACTTGCTGATTTTTTTACCTCCTCCCATGAGAAATATTGTATAGCAAGCCATCTATCCAATTATTGAAATATAATTCTAGAAATTGTACATGAGTTACTTCTATATATATCCCATTTTTTTTAACGATTTCACCATCTAAAAATTCTCAATCAAGGAGGTATGGAAAAAATACCAAACTAACCTATTTAAAATTCATTTCATGACTGTTCACAAACCCTAACTTCCATAGGGTATAACTTCGGAAGTATAGTGACAAAATTTTTGAAAATGGAACCAACTATTCCCCAATATTTCTCCTTAATATGGTCCAAGTTTAATTTTATGAAGCCTTACAGAAAAAGTGTTACAACAAAAAATTGAAACTAACATGTTTGACAAAGATTTCTGATGCATAAAAAAACCCTAACTTCATTGGAGTATATCTCCGAAAATATAGAAAACCAAGATTTGTAACTTGAACTAGATATCCACTATGATTTTTCCTCAACGTGGTCCAAGTTTCATGGTCTAAAGCCTCACACAAGAAATTTTATAGTGAAAATGTCGAACTGACCTATTTGAGACTGAATTTAGGAGAATTCAAAAACCTTAACTTAATTGGACCATATCTCCAAAAATATAGTGAACCATGATATGAAAATTGAAGCACATATTTCTTGACATGTCTTCTCATTATTCTCCAAGTTTCACCATCTGAAAGCTTCAAAAAACAAAAAGTTATAGTGAAAATTCCACAATGACCTGTTTGAAGCAGCAAAATCCTAGGATCATGAGTTTTGAAACCAAATGTTATGATACTTGTGCCTTAAAAATGATAATAAACCAATAATTAGAGTCATCTTCAAGGTGGAAACCTCATTTTACAATAAATACAATGAACAAGACGATAATTGATTATCCTAGGACTAAGGTTCCTTAGTATATATATAGAAGACAAAGGGCACATTTATAATAAAATGGGACCATGACGGGTTGGACTAGCCTACATAATAATATAACAATAGAAATATAATCACTTAATATCTAGGGCTTAATAATCCACTCTCCAAGTCATAATTACCTCTTCACATCAACTAACCACCAATTGCCACCTTGTAGTTTGTTATAGAAACCCTAGAAGGGTCTGAGCTAGAATTCACCAAGGTTAGAGGACAACAACTAACACCTCACCTCTTTTCCATTTATCTACTAAAAAAAGCCTCTCTATGTTTAATAAACTACATATACTTCATCATTGTATATCTATACCTTTATATTTTTAGACTTGTATGACCAATAGCGTATTAGTGAACTTGATAATGATGCCTCGCCTCCTTTAAGGTATATTTCTTTAAAAAAATTTAATGATTTGTGGCAAAATATAAACGCTGAACAAATCATTAAATAACTTGTAGAGGTGATTAACTCACTTGGCATAGCATGTAAATGTGTTATGTAAAATATTATGAGGTCTTTAGTTCAATAACCCGATTAACCCATGTCCACATTAGGGGTAGACGTAGTGCACCTTGTGGTTATTGTGGTAGCAAACGAAATTGACCCCATGTCATGTGAGTACAAGACTGCTCAAGTTGTTGATTCCACTAGTCACAAAAAATAATAATAAATAAATAACTTGTAGAGGCAATTGAGTATGCAGTCAAGAACAATGTTATGCAAGTTATCACTAGTAATGCGCATACATGTAAATTAACCAGTGCTATCATAAAAAAAAGGTTAACCATACTATTTTGATCCATGTGTTAATCTTAAAATTGGATTCAATTTTTTGACAAGCCTCATGGATAAAAAAGATTAATTAAAATACCAAAGGAATTCAAGCTCTCAAACCAACATGTGAAAGCCATGTATAAGACCATTGCAAATTTTCTACCACTAGAGGTGTGTATAAAGTAGATTTGTCTTTCATGATGTCATGCTTCAGATATTAAATGAGGTGATGGTTGTGTTATAGTAGGAAGTGATGGTAAGATTGAAGGCAACCAAACACAAACATGATACTTCACATAATAGAGATTATCTTTGGCAAGGCTTTGTGGGTTAATTTTTTATTTTTATTTTCAATATATGGGCCCATTTGTTATGAATACAAAATTATTAATATAAATTATTAAATAATTAATTAATTAATAAAAATTAATGAAAATATATTAGTTATGAAGGGATAAGTCATTAGACATGACCATTCAACGATCGTGACCAATCAATGCCTATTTAGGCACACCATCACAAAGGCATGTAATCATCAACTCATTCATCAATAATAAAACACACACACACACACACACGTATATATATATATATATATATATATATATATATATATATATATATATATATATATGTTACGTGATTTTTCTACAATGATATAAGAGCCTTCAACTATCTAGTCAACTCACAACAAACATTCATGTTGTTTCAACACCACTTGTTCTACCAATCTTGGCATTTTATTTATTTATTTATTTATTTATTTTTCTGAGTAAGCTTAATTTATTAGTATACAAAAATATTACATGGAGGCTAGGGCCTCAAAAGTTCTGGCTCGTGGTATGGGCATTCTAAAACAGCCATGAAGCTCTAACAGTTTATCAACCCACAGTAAAAACACACAGAAACAACCATGAAGCACAATCAGGCATTTCAACAAGAGAGTGCCGCCCTCATAGGGGAAACCGGCCATGAAACTCCAGCAGTTTGTCAACCCACAGTAACTAAAACAGGTAATGCAAACATAATCATTCCCAGACAAAAAATACTGCCGCCCACAAAGGGGAAACCAACAATTAGACAAGCTGTAAATCTGAAGATAACCAAGCTAAGGCAGCGAGAAAAAACCAATGCCGAACCTGGACTGTCGACCATCCAAAAACAAGAAAAAATGGAGATTAGTCATTTAAGTACCTTGAGAGGAGGGGGAAGATTCGACCACTCGACATACGAAGGCGTAAGGGTCGTCCTCATCCTACAAATCAACTTTAGCACTGGAACAGCCTCGCTTGGTGTCTTCCTCGCCCTGCTTATCATCTGTAGCATCAAAACAGCCTCTCTTGGTGTCGCCTAAACCGGCTTCAATTTTGAGATCCTGCGAGGTGCTGCACTTGACCTCTTTCCTTTTTTGACCACCTTTGGAGGGAGAGCAAGGCCTATCAGCCGCCATTCACGCCAGATGAGAACTCGGAAGCTCGACACTCAATTCAGGGGGATCCTCTTTAAAATCAATGGTAATGGTGGCTGTAATAGTCGGCATGTTGAGTAAACATGGGAAACGAAATTGGGCAGTATGCTGCTGAATGGGGATGAGACTAGAGATGCCTCTTGTAGGCTGAGAAATCCCGCGACCAGCTTGAAAGCCACGACCACTTCTTGTCTCAGGGTAACGACCCAGCGGGGAGTCCGAGGGAGGAGATGAGGAGCTCGGAGAGGTGGAAGGAGGGTGGCAGGGAGGGTAGCCACGGCTCGAGCCGCGGCAACACCGCATCCTCTGGCGCAAACGAGGCATTGGAAACAATTGAGAAAGACTAAACAAGACAAGGCAAGAAGTGGAAGGTGGGGAATGAACAGGCGGATCAGAGCTGAGCACAGAGGGCTGAGAAGTGACGAAAGGATCAGGGAAAGAGTCAAAGTAAAACCAGCATCCCTAAGAGCAATGGGAGCTCTGCGAAACATGTAAGCCCGGAATGAGGTCTATGCAGTAGGAAATTGAACATCTGCTCCCAGTGTTGGTCCTGGAGTTGTGCTCTGAGCCCACCGAGGAGCAGCGAGAGTGCAGAGGCAACAAATCAGGCTTGAAGCTTCCGGAAGAAGCCATAACGCTGAAGAGCAGACACAAGCATGGGCAACTATGCTGCATAAATGTAGTGGTTGGCTCATTGTTAATGCAATTAATGTTTACGAGGACGAGAGGAAGGGTGGCGGTGGTAGAATCCCACGCACCATCCCAAATCCTCTGCCACATTTCATGCCATCTGATCACCTGCATCCAGGGTACCAATCTTGGTATTTACCATCCATTGGTCATATCATTATTCTCAAGAAACTCTGACTCGTTATGCCACCCATCATACACTCCACACAGTCGTCATTGTAACCACTGAGTGGTTCCTTCTTCATGTGGTTTTTGTAACTCTCGTGTTGTTCCTTTGTTCTGAACCCATGTGCCTTCGCCATATGTTGCTACCGACTATCACTTGTAGTTTCTTGCATCCAAGCACTCCAACCATCATTGGAATCTATTTTCAAATTCTTTGCTGCCAAACACTTGGTCCTTTGGTCCCCGTTGTTGTCTTTCTGAATTTCCCACCGCCAACACCTTCCCTGATCCACTTGTGTCCCCCGCGCTATACTCTGCCGCTGCAATTGTATTCTATTCCTGTCATTAGATATCTCTCGTTTGTCTGAATCTAGTAGCCACCAAAAGTATCGACCCATTTGCGCCCAAAAATGTCATGTTGTCCTTGATTCAACCATCACAAACCACCTTCATGTCCCCTGAACATTCATAACAATAATTAAAATAATATAATTTAATTGGTTATTATATAATTTTATTATATATATATATATATATATATATATATATATATATATATATATATATAGTAAAAAATAAAATTAAAAAGTGGGTTCCGCCAAGAATAACTAGAACAAATTGGTGAACAATGATGAGTTACAAGCCAACATAAATCGTTGCAGAGACAAAATCAATATCATGTGATATCGTCTCAACAACTTGGAAAAGTAGCAAACATATTTAAATGAAGGAAAAAGGAAGTTAATGGAGAAAATGGACCAAATATTACAAAGAGACAACAAAATCCAAGAAACCACCAAAAGGATTAGTGACCATAGCAAACAACTTAATCAATTAATGGAGAAGGTGGACATGTTAACCATTCAAACTAATGACTAGCCCACAAAACGCAAGTGAGCATGACCCTCTAGAACTGCTTGAGATATACTTTTCAGGTAGTCAATATCACACTAAAATTCTAGATAGAAACCATCAACGAATTAAGAATGAACTATAAAAATATATTGGTAAGGATTACAGAGGAACAATTGTTTGGATCAACAAGATGGAAGGAGTTTTTGGAGAAAATCCACCTTTAGGTGAAAGATAGAAGAGAATGATTGCTTCCAAAACCTTAGAAGATGAAGCATATGACTGGTTCCTCTGGTGAAGGAAAAAGTGTGGTGTTTGTTCTTTTCATTGGCAAGGATTCACTACAACATTATTAAAAATATTTCTTGATGAGGACGATGTCGATCTTTACAACATATTTATACATCTCAAGCAGAAGGGAATTGTAAGTGATTATACCCATTAATGGGAAATATTGGAAATACACCATATTGGATTCACTGAGGAGCAACAATTAAAGATGTATATATGTAGAATAATGGACTATATTCGTGTTGAATAGAAAATAGGAAAGACAAAATCTATTGAATATGTTAGACATGCGGCAAGGCTTATTGAACAAAAAAACATATTTAATAATACATCATTCATAGGTTCCGAGAAATCAAGCAAATAGTCAAAAGAAAAATCAAGAACAAATTTCACATATAAATCTAATAAGTATATACCACCCAAATTACGAGAAGAAGATAACCACTACCCAAAATCTCTACACTTCTGAAGAAAAACATGAGGAGCACTTAGCTAGCAGTGACTCAGATGAAGAGAATAACGAGGGAATTAAAGCCCCAAGCACAAGATCAAAAGAAGAAACCATGGATAAAATTTCTCTTGCTGCAATAACAGGAATATTGCAACCACGGACATTGAAATTAAGAGGAAACATAAAAAAAGGAAAACGTCATTGTGTTAGTATACACAGGGAGCACTCATAATTTTAAAGATGTAAAAGTTGCAAGGAAACTAAACTTATTTTTGCACCAAGAAGCCGATATAAGAGTCATGGTGGCAGACGACAGAAGGTAGATGGAGTTGGCAAATGTCACAAGACTAAATTACAATTAAGTGATCATGAAATGTATTTCTTTTACATAGTACCCCAAGGAGGAGTAGACGTCATTTTTGGAATACAATGGCTACAAACATTGGGAACATATTCCACAAATCATCAAAAGAAATTCATTAAGTTTAAATGGGCTAGTAGAAGATATAAATTGTTCGGTTTCCAACCACCTCCTACTCAAATTATATCTACACAACAAATGAAAAAACTTATTCGAAAAGGAGCACCAAAATATATTGCACAATGTCAACAAATAGAATTATTAACTACAAATGTAGCCCAATCACAACAATCAGAGATTGTAGCTCTAGTCCAAAGGTATAACAAAATATTTCAATAATTTCCTATGAAGTTACCACTAGAAAGGAAGATAGAACACATTACAGAAGTTAAACGAGATGTGGTGCCTGTTAATATCATACCATACCACTATCCTCAACATCACAAAACATAGAGAGGCTAATTCAAGATTTGTTGAAATGTGGAGTTATTACAACAAGAAGAAGCTCATATACAACTCTAGTGGTATTGGTTCGAAAGAAGGATGGATATTTTATACTATGTATAGACTATAGAGGGTTAAACAAGATAACTATAAAAAACAAATTTCTCATTCCATTCATAGATAAGTTGTTGGACAAACTCCTCAGCACATAGTGCTTCTCAAAGTTAGATATGAGGTCATGTTATTATCAGATACATGTAAGGTTAGAAGATATCGAGAAGACTACGCTCATAAATCATGAAGGACATTATGAATTCAAGGTGATGTCATTTAGATTAACCATACTTCCCCAACTACATTTCAAGCAACTATGAATGAGGTTTTTCATCCATACGAAAGTTTGTATTAGTTTTCTTTGATATATCCTTATATACATCAAAACCAAGAAGGAACACCTCAAGCACATGGAGGAAGTACTTTCATTATTAGAAACGAATGAGTTCTATGCAAAATTATCAAAGTGCACTTTTGGTAAAAATGAAGTTGAATACCTCATTCACATCATATCAAAGGAAGGAGTCAAGGTAGACCCCTATAAAATAAAGGCAATCAAGGAGTGGCCAAAACCCAGGAACATATCGAAACGAAGAGGGTTTCTGGGAATAACAGAGTATTATATAACATTTATCAAAAACTATGCGCACTTGATTGCACCCTTACAAAACTTGTTAAGGAAGAATGTATTTCAATGGGATAACAAAGTAAAAGATTGTTTTGAGACATTAAAGAAAGTAAATTCATCTACTCTAGTACAAGCAACCCCAAATGTTTCCAAGCCCTTTGTGGTAGAATGTGATGCTTCAGGGTTTGGGATTGGAGTAGTATTAATGCAGGACAACCATCCAATAGCTTTTGAAAGTTGGGAGATCAACAAAAGGGAAAACTTGAAGTCTAATTATCATAAAGAAATTCTTACCATCATACATGCATTGAATAAATGACATCAACACTTATTGGGAAGAAAGTTCTTGATTCCTACAGAGCGCAACAGTCTTCAATTGTTGTTACAATAGAAGACATTATATATAGAACAACATAAATGGAAGGAGAAAATCTCCACATTTGATATCTAAATATTACATAAAAAATGGAAGGACAACATAGTTGCTAACATATTTTCACGAAAATATGAAGACAACAATATGCAAACATTAGAGTAGTTCCCTACTCGAATTGAATATGTCAAAGATCCATACTTTTGTTCTATAATAAAAAATGTTGATCAAAATCCAAAATTTGAATGGAAAAATGATATAATATGGTATAAAGGTAGAATTCATCTAATCCCATCCTCCAAATTTAAAATGAAGATTCGAAGGGAAACACAATTCGTGAGTAGCAAGACATGTTAGATTTTTCAAAACATACTATAACACTTGACAACCATTTTATTAGAAGAGAATGAGTAAATAGATTCAAAAATTTGTCATCGAATGTGATTTATGTTAAAGAAATAAATATGTGAACGTATTTACCCCAAGATTACTTCACTCCTTACATGTCCAAAATCAGAAATGGGAGGAAATCTTGATGGATTTCATTAAAGGGTTGCCTATGTCTAACAGAAAGGACAAAATGTCTATTGTGGTCAATATAATAACCAAATATGCACATTTCATGGAAGTTAAGAAGTCAGAGTCATCAAAACAAATTGCATAAAGTCTTCTACAAAAACATATATAAATTACATGGCCTCCGAAAGGTCATTGTCAACGATAGAGAGAGAAATTTTAAAGAGAATTTCTAGAAGGATTTTTGTAACCAGGATGGAATATCCCTTATAACATGAATTCAACCTATCATCCGCAAACAAATGGAAAAACAAAAATGTTGAATAAATGTTTGGAAACATATATTCGTTGTTTCGTAATAAATAAGAAAAATAAATGGTGATATAATTCAACCTATCATATGCCAGCTAAAATGGCCCCTTTTCAAGCCTTATATGGTTATGAACCTCCAAAATGGAAGGAATTTGCATTAAGTGACTCTAAGGTTCAAGTAGTAAAGGATCAGTTGGAAGAGAATCAACAAATCATTAAAATATTAAAAGAAAATTGAACAACAACTAGTAATCGAATGACACAAAAAGCATATCAACATTGTTTAGAGAGATAATTCGAAGAAGGTGATTGAGTCTTCAGAAGACTTCAGCCCTACAAGAAATTATCTCTAAAGCAACAATGAAAGAAAAATTAGGTTCCAAAATTTTATGAACCCTTCCATATAATAAAAAAAATCAGTGAAGTGGCTTATGGATTAAAATTACCAGATAACTATTAGATCCATAATGTGTTTCATATATCGTGTCTAAAAAAAATGCTAGGACGAAATCAATCAACTCAAACAAAACTACCCAAAGTTGATGACAAAATAAGAATCGTTTTATAACCAGAAGACATTCTTATTACTAGAAAAAAGGTATTACATTCTAAAACTATTAAATAATAGCTCATTAAATAGAAAAAACCTTCAAAATAATATTCTTCACAAGAAACAAAGAAGTTTCAACAACACCACCCTCAGGACAAGGCATCTTAAGGGGGTGGCAATGTTATGAATAAAAAACTATTAAACAATAATAATAATAATAATAAACATTAATGAAATTTATTAGTTATTAAGGGATAAGTCATTGGACATGACCATTCAACCTTCGTGACCAATCAATGCCTATTTAGGCACATCGTCATGAAGACATGTAATCATCAACTCATTCATCAATAATATATATATATATATATATATATATATATATATATATATATATATATATATATATATATATATATATATATATATATGCTACAGTTGTTATGTGCTTCTACCACACCATTATTGATTTGTTGCGGCTTTATGATACAAGTGTGTCACTACCTATGATGACTTATGTTTGTGAGGGTATAAATCATATCTTGAAAAAAAAATCAAGTTTTTAAAGGCCACAAGTTATTCAACACCATCAAGGATATGCATATTAACATGTGAGAGAAGTACACTAGCATGGTTTCACATATTCTTTGAAATGAAGCACTATGATAAGAGTCATTTGTGTTAATATGGTGGTCAGAGAACACCTCCAACCAAATATGAGGTAGTTGTTAGAGCAACACCTTCCTAAAATATGGTGTGCTCTTATCAAATCATTATTGCTTAATAATCACTTAACCATGTTCTACCAAGGCATCAAAACATTTGAATATGTCTTGGACTCCTAAGAATATATTGATGGGAATAATCTCTTGGTGGTCATACTATGGATCCAATGCCATTGCAATGCATCAACACCTCAGTCACCACCTTGTCTCGTCCAAAGCATGCATAGAAAGTGGGGTATTTAATGTTGTAATGTGTTAATTGAAAGATGTTGATTTGAACTTACACGTGATGATGTTTGTTGATTGGTCTTAGAAATATCCCAGAAAAGGGTATTCTTAGAGGATAATGACACAATTATGCTTTTGCATCCAGCTCATGTCCTACTATGAGTGGTTCTTATCATCAAGCTAGGGATATTGATGGTGTTGCATTAAATTTGGGGTGGGGGCAGAAAGTATGTTGCATTAAATGTAAAGAGAGGTGAAGAGGATGATGACAACGAAGTTTTATTGTTCATTTTTTATCTTTCCTTTTGGAATATAAATAAATTCAAGGCTTTTATTTTTGACACTTTAATTTTTTTTCAACGTTATTTTTGAAATTCTAGTGATTCAAAGACTAGAATAGTTTTTCACAAATGATACCTACTTCTATTGATGTAGATTGATATTTATTTATACTTTAGTCTACAAGTAGCTATACATGAGAAAATTCAACAAATTATTCTTCAACAAGAGCAGTAAATATAAATCAGAGTAGACAATGAATGAAGAAAGAGACAAGAGCCACCAAGATTAGGCTCACAACCAGGGCAACACCCACTAGGGGAAAACCCAAAAACTATTTCCTTATGAGAGATAGATTATGTCCATCAATAACACATTTGAATGATCCAACAGATCCAAGATAACCAATAAAGAGATACCCAAACAAAGTATGAACAAAATATTAGAGAGATCCCACTTCTATCCAAATGATCCACACAAGGAGGCCGAAATATAGGCCTAGGGTCACTTTAATAGAGAGCCGAAGTTCCCACTAACTATCAACAAACTGAGGGAAAAAGACACCCAAAAGGGTTTCGACCTACTTTAGAATTGTGTCACAGAGGAGAGCGATCCTTTTTACAATACTCGGCCATAAAATAAATCCCAAAACATAGATAGAAATGATCCTTAGTCACTGTAGCAACGAGACCTTGAAAATGATCCAAACAACTGTTAAAATAAAACTTGTAGACTTCCTCGCACATGTGGAGATACTCTAAAATAGAAGGTCAATTTTGTTTGAGATTTGAGATCGAATTTCTTGTTGTGTTGATAGGTGAAATGAATGCCATTGGCCTCTTATTTATAGGCGTCATAAGACAGGTAATTAGCCCTAGTAGGGCGGATATCATGTCCTTCCTGAAGCCAACTTGAGGGGTTGATTGAGCCGACTTGTAGAGTTAGGATGGAAAAAAAAAAAAAAAACTTCTCCATGTTTTTGATGAAAAATGTTGACCATAGCTACCTTATATTTCAACACTCCCTCTTAGCTAGGGAGGTAGTTTTTCATTCTCTTAAGATTCATCTTCCTGACCAATTCATAGGTCTCATGTCCCATAACTTAAGGAAAAGAACATAATCAAGCTTCTCTCTCTTTCAAACTCAACATAAGGAAAGAAACATAACATCCATCTCAAAGCATCTCTCGGAAAACAAAGTATCTTGGCACAGAATCTACAGGAGGAATCATCAATACATCTCCCGGACAAAAATGTTTCTTCGCACACAACCTATGGGAGTAATCATCAATACATCTCCCAAAGAACAATTTCTCGCGACACATCGCCTACATAAGGAATCATTAATACATCACCTGGACAACAATGTCTCTCGGCACATAACCTATGGGAGGAATCATCAAAACATCTCCCAGACAACAATGCCTCTCGGCACACAACCTACGAGAAGAATCATCAATACATCTCCCAGACAACAATGTCTCTCGGAACACAACCTATGGGAGGAATCCATCTATACATCTCCCGGACAACAATGTCTCGACACAGCCTATAGGAGATGGTCTATTCATGATGATACGTAATTAGTGCTCCCTCTTCAAGGGAATTCTCATTCATTCTAGTTTTTCACACAAATATCAACAACCAGATCATCGTCAAAATAGCCATGGTGGATTTCATTTCTTTATCAAACATAACAACATTCAGTTGTTCATTCATATTCAGCCAGGGCTTCTTTCAAAAGAAACTTTATTAGTAGCAATCCATAATCAAATTCAACAAATAATAAGTGGCTTCTCACATAAGCAACCATCAACAGACCATAATCGAATCCGACAAATATAAGAGTCTTACATCTTCTTCAAATCATTCATCTTGCAATCCACTGTGTCAATGATATCACCAGATTCATGCCTCAAAAGCAAATCCCTCTTAAACAAAATTCCTTTGATATTGTTTTCTATTTATGAGTATACAACCTATTACGAGTCATTTTTGTCATATTGTTCTTTCGTAATGATTGCCACACCTTGGCAATGTCCATTATGTGTTGCAAACCTCACAAGGAGGCTATGGAAGAACAAGAACAACCAAGCAAGCCAAGGGACTCAATGAAATAATCAATAGAAACAATCTAGATAATACATTAAGAGCGTGTTAAATCCCTCTTAATCTTAGCCTTCTCAGATTGATTCACTTTCATCACATCATCAAGGAGTCCATATCATCAACGATTCCACATCATCATCATCAACAAGGATGTAGAAATTTCTAAATCTTATAATTTATGCATAAATTATTACTGTCAATCCAGTTATGCTCCTCCTACTTAGATAAGTTATTAACTGAATAAATTCAAGTTAAAATCGAAGAAAAACACATAACAGATCTCTACCAATCCAGATCTAGAATAAGCACATGCACACATTGACAAAGTGACACAGTTATTTCTGGACAAATAGTCCCCAGAAAAACCCAATGTGGGAAAACCAGTCTCTGGCTGCTGGAGGGCTCTATTATTAAGAATATTTCTTAATACACAAATTTGAGTTCCATATGTGGAAAACCCGACAGATAATACACTAGATATACAACTCACTGGCTGATCTAGGGCCAAAATAATGACTGATCCACACCCTCAAATGAGATTTACAAAACTCAGCCAAGATTAGGGCCTAGAAACCCCAAAATTTCCCATGAAAGCCTCTACGTCAGCCTCTAAAGCCCCTCAACCCTCAGCACTGCTCTGGAAGGGACTGTGTTACCCCAGATTGGGTGACGCAGTCACTACACTGCCCCTGAAGGGTCTCTGCATAACCCTAGAGGGTTTCCTGCTGAAAATCATGCTATCCTTGGAGAGACTGCGATGTCCTTGCTGCTGCTGCTGCTCTCTTCTTCTACGCTGTCCTTGAGCTAACCTCCGCCCCTTATGTATTCTAGACCCCGAGATCAGATCATCCCCTTGGTCTAAATTCCCCTCTTTGCAGCTGAAACACTTCTGAGTATTCCTAGCAAACCTTGCCCTGGAATCTCAGCTTAGCTTCAATGCTCTGCCTTTGTGTGCCTTTAAAAATGACCCCAAGCCTTTCCTTTATACTTTTCTCATTAACAAATCAACGACCATGATTAGATCTTGAATCAATGGCTAAGATTAAAAGAAAGCTTGATCCGTGTGACTTAAGACAATTTCATCACATGTTTAATTAAATTCACTTTAATTATTTAAGTTCCCTAAGTTTTAACTTAGGAAATACACTTAAAATATTTAATTAATTTAATATCTCCTAAACCAGATGAAATTTCCCAAATCCATTTCCGGGTCTTTTAGATCACGTGAACTCCAGCCCCTCCACAAAGTTTGGGAGCTAGAGCACAACTAATGCTACCCCAAATACACAAAATCTCAACACTCCCTCTTAGCATCAAGGGTGTGCTCTAGCAATACATCACACTTATGCATTACATGATTTTGGGCACTAGTTTTGTGCTGCTGAAGCTTGGCCTCCTACCACTCAACTCTGCACTGCTGCTGCCATTCTACACTGCTGCCCGTGACTCTACCACTGCCACTGCAACCACTATAATGCAACTCCCTCTACATATGCTGCATCTGTGCTGCTCATAGCACTGCCACTGTTGATCTGCTGCACTGCAACTTCAGTTGTTGAGAGAAACAACTGAATATCCTGCCCAATCTTTGACAAACAAGTCAGATGGGTTGCATCCTCATCACTGAAGCTCCATAGGCTACAGATCTGTGCTGGCATCTAAAGAACGATGACCAGCTACAACTCTACCTGCGAAATCACACTCCCTCTGCACTACTGAAGTCACATTAGTTCCTTGTGTTGAAATATATCACGCTGCTGCAGATCTGCATTGCGTAAGCAGCACTGCTCTGCGTTGCTGAAGTCACATCAGCCTCTGCACTACTACTGCTTCTACGTTGCTGCAGCTTTTCTCTGCGCTGCTCCTCCCAGTCTTCAAATCTACCTCTGCCTCTGCCTCATCTGTGATCTATGCACCCACTTCTCCACTTGTCCTGCTACTATCTTAAGGTTGTCGTAGCTCACTTATGATCCAAGAGATGAGCTGCTCAAAGATCTCGCCTTTCTTCCATGTAGCTCCTCTACATATCCATATCACCCCACCTCCGTGGTTCATTTGCACTCATGGATGCATCATCTCCTGACCCATAATCTGCCACAACTGCTTTGGAAGAAGATGCTTCCTTGTCCCTTTTCATCTCTGTACAATGACTGGAAAAATGTCCCATTTCACCACACTGGAAGCACTTGATCTTAGAAATATCATTCTTCTTCTTTGGCTGCTTCTTTGATGCCAAGGCTGCATCTTCCTCATCTTCTTTCTTCACATTGCTCAATCCTGGACTGTGTTGCTTCTTGGTGAATCTGCGGAGTTCTTGACGCAGAATTGACCACAAGTTGTCCCAATCTGGGAGGTCCGCTCTGCCCAAGATACTTTGGACAAAGGTTTCCCACTCATCTGTGACAACATTGACGACAATCCTGACTATCACAACATCATCCACCGTTGCACCCGTTGCAATCAACTGATCTCTGATTGATTGTAGTCTGAAGAGGAAGTGCTCCATGTCTTCTCCCTTGGTCATCATGAATGGCCTCATTTGGGTCTCCAACAAAAATTTTCTTTGGACATACTTTCCCTCATATAATGAAGTCAAGGCCTTCCACATCTCGTTAGTTGTCTTCTTCTCAACTATGTGTGGTACAAAATGGTCCTTGATACTATCCATAATTAGCCGCTTGGCATGCCCAGCAGCTTTCTATGCTTCCGAAGGAGGTCCACATCTATCGGTGTGGCCAGAGTCTGCTCTGCATGGTCTCTTAGATTGTACACCTCAAGGACAATCAGGATCCTTGCCTTCCAAACTAAAAAGTTTGAGAGGCCATCCAGCCTATCCTGATCACGCAGTCCATGAGGAGCCATCTGCTCAGGATGTGTTGGAACTTCCTTTTCTCTTTGCTAGAGAAATGGATCTAAGGCCCATGGTAAAACGTGCACCTTCTGCTCCCTCTGACACTTTATTTCCCTCCTTGGAAATCTACCAAATCAACTATGATTCAGCTTCTTCTTTGATCCTCTGATCAAAATGCAAGTTTCCTTTGGCAAGAAACTCTCTGAGAAGTTGATCTCCTCCCAATCTTTGTCACTTGTGCTAAGGCTAAAAATATGAAAACTTCGGAATTTTAACCGCATCAACTCTTATGAATTTTTGCAGCTTTTCTGCAGTCTTTTCTGGATATGATAGATTCAGATCTGATTCACATTGGCTGGCTTTAGACCAAACCAGCGTTGTTCCTGAGCTGCCTCTGCGCAGTAATTGCGTGGGCTTGCTATGACACAGTGCTGGACAACGTCACCCTTCCCTCTGCGTGAATCTGCTCCTGAAAACTATGCTGTCCCTTCAGATCTGCATTTCAACTACTCTTCCAGCTGCTTTCTGCAGCTAGATCCTTCAAATTCTTCTGCTAGTGACCCTCCTAGATCTACAATTGCTCTGATACCATGTAGAAATTTATGAATCTTATAATTTATGCAAAAATTATTACTGTTAATCCAGTTATGCTCCTCCTACTTTTATAAGTTATTAACTGAATAAATTCAAGTTAAAATCGAAGAAAAACACATAACAGCTCTCTACCAATCTAGATCTACAATAAGCACATGCACACATTGACAAAGTGACAGAGTTATTTCTGGACAAATAGTCCCTAGAAAAACCCAATGTGGGAAGACCGGTCTCTAGCTACTGGAGGGCTCTATTATTAAGAATATTTCTTAATACACAAATCTGGGTTCCAGATCTGGAAAACCCGATAGATAATACACTAGATCTACAACTCACTGGTTGATCTAGGGCCAAAATAATGACTGATCCACACTCTCAAACAGGATTTACAAAACTCAGCCAAGATTAGGGCCTAGAAACCCCAGCGCTACCCCCTGAAAGCCTCTGTGTCAGCCTCTGAAGCCCCTCAACCCTCAGCGCTGCTCCGGATGGGACTGCGTTACCCCAGACTGGGTGATGCAGTCACTATGCTGCCCTTGAAGGGTCTCTGCGTAACCCCAGAGGGTTTCCTGCTGAAAATCACACTGTCCTTGGAGGGACTGCGTTGTCCTTGCTGCTGCTGCTGCTGCTGCTTTCTTCTTATGCGTTGTCCTTGAGCTGATCTCTGCCTCTTGTGTATTCTAGACACCAGGATCAGATCATCCCCTTGGTCTAAATTCCCCTCTCTGCAGCTAAAACACTTCTGAGTATTCTTAACAAACCCTACCCTAGAATCTCAGCTTAGCTTCAATGCTCTGCCTTTGTGCGTCTTTACAAATGACCCCAAGCCTTTCCTTTATACTTTTCTCATTGAAAAATCAATGACCATGATCAGATCTTGAATCAATGGCTAAAATTAAAAGAAAGCTTGATCTGTGTGACTTAAGACAATTTCATCACATGTTTAATTAAATTCACTTTAATTATTTAAGTTCCCTAAGTTTTAACTTAGAAAATACACTTAAAATAATTAATTAATTTAATATCTCCTAAACCAGATGAAATTTCCCAAATCCATTTGTGGGTCTTGTAGATCAAGTGAACTCTAGTCCCTCCACAAATTTTGGGAGCTAGAGCACAAGTGATGCTACCCCAAATACACAAAATCTCAACAAAGGAGTCAACGAATCTTCAAGTCCATATATTTATTATCATCAAGTAGTCTTGTTCATATCACCAAAAATTCCACACTAGTACATATCATCTTAGATTATCCATGTTAATATCATCATCAAGGAGTCTAGTCCAATACATCGTCGTCATCAATATCATCAGCAAGTCCATGTCATCAATGCGTTACCATCATCAACATTATCAACAATTCCATGTCATATATTATCATTAAAGAGTTCTCATTATTATCAAGTCAACATTATTATCATCAATATCATCAATAAGATTATGAATCCACGTCAACATTATCAACATCATCAAGAAGTTAGGTTTTCAAACAAAAAAACTAGCTTGAGATTTAGGTTCATTTTTCATCTCCAAGCCCTACCATAAACAATCAAAATATAAGACTTATCTTTTGAGCTCATGACAACACCCTCTTGATCTTCAATCTTCTTGAGTCTAGACATTAATTTCCTCTTCCCATCATGCTCATCATCATCTTGCTTCCTTCATAGTGAATCTGAAATTTTCATTAACAAGTACAACCATACAAAATATACAAAAACAAGAGCATGATGTTAATTCTGACAATCTAGCATTTTTCATAATTTCTCAAAGGTGTGCTTTTAGGGTTATGGGTATGTTGACGGGAAAATCTGTTCGGCCAACAGCAGGGGATCTCCCCGGTAAAAATTCCCAACTAGACTCTAAACCGTTTGGAATAGGGATCTCGTCCAGGGTGTGGGTCCGACTACCGCTTAATTCTCTTTTCCTTGGGTCTCGATAGGACTTCAATGAACCTGCGGACACACGCTTATTTGGATGATACAAGACACATGATTGATGAATTAAATGAACATATAACACTATGAGTAGCAAGCTGAATAATAAAGCATGGGGCCAAAGGAAATGTTGTCAACAACATATCATTAGAGTCATGCTTGTACGTTGTTCTAACCACAGAAGAAACAATTCTATATGGCAGAACACCCTTCAGTTCCTTAAATGGTTTTGGTGATAATGTAAATGTCAGTAAACAAAGTTATTAACATTCATTGAGAAAGAAAAATAAACTTAGCACCATTAACACATGTTTAGAAAACTATAATTCATGAATGATGTCATTGGAAACACAGTTTCATTAATCAAAAGATGTTAGACACTGAAAACGGGATACTCATAGTGTTCACACATTTACCAGCATTAGATCCAAAAATGGAGTTAACAAATGCTTGTATTCATACTAAAAAATGTGTAGTCCTTCTATACAATGCTCTATATCTCTTTGAGTCCCAAACAAAAGATCTTTCTAATCTTCCCGAAAGAAGTTTTTATAGGCCAAAACTTGCCCTTTAGGCTTCCCGACTTTTTGCCTTCCTAACCGTTGGGCTTACTTGCGACCTGAATGGAGGATGCAACCTGCGACCCAGTTGAACAGTGCGACTTGCGACCCTGTTGGATAGTGCGACCTGCGACCCTGTTGAATAGTGCGACCTGCGACCCCATTGGATAGTGCGACCTGCGACTTCCTGCAATCTGATCATGGGAGTGTGCGCGTGATTGCGAGGTCAGGGGCATCAACTTGTTGCTCCTTGAGAAAATTCTTCCATGTGTGATAATCTGCAGCGACTGGGGAGATTAGAGGAACTTCTTCCCTTAACCGGTGCAGGCACTCTAAGGCATTCAGAATCAGAGTCTCTCTCTAGAGTGTGACCTGGTTAGCTAAAGAGGCCAGTTTAGTGTAGATCCGAATTGGTGTAATGACGAATTTAATCAAGTTCTCTTGTGATGCGGTAAGATCAGGAGTAGCAGTGACTTCTCTGATAGGTTGTAGAAATGCTCGAATCCCCTGATCTACCTGTCCCCACGTCTTTTCCTCGCTCAGTGCACCCAGAGATGGAATGTGGTGTAGTTCATGCATTGAGTCGATGCCACTGATCAAATGCTCGTATGCGGTCATTACCTTTTCTAGGTCTTTGGATAACTTTTCCTTGAATTGCATCTTGATACGGATTTGGACCTTAGCATCCTGGGTGTGAATCCAGTCTTTATTGGGCAAGTTTTCCGGAGCCTGTGGGTACCGTCCTATCCATTCTATCATTCTGTCCAAAGCGGCGGAGGCCTCTTTTAGTTGCTCGCTCCTCTGTTTTGTCTCTACTTGGGCTCTTAGTAGGGGGGCGACTATTTTTTTTATAGTGAACATCTCCCCGTAAACCTGCCTCATGGTGACCTGCAGTGTCGCCAACTCTCTTTGGACGGTGAGAGGTACTTCGTTACTAGGAGTATTTCTGTCTTGAAGCTGTTGGATTTCCTCCCTTAATGCTCTCTTTTCTTGCTCCGCCCTTGCTTCCCTTTGTTCAGAGTCCTGTAACCTATTTTGTAGGGAAAGGATCTCTGTACTCATTCGGCTCACATTTTCTTCTGTGGCTATGGAAAAAGCAGTGCCGGCCGATGCTATCATCACTGGGTTGGTCCTAGTGTCTAGGACTATATCTTTCTCTGCCGTGGTTGTGAGTGGGGCGAAAGGGTTCCGTGATAGACAGCTCCTTTTTCCCTGTCGGATTTTGAAAGTGAACTGATCATAAGTGAGCCTTGTAAGGTTAAACACCTCCTCTTCCTGTCCTTCAGAGGAGCCCGGCTCGGAGAGTGCAAAACACGCATTAATTACAGGTACTTCAATGGGCTGCAGCTCAGTTTGTAATTTTGTAACTGGAGGAGATGTCTCGATGTCCTTTGATCTTTGATGCTCCTCTTCTTTTCTTTTCTATTCTTCCTCCTCTTTCTCAAGCCACTCTGCCTCTGCCTTGTCCTATTCTGCTTTCTGCCTACACTCTGCTTCTGCTTCTGCTTCTTGTTCTTCCTTTCTCTTGCGTTCGGCCTCCACCTGATCTAATTCCCTTTTGAGCTGCCGTTCCGCCTCTGCCTTTGCTTCCTGTTCTTCCTTTTTTTTTTCCGGGCATCCTATGTCTGTTTCTTTCTTTGTTTTGCTTTTAGGTTCTTTCTATGCTTATTTTCATCTTCTTTTGCCTTATTTTCAGCTTCCAGCTGAGCTTTTGCTTCTTGTTCTTTCTGTTGGGTGGTAGTGTTGTGACCCGTGCTGGTTCGAGGCTTCTTAGCCTGGGAAGAAGAGGCACCCCCCAGTTCACGGGCTCTTTCTTCCAAAGTATGATGATCGGGGTCTTCCTGATCGGACCATGCTCTCGGGGCAAGTTCCCTATTTGCGTTATACCAATTCCTTTTCTCATCTTCATATGGGTGTTCAGTGTGCTGGTAGCTCCATTTGAACTTGGCCCATTTGCAGTGGTCAGGGACTATCCTCTCAGGATCGTACGTCCGACGATCCAAAGGCCCTAGGTAGAAACCTTTCATTTGTTCCGCTTCCGCCTCTACCTCCCTGAAATCCTTAACTGTGTAGGCACCAATGGTGAGTGGCAGTGTAGGCCATGGCTTTTTCTTACCTTTAGTCAAGACCTTGGAGAAACCGGAAGTCATCTGATAACATACTTCTTGAAGAAGCATCTTGTCCGTAACGAATCAGGGCATAGCATGGGGAGTCTTGAATGAACCAAAGACTCGAATAAAAGTATAATCTGTGAGTGGGAACCAATGGGCCACCTTGACTAATGTCTCCATGGCTCACCAGGACATGCATGGGGTATCTTGACCGAACAATTTCCTGTAGAGCGCAGGGATGAAACGTTGCGAGATTGACTCTATATCCTGCTTGTACTTGGAGTCCCAGAATACCTGCGTTTCTATGTGAACTGGGCACACCTGCTCCGGGTCCCAGTTGTGCGCCCATCCCTCAAAGTGGCACCGGGAACAAACAACATCCAATAGGTAGGAAGCCATGTAAAATTCAGATGGATATCCCTCCTTTGGTGCTAGTGTCGAGGATATGTTTGTCGTAAGATACGCCATTAGCATGCTGGCCCAATTGAAACAAGTGCCATACACGGTGACATAGTTTCTCAGGGATAACCAAGTGCCACTGAAAGTGGTGGCATCGGGATGACCGTATATCCTATAAAGCATAGCTGCCACCAGCTTATATACCTTTCTGAGGCCCGCCATTGGATACTCCTGATCCTTCTTGACCTTGAACTTTTCGGGTTCCTCCCACCACCCTTTCAGGGTAACTACTATGGCGACTGCATGGGTGGTGGCCCATTCTTCTGTGAAAGTCTATTCTCGTTTCGGCAGCGCGTAATAAAACTCAGCATCCGAGCCCTTTAGAGTTGCAAAAGCTTTACCCTCATAGTCTCGAATTACCCACTTTTTGGGGTCGGTATTCTGTATGATCCATTCAATGACTTCTGCGCATGGGAATATAGCAGGGTGGGCACCTGCATAGTGAAGCTTCGACCTTTTAACTTGTACATATATTTTCCAGTCGGGGAGATCCTCTGGGAATTCTGGTCGTGCGAATTCCTGGTATACTTGATACCAACTCATGCTGTCTCCTTTGGCAAATGTACATGCGGTATCCCTATAGATCAGGGGAGGAGACATTGGTATTTCCATTTCTGTGTCTTCTATCTCTGGGCTCTTCTTTTTCTTGCGAACTGCCGGAGGTCCCATGTTGCTTGAGTCTGAAGAGATGGAGACGCACTCTAATTCTACTTCGAACTCACCTGGCATGTTCATAAAAGAATCCCAGGATAAGACAGATGCCATAATAATAACAGCTTAGGTACAACTTATTAATTTTGCCCAACTGAAACCCAGGAAAGGGCAAATTAGCGACTTGCGACTGGGTCGCTAGGGTTGCGAGGTTTAAACTTTCAGAAGGTAGGGACCCTACGACTAGGTGACCCTGCGACAAGGTCGCTGGGTCGCAAAGGTTTGACAGTTCATAAGGGTGCGATCCTGCGACTTGGCGATTGGGTCGCTGGGTCGCAGGGGTCGCAAACATCAATTTTGAGTGCAGCTGCGACCTGGTGACTCAGCGACTAGGGTCCCTGGGTCGCAAGGGTCGGAGGTCGCATTAGGGCTGGTCGGGGGTTTTAAAAGGCGACGTGGTCCTCTGCCATATATATAATAAATTTCCTTTTAATTTGAAACATTTCAAGGATTGAGTGAGCAACCCAAAACATGGAGGTGAAGTGGTTCTAGGAGAAAAAAAAACATAAGGGAGGCTGGGTGATTTCTGATTACAAAACTGTGCAAGAAGGAGCAGTGTTTGGATAATTTGGGCATCTCAAGCTCTAAAGGATCAGAAAAGAGGAATGGTGGGTGGCTTAAAAAGGGCTAAGGTAAAGTGAACAGGGCAACAAAGGAAAAAACGGAAACATCAGGAGGAAACAACAACTTACCCGAGAAAATCGCACTCCAGTTGGCCTGTCAGAAGCGTTTTTTCGATCTCCGTCGCGTGAACAAAATGTGACCTAGCAACCCTCCTATTTATAAAGGGGTCGCGCGTGCGAGCAATTAATGAGGTCGCTAGGTCGCAAATGTCCCGTGTTTAAGAGAGGCGCGACCTTGCGACCTGGAGGAGGGTCGCGAGGTTGCAAGGTTACGAGGTCACGATTTTGAAAATTGAAAGAGATATGCAACTTAGCGACCTAGCGACCTGAGAGGTCGCGGGGTCGCTAGGTTGCAGATTTGGGAAAAAACCTATTCTGCGACTCAGCGACTCTTAACCTTTCCTGAAAAAGATTTAAACTACAAATTTTGACTTAGCCTTTTCGATGCTCAGGGGCTCCAAAAAATTTCAGAGGATGAATTTTTGGAGGGTGTTGTAGAGGCTACAACAGGGTAAAAACCCTAGATATTCCATGAACTATCCTTATAGATTTTTGAGTTTCAGCAAAAGAATTTAGCCCTAGGGATTTGACTTTCAAGACTTTTCAAATTTTAGATTTTGCAAACCCTAGGATTTCTTGAGAGGGAACAATCAATTAGGGTTAGGGTTTATTAGACTTAGATATTTCTTTTCCAGATATGACCTAAGTTTTTACAAATCACAGATAGTTCAATGTTAGTATTAATCAAAACAACTAAAGAAACACAAGATACTTATCTTTTGAGCTTCCTCTTAATTTTTAGTCCTTTTACATTCACTCTACAAATCAACTTTAATAACAAGATATCAACTCTTCTTCAACAGAAGCAATCAAGTCCATGGTATCTTTCAAACCCTACCTAGGGTTTACAAAACAATCTAATGTCAGTAATCACTAAAACACTAAATGAGATACAAGATACTTATCTTTTCTTAATCGAGATAACTCCCTCTTGAATCCAACCTTAGAACTTATTTTCAAGTAATTTGGATAGCTAGAGTGAGTGTTCAAATTCAGATTCACTTCTTCTATGCCTCCTCTTTGAATATGGCTCATCTAGATCAACAACATATGCATGATGTCTTCTACTTCTTTTACGATCATCATCCCTTTCATAGCCATATCTTTGATTCCTTTGAGGATACTGAGTTTGATAATGACCATAAGATTGACAACGAAAGCATTGAATATTGGACATATCTCTTTTGTCTCTTCTATCTCTTCCATCTCTTCTATCTGGAGAGAGAAGAGGATTTCTACTATGAGGGGAAGAATCCTTTCTTAAAGCAGATTTAGGACCTTTTATTTTACCAACACTTCTTTGGAATTGCTGAAGTTTGGTTCCTTCTTGTTTCCCTTAACATGAGCTGCAAATGCTTCTACACTTGGATCTAGAATAGAGTCTTGACTCTTCTTGAGTGCATGCTGCCCATAACTTGTCAAAAGTTGGAGCATTCTCTCTTGCACTAATACCTGAAGCAAATGAGTCCCAAGATCTAGGGATACCTCCCAAAGTAACAACTACAAATTCCTTATCAGATACTTCTTCATCAATGTCTTTGAGTTGGTCTCTGATTTGAGATATCTTGACAAAATATGATGCAACCATGTCATTCTTTGTCAACTTGATGTTACAAAGTTGTACCCTAAGATTGGTGGATTGATTTACATTATTAATAGTATATAATCCAATGATGGCATCGTACATTGCTTTAACAGTCTTATGTTCAACAATATAGGGAATCAAATGATCCTTAACAGAATTTAATAGAATGCTTCTTGCAAAAATATCGTCTTCATGATACTTTTCCTTTCCTGCTTGATCAAATGTTTCAATTAATTTCCCTTTGACAATTCCGAAGACTTCGTTTCTTTCCAGAATGATCTTAACTCTTGCCTTCCATGCCCTATAGTTAGTGGTTCCTTCAAGCTTGCTTTTGGTTTTCATGAATGAAGAATTCATGTGAAAATATAGGACAAAACCCAAAAACCTTTCAATTCCTCTTTAAGATGCTTTTCAGGTGTTCTTCAAGTGCTCATAAGCTGATCTCTCTTCTCTTTTTCCTTCACCAAAGCTTTGAAACCATGTTGAAATTCTAGTGATCAAAGACTAGAATAGTTTTTCACAAATGATAACTACTTCTATATATGTAAATTGATCCTTCTTTATACTTGAGTCAACAACTAGCTATACATAATAAACTTCAACTAGTTATTCTTCAACAAGAGCAACAAATAGAGATCACAGTCGAGAATGCATAATAGACAATAGACACCAAGATTAGGCTCAACAAGGGAAAACCTCACTAGGGGAAAACCCATAAGTTCTTTCCTTGTGAAAGAGATTTTGTCCATCAACAATACATTTGAATGATCCAACAAATCCAAGATAACCAACAAAGAGATACCCAAACAAAGTCTGCACAAAATATGAGAGACTGATTCCACTTTTGTCCAAATGATTTGCACAGGGAGGCTGAAATATGATCCTGAGGTCAATGTAATAGAGAGCCGAAGTTCCTACTGATTGTCAACAAACTGAGGACAAAATATACCCAAAAGTGTTTCGACCTACTTTAGAATTGTGTTACAAAGGAGAGCGAGCCTTTTTGCAATACTCGGCCACAAAAGAGATCCCAAAACAGAGATAGAAATGATATTTGGCCATTGTCGCAGCGAGCCCTTGAAGATGATCCAAGCAACTGTTAAAATAACCCTTGTAGACTTCCTCACACGTGGAGATATTCTGAAATAGAAGGCCGAATTTTCTTGAGATTTCAAATTGTATTTCTTGTTGTGTTGTTAGGTGAAATGAACACCATCGACCTCTTATTTATAAGCGCAAGAGGGTTAATTAGCCCTAGTAGGGCCAACATCATGTCCTTCTTGAGGTCGATTGAGCTAACTTGTAGAGTTAGGATGGACCAAAAAAAAAATTCTTCTCAATATCTTTGATGAAAAACACTGACCATGGCTTCCTTATATTTCAGAAATTATTACTCTATAACAATGAATTTCTATATTTAATGGATCTCATATGTATTTCCAATTAATCCTTGAAAGATTAAATGAATGAAGATATGCATTATGTGTGTATTTTTGGGTAGCATCGGATGTGCTCTAGCTCTGAAAATTTCTGGAGGGGCTAGAACAAATGAGATCTCCAAGACCTAGAAATTGTTTGGCGAAATTCCACTCGGAGCTGAAGTTATTCAAATAATTCATTATTTTAATGAAGACCCTAACTCTAAACATAGGGAAATTAAATAATTAAAGTGAATTAATTTAACATGTGGGAGAGAATGTTCTAAGTGACGACGATCAAGTCTTTTCTAATCTTAGCTATCGATTTGAGATTAGATCACGACCATTGATTCGTCAACTGGAAAAGTATTAAAGGAAAGCTTGGGGTCAGTTGGAGAATATACACAAAGTGGATCTAGGAGACTGAATTCTTCTGACGGAGCAGTGCTCGAATGAAGATCATATGTGAGTGATTCAGAGAAGCAATGAGGGGCAGATGCAGTAATTGGTCGGAGGACCAAGGGTACATAGTAGAGAGCAAGGGAAAAATAGACGCAGAGGAGGCAGCGCAGCCACCAGGATAGGTGATGTAGACCCCAGAGAGGGTGACGAAGGCCCATGCAGGAGCAGTGTAGAGCCTCCGAGGGATAGTCCAGAATCAGCTAGAGATCGGGGTTTCCATGTTGGCAAGGCTGAAACTCAATTTTTGGAGAGACAAATCAATGTAGAAGAAGGGTGGCACATTCCATCAGCTAGACCCATGCAAGGTTACACAGTGGCAACGTAGAGACTATATAGAGGCAACTAGGGTTTCACTAGTGTCTGATCCAGATAGACTTGCAGAGTGAGGTAAAAATCACTATTTATCTTTGTCTATCGGGGTATTCTCTGTTGGGTGAGCCGGATTTTGGCACCCTAGATGTACTTATAATATTGTTACATAATAATATAAACCCTCAAAACTGTTGCACCGGTTTTCTCGCATTGGGTTTTTCAGGGGACATTGTCCGAAAAAATTGTGTCCTTTGTATGTGTGCTTATTTTTCAACACTTGATCTGTATAATTGTGTAGGCTGCAGTGTATTTACTTTGATGTTTCTTGAATTATTCAGAAAATAACTTGTTAATTAAAGAAAAACAAGTAGGAGAAGTAAATCAAATTTACTGTAGTAGGGTTTTTTGTTTAGATTCAGAAATTTTCTCATGGAATCAGAGTTGTTGCAGATCAAGTAGAGCTGAAGCCATCAATGAAGAGACGAAGGGAAAATTTTGTTGTAGGAAGGCAACTGTCCCGAGTGACAGTGTAGATCGAGGAAGAGGCAAGGAAGGGTGACACAGTCACCAGAGAGGCTCACACAGAGCCTGCATTAGCCAACTAGGTTGACGTTGCAGCTGCAGCAGAGGCAGCACAGTGTTTGTTGGGCCAACGCAGAGGTTTGAGCCTTCGTCTTTCTAATTGCCATCGCTGGAGCAGGAAGTTCATTTTTCTACAAGAGTTGTTGGTGGGGCATTGTTTTTGTCGGTGTAGAACAGTGCCTAGTGGGGCTTTGACAAAGTAGAGGGAACCAATTCCTCAGAAGACTTCTCGCCAAGAAGTCTAGATCCAGTGTTGACTAGCAGCGAAGAGTGATCGGAGAGGGTTGATTCGACATCAGTTGGAAGAGGATTTCCAGGAGGCAAATCAATTTTCAGAGGGAGTGTGGTTCCTTAGAGGGTTTCTAGCGCCAAGAAACCCAGATCCGAGTTTTGTTGGGGCAACAACAAAAGAGGGAGAAGAGAACCAGTTCAACATCTTTTGTTGAGCAAAGATGGCCACACATGGATTGAGGGATCAAGACAGGTTGGATGGAGCATCCAAATTTGTCATCTGGAAGGCCGAAATCCTGTTAGTACTTGATGAGCATCGTATCAAGCATCTCGCCAAGAGTGCAGTTGTTCATGCTGACACTAATCTGCTCACATTGTATCAGGGGACTTCTTTTTAGAGGAGGATGCTTCTTGAGAATTAACTTTGATTATTCCAGATGCTGAAGGGAGAAGAGATCAACCCCTTCCTCATTAGATTGAAGGCGATCTGTGATCAACTGGTTGCCATGGGGGCCACACCTGGTGAAGGTATTATGGTGAGGACTTCTCTTAATGCAGTTTCCAATGAGTGGGAGAACTTTTTCCAAGGCATTTTGGGCAGAGCAATGCTTCCAAGTTGGGGAAACAAGTGGGCAAATTTTCGACAAGAAGAGATTAGGAGGATGACCAAGGCAGGTATCAGCAGCGAAGGGATCAAGATAAAGGAGGAAGATGTGGCTCTCACATCTAAAGGACAACATGGGCGACAGATGAAGAAGAAGAAAGACCTTTCAAAGGTCAGATGCTTCAGATGTGGTGAATTAGGACATTTCGCCACAACATGCCCTATGAAAAAGGGCAAAGAAGATTCTGATTCGAAGGCTGACGCAACTAAGGATGATGATGGAGATTATGACGATGTGGCCATGAGTTCTCATGTGCCTCGGGAGAAGAGGTGGGGGAAACATTAAAATGTAGTTCTTTCGAACAACAGTGAGGGGCAAGATCCTTGAGGTGCCCAGACTCTTGGATTACATACAAGCTACGAGAGCTCCTAATGATAGTAGCAAGATGACTAGAGTCAATTGGTGCGAAGAGGATGGAGCAACAATGGCAGAGCGAAGACGCTCAAGACTGGAGTAGCACAGAGTAGATGCAACAACAATGTAGTAACAACGCAGAGGTTGATGGACTTCAATAGTGCAGAGGCAGTGCTTACGCAATGCAAAACAGCAACAACGCAAAGCACCAGAGGGTCAATGCAGATTAGCATCAGAGGGTGCTTTAGTATCAAGGTGCACCCTGACTAACTTGCATGTCAGGATTTTGGGTTGTTTTTTCAATTGCTTACTTCTCAGCAACTCAGTTGCAGTGTAGCATTTACCAGTGGCAGTGCTATGGGAAACATGATGCAACATTTTGAAAGGGAGCTGCAGTACAAATGAGGCAGTGTCAATGACACTGACATGGGCAACGATACAAATAGCAGCAACGCAATGGATGAAGGGCAGTATCCGAGCATCAACAACGCAGAGGACCGATGCTAGGGATCAGAGTAATGCTTCTGATGAGAAGTGTTCCTAGAGCACATTCCTCACTAAGAGGGAGTGTTGATTTTTGGGTAGCATCGGATGTGCTCTAGCTCCGAAACTTTGTGAAAGGGCTAGAACACATGAGATCTTCAAGACCCAGAAATCGTTTGGAGAAATTCCACCTGGAGCTTAAGTTATTCAAATTATTAATTATTTTAATGGAGACCCTAAGTCTAAACTTAGAGAAATTAAATAATTAAAGTGAATTAATTTAACATGTGGGTGAGAATGTTCTAAGTAACGAGGATCAAGTCTTTTCTAATCTTAGCTGCCGATTTGAGATCAAATCAAGGCTGTTGATTTGTCAAATGGAAAAGTATTAAAGGAAGACTTCGAGTCAGTTGGAGAATATACATACAGCGGATCTAAGAGATCGAATTCTTCTGACAGAGCAATGCTCGGATGAAGATCAAATCTGAGTGATTCAGAGAAGCCCTGAGAGGGAGACGCAGTAATTGGTTGAAGGACCAAGAGTACATAGTAGAGAGCAAGGGAAGAAGAGACACAGAGGAGGCAGCGCAGCCACCAGGAGAGATGACGCAGACCCCAAAGAGGGTGATGCAGGCCCACGCAGGGGCAGCGCATAGCCTTCGAGGGAGGGTCCAAAATTAGCTAGAGATTGGGGTTTCTAAGCCGGCAGGGTTGAAACCCAATTTCTGGAGAGGTAGATTAGTGCATAAGAAGGGTGATGCAATCCATTAGCTAGACCCACGCAGGCTTACGTAGTGGCAGCGTAGAGACTGCGCAAAGGCAGTTGGGGTTTTACTAGTGTCTAATTCGGATCTACCAGCACTTGCAGAGTGAGGTAAAACTCACTATTTATCTTTGTCTGTTGGTGTTTTCTCTGTTGGGTGAGCTGGATTTTGGCACCCTAGATGTACTCAGAATACTGCTGCTTAATAATAGAAACCCTCAAAATTCCCGCATTGGGTTTTTCTGGGGATATTTGTCCGAAAAATTTGTGTGCTTCACTTATTTTTCAGCGCTTGATCTATATAATAGTGTAGGCTGCAATGTATTTACTTTGATGTTTTCCTGAATTATTCAGAAAATAACTTGTTAATTAAAGAAAAACAAGTTAGAGAAGTAAATCAGATTTACTGCAATAGGGTTTCTGGTTTAGATTCAGAATTTTACACATTATGCATCATTGATTCAAAATTCACTATTATTCATTATTTTGTTGATGCTTAAATTCTAATGATCATATATTATATATATCCATGGGAAGCTTCTTTAAGGAAACCCTCCATGCTCTTCCTCGCAAGTCTTTGAATGGCACCCAAGGTAAACGTCATCATAGACATGTACACCTAACACCAAGGGACACAAATGGATGACCTCCTTCACCATTACAACTTTGGCATGGTAAATCAACCTACTCGAGATAACCTTTTGGGCTCATATATATATATATATATATATATATATAATGAATTAGCTCAACTAGTTGTTGCAAATGTTGTTAGGAATTTGACTAGTTGTATGATAGTTGGTGCTCTTGGGTTAGACACACCAGTCTACATAATGAGTTTACTAGGGATGTCATCCATGAATACGGGGAAACACATCTTGTGTTTCCTTGTGATATTTTTGAAGATGATTGCACATGTTGATGCACGTAGAAAGAGATTATATTAAATGGTTCCATGGTCCATGCACATGAGTGGATCAAAGCCCACTTTTATTGTCTTGAAAATAAAAGCCCAATGGGTTAGCCTAATCAATTTGAATAGATTATTTCAAGGGAAGGTTTGCCATGAGGTCTGTGGTTATTGTTTGATTGAGGTTTGAGTTAAGCCTAGTCCTGCATGGTTACCAACTGCAATTGTAGTTAGCAATTGACCTGCACTTGATAGAGATATTTCAGGAAAGAGGGGGGAAAAAATATAACACTATTCCCATTCCTAAATTTAGGTCCATTTCTGCACTTGCATTGATCCCATAACCACGCACCATGTCACGTAGGTCTACAAGGTTTGGTCTATTAGTACCATACAAACAGATACTCTCGCACTCCTCTCCTCTTTTTGCTTCTAGATGGTAACAAAATTGAGACTTAGTACAATCTCAAAGAATGGTCCAACTCTCACCAAAAGCTCCTTCTCAGTAGGTGAATAAGGTAATCTAATCTGAACAGGTATTTTCAAGGGTCCTATATTCTTTGAAACAATATTCTGAGAAAGAACACTGTTTTTTGTGAATCACATTTTCCAATAACTTTTCTGAATCCTACAAATTTCAACAGACATCACCATATATGGACCTATGACATTGAACCTGTCACTGTAGCAGCATGTGCAGTGCATCAAATATTAGCAAATTTCATAATCTACCAGTGATATTGCAAACTAAATATAGCAACTGTGGAAAGGATTTAGATTAAATTATAGATTGAATATAATGGATCATCTAAATAGCAACCCAACTTCTACAGAGAAACAAATGAATTGCAATGACCACTTCTGGCATGGCCTAAACCGACAAGTAGCCCTCCGCCCAAATTGTCAATCTTTTAGATGCAGGTGCAGTATTATTGAAGATTGTCTTCAAAAGACATTAAGAAATGAAACTTTCCATTCTATTGCACTTGAACTTTCAATTTTACAGTAGTTAGTAGTTACATCCCAATTTAATTTCCAAAAAGAATAACTAAGCAATAAGAACTGATGAGGCAAGAAAGGACTGCACAGAGAGTGCAAAATACATATGAACTGTCACCTTATGGCAAATAAGCCACACCGGAACACAGATAGACATATACAAATCAGCCTAGTGGCTCCGACAGGATGAATCTATGCTTCTGAAACATAGACTGCTTCTCGGCTTAATACCATCTTTCAACGTTCAACAAACCACTCATATTTTTTTACATAGATGAGATCTTTGTTCTTATACCTTTTTTTCCAAAAGCAAGTTTCGTAGTTAAACCTTAAACATAACAGTTGATTAGGAATTACACACTTGAGAATCTCAATCAAGAATCTTGAATAATGGGATACTATTCTGTTGAAGCTTCATCCCTCGCATCTGCCTGAGTAGTCCTTGAGGTGGGTAGTCTTCCAAGAGCAGGCTGTGGTGTTGGAGCTGTGAGCGCATAGGCTAGTCTTGCTGAAGAGCTTTCAATAAGGCCTGCTACCCCAGCTGCTGCTGATTGAGCATTTGACGGAAGAAAAAGATCATGCTTCTGATCCTTGTATGCACTCCAAACCTGCAAACAAATTAAGAACTGTAAGAAACAGCAACCTAGAAAATCAACGACATCTGAGGCCCTGAGAAACATGTATACCATGGAACAGTTTGAAATCCCTTCAAAAATAATACACATGCATCCTATATTTGAAGGAATTCCAGACTTACAACCAGGACTATAATATGTTAGAAATTACGATTACGTATCTTCTTGAAATTTTAAATTGTAACTCCCTTGCCATTCTATGCATACCCCTTCAATATATGTAGTCTATTGACAGGTTTACCGTATGTCATTCGTTTGGATGCAAGCTTCTTGTTCATGATGGAAATATATTCACTAACCTTGCCTTTTTTTTTTTTTTTGTAATCAGTTTTGAGATTTTCATATCAATGGCCCACTAACTTTGTTCCTTCAACGAATTTTGACTCCTAGTCTTATGGTTGGTAGTTACATTCACTTCCTATTAGAACGCATTAATAGGCATTCCGTAGGAACTGTCTTCTGTATGCAGGGTGCAATCTCTTATATTTACACATGATCATTGCCTACAAATTAAAAGATGTGCCAGGTACTTTTGTATTTCAAATTTATTTAACTGTTTCTGGATTTTATAAGCATCTAAAAAGGAACACAGCCTCAATTAACTTCAGTTATTTGTTTACAGCATTTGCATTGAATAAACCATGAGTAATTAGATCATTCCATATCTGTAATGAACAGGGTTCATATCAATGTTACGTTTATCGTTATTGGAAATTTATTGCCGGGGGTCCAAAATTTTAATTATCGGCATTATTGGAAATTATTGGGAAACTTTAAAATAATACAAAAATAATCATCTTTTTTTCAAATTTTTAACTTCTAAAACAGCATCATTATCAAACAAACACATTGCTACATAAATATGAAAATAAAATTGATATATAAGATGCATAAGATGCCAAGTGATAATAGATACATCATATATTGATATTGAAATATAATATTTTTCCCGAGTCATAAGATCTAACAGAAGGGTACGAAATCATATCCAAACAAAAATAATCTCATGCGATGAATCTTGGCAATGAAAGCAATGGATTTCCCCTTGTTTGCTTAATGAAAAATGGTCAATTCATCCTCAGCAATGTTATCAGAACTAGACCAAAAGATTGGTTGACCAAAAAATACATAAATATTCAAATTTTGAAAAAAAAAAATATAATTCATGTGCATCCATATGAATCCAGATTATTATATACAAATACGCAAACTTTTTCATGTAAATAACAAGGGTGCATTAACCAAAATATCACCGAGTGCAATCCATCTCTGAATCGAAATAGATCAATAGAGAGCTCTAAATGGCCTTCGAAATCCAAATAAAATCATGCTACAACAAATAGCTACATAACATCAAAATCATTGTCAATATTTGGATCATATTCATCAAGATCACCCACTAAACATTAAATTAAGATAGAAAAAGCTTGACATCCTAATCAATAATTTACTTCAGTGAGTGTACATTTTTACTAGGGTCATGAAGCAGGAGCTCATCAGTCAACGCCACCAACATCGAGGTACATAGAGAGCTTGGTGATCTTGATTAAATGTTAGTTCCATACCCTCGGACATCACAGAATTCGGTAGAAACATTTCAATCCAGCCAATCCAGAAATCCTAAAGACTGTTAAGTCTGCTGGATTTTGAGTGGGATTTAAACTTCTACGGTTCTACCATCTCCATATGAAATCCAATGAGGTCGGAACCACTCTCAAACATCCTGAGTCAATTAATGGTAATGTTAAAAATTTAAGTAAAAGGATGAAAATGAAAGATAGAGAAAAATGTCACTTTTACTTAGTATTACCATTCACTATTAGGGTATGTATCTCATGGGATGAATCTTGGGAAATCAAAACAATAGATTTCTCTTTGTTTGCTTGATAGAAATAGGAAGAATATCATCATAGCTCAATCCCCTAAATCACTTTTAAAAAAATTAGGGGAAAAAATTAAAAATTAAAATGGTAATAAGGTGAAATTGACAAACAGGGCGATAATTTCAAAATTATTGTGATAATTACCCAAATTATCGTGATAAATTCAAAAAACGGAAATCACTGCAATAAGTTGTGGCGATAATATCGGCAAGGGGCAATTTGGCAATAACATCATGATAGTTCTGATATTATCGTGATATGTTGAACACTAGTTCGTATATGCCACAGAAATATTCAAAATATCTGGAATATCTAAGTTATTATTATTATTATTATCCAATTTTAAGGTCACGGCCAAGCCAGACACCAAATTGGTGTATAAGTATGTATCCATTATAGGACAAGGAATATTTATATAAAAATGTTATAATGTACAAGAGACATGAGATATGTTATGATGAGATAATTACAAATGAGGTTCTGCTTATATACCTAGACAAGTGCCCCTTCATGAACAATCATGTCCTTTAAGATATGCATCTTCAGTCACTAATTATCATTTAATTAATCATTATTATGATTAATATTATTTTTATTATTTTTATATATTATATTTGTTACATTGCCTTCCTCTTTAGAAAAACTTTGTTCTCAAAGCTTATTGCTCACAAGGCATGTCATCTATTTTTGTCTTGTAATCTAGATTCTATTCAAATTTTTCAGAATTATTCGAGTTGTCATATTCGATGATACAAGATGATAGGATCCTCTGAGTGATAAACAAAATTGTCAAATTGAGAAGAGATCTGACCATCCTAAATCAATCCTCTATGGAATCTTGCAGTTACTAAATACTTTGGATGAATTTTTATCATTAGACTGAATTGTGTTGACATTGATATTCTTGGGAACATAAGTCACTTGTTTTTGGTCTGAGTGATATAGATTTGCAGATTGGTTGAGATATATGCTTTTATGATTTGGGTGTCAATAAGGAGGTCTTGTGATATGATTTCCCCTTATCCTGTTTGTGGTAATTTCTTGATTTACTTGAAGTTTCTGATTTCCTTCACGTACTGAAGTCGCTTCGTTAAACATTGGATCTTCACTTGAAATTTCCGTCATTTGAATTGCAGAATCTGAATATATTTTTACTTCAATTGGTTTGTCATCTTATTGAGTTGTGATATTGACTAGAACAATCTTCATTCTTTTTTCTTCAACTTAGACTATTACGTCTAAAGACTTTGATGCTTCTTTCGTAATAAGTTTTTCTAATTTGTTTTTCAATGATTTTTTATCATTTTTAAGTTTCTTAATTTGAGTGAGTAGACTTTGATTATGATTTCTGAGACATAAGAGTTCTTCAGTTTCTGATTCATCAACTTTATTTTCAATGCGTTGACGTTCACAATTTTCTGCTTTTAAATCTTTGACTTGTTCTAATAATTTTTTCTTAAGGTTTTTTAAGTGCAAATTTTCTTCTTCTTTTTCTGACCGATTCTCGTTGAATTTCTTCTCGAGACATTCCTTTTCTTCTTTTATTTTTTTCTTTATAGCTTTGGACTCCTTGACCTTTGCAAGTAATTTTTTACTATGGTCCCTTAGACACAAAATTTCTTCATTATTTTCTATTGATTCTTCGTAAAATAGAACTTCGAAATCTTTATAGTTCTTTTCCGATGCCTCGTTTTTTCACCACAATTCTACAAGTTCTGCCTTTAATCTTTTAATTTGTATCTGTGTATTACCTTGATATTCTTCCAAGGTAAACAACTTCTGACATGTTGGACAAAATGTTGTGTGATTTTTAAAAACTAACAAATACTCAAATTTTGTTTTACAAAACGAACATCTAGTCCAAAACGTAGAATTATAATTTATTCCTTTTTCGTCAACAATTGACACCATTTTGTTTTGTTCATAATTTCGTCAAATGATAATTTGCTTATGAAACTTATATATTCTTCGAGTGAGTGAGCCACTTCATCAAAATACAATAAAGTCCCTTTTAATATAACTATATAAAAATGTTTTGATATTTCAACTATTATTTAAAGATTTTGTCTTCACATTAAAATCATTTTTATTTCAACTATTGTTTAAAGATTTTGTCTTCACATTAAAATCGCTTTTATGCTAACGATGTGGGAAGATATACCTACTCCAACATGCTCGTGCATGTTATGTAACATCACGACCCTTAGATTGGAGACGATTAAAATTATTTTGGTGCACACTTTTTTCCTATGGTACCAAAATACCTTTCGTTGCATCGTTTGTGCCTACAGGGCTTGTTTGTGCCTACACAGATTCATGCAAATATGCCTACGAGTTTGGACAGGATGTAGCATGTGACAATGGTGGGTGGAAGGGCAGATCGAATGGAACTGGCGACAGCTGACAGAAGACGAGTAGGAATGATGGGCAGTTTACAGAATGGTCAGACAGGGTGGTGACAACAATTGTGGGGGAATCCGCGATGGCGGTAGATTTGCATCAGATGTAATATCCCCAAAGGGAAATTACCAGTAATACACAGAAATATGCCAGACAGGTATAGAAAATAAAATGCTGGAACCAAATCATGGAACAAGTACATATAGAATGCCAGAAAACTAAGCCATTTTATTAATCTGAGAATACATAGAGAGGAGTACAAAATAATCAGAATGAGTGCACCTATCCTTGCCCTAGGCAAGTGGAGACCCTCTCAGAACAGATAATGGCTGCAAATGAGGACAGCGTCCTAGCTGGCTGAAGATCTGCTATGAAGAGCTGCTGCTGGAATGCAATGGAACTGTGAACTGAAGACTAGAAGATGGCTGATCTCAACCCTCCAAACCCTCACCAATAAAAACGCTGTCTCTGCTAGTGACAGCGCAGAAGACAGATGAAATGCTGGCCACAGATGAAATGCTGGCCACAGAACCTCCAGATGGCAAGATCAACTCCTCAAGGCTGGAACCACTGAAAAACGCTGCCAAATCATCGGATCGGCGTCCCTCTGACCCCGCATGCTGCGTTCTCTCTCCTCGAATGCGCAGATGGATCCTCCCCACGGGATGCGAGTCCTGTCACTCCGGATACCGTCCTCTAAGGCCGGATGCGCCACTATTTCTTCGGATCTGAACGGATACGACGATATCTCCCCGGATACGCTTATCCTCGAGGGCGGATCGAGTACTGTCTCTCCGGATACGCACTCTCAAGAGCTAGATACGCCAATATCTCCTCAGATCTGTATCCTCCAAGGCTGGATCTGGTGCTATCCCTCCAGATCTACACTCTCCAAGGCTGAATCTCTATTCGAATCTGCCGTCCTCAAGGCCCAATTGCAGTGCCTCCCCGGATACCGTCCCTTTGCGCACTTAGCTTGTTGGATGCGTCCTTCCTTCTCTACGGAACAACGTCCTACCTCTCGGATACGATGCGTCCTTCCTCCTACGGAACAACGTCCTACCTCTCGGACTCTGCTTGTGAACCACCAAGGGGTTTCCTCCTCTCTAAATCTCCACCAGAAAACTGCTGCTACTCACCACTGAAACTGAAGGATGATGCTCAGAAAATAACCTTACTAGGGCAGGCACTCGAAGTCCCCCGAAGCTAAGGGTGAAACCATAAAATAACCTTACCAGGGCAGGCACTCGAAGTTCCCCGAGGCTAAGGGTGAGATCTCTGACCGGAGACACTCGGTTGCACTAAACAGTGCTGCAGACCGACTAAACAACCGGCGTGCTGAAGCAGACAGAAGTCTAGCTCTCCAAATCAATATCAAATCATGCATGCCCAAATGAGGTGAGAACCCCACCTTTTATAGTGCTAAACTCCCTCCAAAACCTTGACTGCGTCCTTCACTCTCCTTAGCCTGCGCAGTTAACCTTGGATCAGCGTGAGGCCTCCCCTCATACACATGTGGACCCCCAAGGCCTCCTTTCTAAGTTATAACGTCAATCAACTAGGAAAAACACTTTATTTTATAAAGTGAGGTGGCTAAAGTGAGGTGACCCCTCTTATTTCTCACTTTATTTATTATTTTTAGCTAAAGCGGCAAAATTAAACAAAAATGAAATATTCCAATTAGCAAAGCTAATTGGGAATATTACAGTCTCCCCCGGCAAAACGTTGCTTGTCCTCAAGCAACTGAAGTGATGGATGCTGTAAAGTCTGCTCGCTCTCCCAAGTGACATCCTCATCCGGCAAAATTTGCTTGTTCTCAAGCAGTGCTTGAACAAGCCTACTCTCTAACTGATGCTCCTCACCGATACTGCAAAATGTGCCTGGGTCCCACTGAAACCTCTCTCTCTCCTGCATCACCCTGATACGAAGGGATATCTCAATGCCAGGATCCCAAACTGATTTCTCATGATACCAGCCAACCAACAATCCGCCCGGGTCCCATCGCCACCATGGCCAATAATAGCCCAAGTCCCATGGCTTGGACTGCTCCCTGCCTCTGGCTATCACTGAAGACCATGACCGCTGCTGCTCTGCATCTATGATTGTGTAAGCTGGCCCATCAACTGTGAACCAACTCGTCACCTCTCTCCAATCAAGGCATGGAGTCGAAAATATAATGAGGAATATCTCCCTCCTGTGGATCCTCCATCTCCACGCAATCATCCAGACAAAATGAGCCACCTCCCAACAAGGCAACTCCTGAAAATCTCCTTCCACCTCAAGCTCTGGTAATGAAGGTGGGCTGAAAATATGGACTTGGCAAGCATCATAGCTTACCCCATGCTGTCCTTCTCTCCACTCATGACAAGTGTAGAGTCTATGCTGATCCTGGGCTGTAAAATCATTGCCTTGCAATGGCAAAGTGAAAAACAATCCACCATAGAAGGTTCCCCTATCGATGAAGAACAAGCTGGCCCAAAACAACCCATCCATGAAGAATATGACATGGTCATCATGGATCACCCTAATGAGATGTTTGTTGAAGGTTCTACATGAGGATACATAATGCAAACAATCTCTCACAAGTATACAACGTAGTCTCATCCACTGCAACTTCAGAAAATTACATGGCAAGCAATGTACAAGATTCATCACATCTACTAATGGATAGTAAATGGCTGAATATGACAACAACATAAGGCCAAACACTTGCCCATAGTTGTACAATGGATGAATATCAGTCTCATGGCCCACCTCAAAAGAGAACACATATGTAGTAGTGGTGGCCATGCCTCCTCCCATGCTCCTATTAGAACATGTAGTGCAGAAAATACTCAAAGGCTCATTCAGCTCATGTGTCTCTCTCATAATCAAGCCTCCCATACAAATCTGACCATAGGCTGGAAGTAAGATGGTACATGGATCCATAAATGAGTCCTCCATAGTGTTTTGGCATGCTATGAAGAAGAATGAACCATGTGCTGCAAGAAGATAATCCTCCTCATGCTTGGAAACCCAAGTCAAGAAGAATATGCCACAGATGTCTCTATCATCATTACCTCCTCTTTGTGCAACAAATATGAAGTGATCCTGGGACCTATGGGTTATAGATCCACCATATCTCTGCTGCGCACACTTCATCCATAATGTTCTGCTCCAAGGTGACAACGCTGGGAGCTCATGCAAATAAGCTCCTGTCAATACAAGACTTTGCTCTTTGACATGCTCCTTGTCAAAGACTCCTCTAATACTGCTGCAACAAGTGTGGAATACTCCCCAAGATGGAAGTGCTTCCCCGTCATCATCAAAGATCAAGGAGATAGTGCCATCCCCTCTTCCTGCAACATCATGCAAAGTGTGAGAGCAATTCTGCCCTTGCTCTCCCAAAAACAAACCAAGCAACCAAATAATTTGCTGCCTCCCCATACTTCCCTCATACAACTCATGTGATGAAGACATAACGAGTATCATAGCAACACCATGCATACATACTCTATGTTGCTCCATGATGCAAGTATCCAGCCATCTTTCCTCCACCCTCCGACTCTTAGGAAGAGTGTTTGCCAAGAGATGGCCAAACTCTTTCAAGAGTAACCAGCGCAGCCAAGCCTCCTGCTGCCTGGTAGCACAGATCTGCAAGTAGCCTCCTAGCTCCTTGCTCATCATCCCCATCCACTCAATCACTTGTGGATGCCTCCTTCTCCTCATCCAGTTGCTCCTCCCATGAGGGCTACCATCCTCCCAAATCAAATTTCTGATTTTGCACTTCATGGGATTTTGAAGTATAAACTTCTCAAGGATCAATGAGACCCTATCAAGAATCAAATAGGTGGTAGGCAAAAACCTCCCATCATGATGTGTGTGGCTCAAGGAATGTCCAACATAAGCATGAGAGATGTTATCCATCCGAAGATGTCCCCCATCTTCTATCTGCTCTTGTGAGAAGGGAAGAAAGTCATCGCACCCCATGGTGTGTCGAAGTGCATCTCCAGTGAGATCTCTCCTTGAGACCTCCTCTTCATCCATAGTCTGCTCCATCGATTACCAACTCAAAATCTCTCGCCATCCAACCTCAACACGTGGCTGATGTACCCTGTGCAACTCTAATCGTCTCATCCCATTATCCAAGTCAATATATGAGACCTGACTAGGTGGCTCTGCCTCTCTCTCTCTAATGGAAAGAGATGACCCAACAGTACTGCTAGTCCCGTCCATGCATGCCTGAAGGGGAATGATCTGACGCTCCCTCGAGCCCTCTGGTTGTACCATCAGGGAATCCAGCTGTTCCCCAATGCGGACCAACTTGGCCGCCGACTTGGCACAAGTCACTCTCATACCCTCCAGCTCCTGGTCCTGCAACAAAATGGTCTCCCGTACTGACGCGGCCTTCTCCCTCAAAACACAAAGGTCCGTCCGAAGCCGATGATACCGCTGACTGCGACCATCATCCAATACCTCTGTATCTCCTAGTGCCTCATCGATAGTGGATATATCTCCTGATACCTCACCCATCTGTCGTGTGCTGCTACCACCCGAAGACTCAGACATGGCTCCAGTCATCACCTCAGTGGATGGCTCTATCGGGGTGGGCTCTACCTCCTCCACTACGATATCAACCGGCACGGTCAAGGAGGTCTCTAATGATGGTGAGTCTGGTGTCTCACTAGGTGTATCCTCGAACTCCCTGCAATCCTGTGTTCCCTCATCCTCTTCTCCACTGCTCTCGGAGAAGACCTCAATGAAGTGTGCCTTCCCTGCCGCACACCTGTGTCCTGGTGCCCATGGCTCCCGGCAAGTGAAGCACAACCGCTTCCTCCTCGGCTCTCTCTTGGCCTCATCATCAAACTGCCCTCGTCCAGGATTCGCCTTGGGAGGCGGAGCCCTCGTGTCCTGACCCTTAGGCTGGAAGGCCTGTCTCTGGGGATAAGGTGTCCGAGTCCTGGGTAAGACATCCTGTAAGTCCCGAGTCCTGCTGATGGCATCCTGAAGGGTAGCCGGTCGGCAGGACTGGGCCACGAAGTCGCTTGACGACCCCTCCACAAACATACGAGCCATCGAGGCTGCCCGGATAAATCAGGTACCATCACCGAAATCCTCAAGAAGTCTAAAATGTATGTCTCTGCACTCCCAGTCTGTTTGAGCTTGGTCAGCTCAGCAAAATGCTGCTCCAGATCCCTCCTGTCAAAGCGCTCTAACACCCTCCGAGTAAACTCGGCATATGTCGTCACTGTAGAATGCCCGAGTGTCACCATCCCATGGAACCACCAATCGCGGGCCTCACCATCCAGATGCAATGTTGCCACCTTAATGGCCTCTGAATGAGTCATCCGGTTAAGCTGGAAATAGATGTCCAGCTTCTCCACCCAGGACTCTGCCGAATTGTTTGATGAGCCATCAAACCTGGGCAAATGAAATACGCTAACATGGCAGTGGTGCATAGTAACCTGGTGATGATCACGAATCTAATGCCATCTTGAACTGAACATAATCTCTGAATGAGGAAACTATGAACGGCAAGTCCGAAAACGATACTACGCAAAAATGCCAACCATCGAGCCGGATCTATCTCTCGACATGCTGTACCTTCGCAGACCTCAAAACCCACAGAAAACTACTCGGAAAATTCCCGGGAATTTGGGAAGGTGATCCTTGCCCAAAACCCAGAAAAACCCAGAAAGCGTTTCTTCCAATTCCAAACTTCAAAATTTGACCCTTTATATTTGGCCCTTTTTCCAACTGCGTTTTTGGTATTGCAACTGCTATTGCTCTGTATGATCTCTTTTCTGATGTCATAGACCACAGGCTGAGCCAGAATTATGCTCTGATACCACTGTAATATCCCCAAAGGGAAATAACCAGTAATACACAGAAATATGCCAGACAGGTATAGAAAATAAAATGCTGGAACCAAATCATGGAACAAGTACATATAGAATGCCAGAAAACTAAGCCATTTTATTAATCTGAGAATACATAGAGAGGAGTACAAAATAATCAGAATGAGTGCACCTATCCTTGCCCCAGGCAAGTGGAGACCCTCTCAAAACAGATAATGGCTGCAAATAAGGACAGCGTCCTAGCTGGCTGAAGATCTGCTATGAAGAGCTGCTGCTGGAATGCAATGGAACTGTGGACTGAAGACTAGAAGATGGCTGATCTCAACCCTCCAAACCCTCACCAATAAAAAACGTTGTCTCTGCTAGTGACAGCGCAGAAGACAGATGGAATGCTGGACACAAAACCTCCAGATGGCAAGATCAACTCCTCAAGGCTGGAACCACTGAAAACGCTGCCAAATCTCACACACCAGACTCTGCTCATCAGATCAGCGTCCCTCCTGACTGGATCTGCGTTCTCTCTCCCTCAGATCTGCTAGATCTGAATCCTCCCTTCCAGATCTGAGTCCTATCACTCCAGATCTGCGTCCTCTAAGACCAGATCTGCTACTATTTCTTCAGATCTAGGCTGGATCTGACAATATCTCCCCAGATCTGTATCCTCCAAGGCTGGATCTGATGCTATCTCTCCAGATCTGCACTCTCCAAGGCTAGATCTGCCAATATCTCCTCAGATCTGTATCCTCCAAGGCTGGATCTGATGCTATCCCTCCAGATCTACACTCTCCAAGGCTGAATCTCTCAGATCTGCGTCCTCCAAGACTGGTTCTGCCAATGCCTCCCCAGATCTGCGTCCTTTCTACCTTAGCCAACTGGATCTGCGTCCTTCCTTCTCTCTGGAACAACGTCCTACCTCTCAGATCTGATCTGCGTCCTTCCTCCCTCTGGAACAGCGTCCTGCCTCTCAGATCTGCGCAGACACCAGAAGGGGTTTCCTCCTCTCTAAATCTCCACCAGAAAACTGCTGCTACTCACCACTGAAACTGAAGGATGATGCTCAGAAATAACCTTACCAAGGCAGGCACTCGAAGTCCCCCGAGGCTAAGGGTGAAACCAGAAAATAACCTTACCAGGGCAGGCACTCGAAGTCCCCCGAGGCTAAGGGTGAGATCTCCGACCGGAGACACTCGGTTGCACTAAACAGTGCTGCAGACCGACTAAACAACCGGCGTGCTGAAGCAGACAGAAGTCTGGCTCTCAATATCAATATCAAATCATGCATGTCCAAATGAGGTGAGAACCCCACCTTTTATAATGCTAAACTCCCTCCAAAACCTTAACTGCGTCCTTCACTCTCCTTGGCCTGCGCAGTTAACCTTGGGTCAGCCTGATGCCTCCCCATCATACTCATGTGGACCCCCAAGGCCCCTTCTCTAAGTTATAACGTCAATCAACTAGGAAAAACACTTTATTTATAAAGTGAGGTGACTAAAGTGAGGTGACCCCTCTTATTTCTCACTTTATTTATTATTTCTAGCTAAAGCGGCAAAATTAAACAAAAATGAAATATTCCAATTAGCAAAGCTAATTGGGAATATTACATCAGAGGACAAGGTGTCGCAGTCTGACCGCTTCTTTGAAGTATAAGATGCTACAATTTGACTGTTGTGTCGGGGCACGCGTTGTCTAGCAACTGTGTCGATGAAACTGCCCAAAAAAAAAATCCTTGTTTTAATTTTACTATATTTATATTATTTTTTATAACTTTTTTTTATCTTTGATTTTCTTTTTCATTTTTTTTTATATATAATTTTTTTATTTTTTTATATAACATTTTCTTTTTATAATTTTATTTAAGCTTTCTTTTTCTTTTCCTTTTTTAATATATATGCTCTTCTGTTTTACTTTTTCTTTAAATGGCCAAATGCCTAGCGACGGAATGGATAACCACCAAAAACTTTGTATGGCTAAAAACCTAGATCGAACAACAACAAACTTGACAAAGAATTAATGGCCAAAGGCCGAATCAGATTGTCTCTGTGCAGCGGTTGAGAGGCTAGAGAATCAAACTACTTTGATACTAATGTAACAAACAAAGTTCATATATGCAGCAAAAATATTCAGAATATCTGGAATATGTAAGAAAATATTATACGGCAAGATATATTTGAATATACATGAGATATGAGATATGTTATGATGAAATTATTACAAATGAGAGCCCACTTATATACCTACGCAAGTGTCGCTTCATGGAAGATCATGTCTTTTAAGACATGCCTCTTTAGTAACTAATTATCATTTAATTAATCATTACTATGATTATTATTATTTTATATTATTTTTATATATTATATTCATAACAATATCACACTAGGAATATGTTGATCATGTTCAAACCCAAGTTCCACGAAATGTCGAAGCGCCTGAAAGTTTCCGAAATGGGTATGGCTGGAAACATGGTACTCGAAAAATGGAAACATCAACTGAAACGTTGGTCGTGTTGACAAAATGGAGTGGCACCTGATGATAATGAAGAGACTTCACACCCAAGGATGAACCAGAAGACATTTGTACCATCAGATATCATCAGTTCAACAAATTTTTTTAACTCTACTTCTATTTTCTTATCATTTTTCTCTGATGCACAGATTCCACGCCCTACGGGGAATTGTAATAAGTGACGCTACTAATGATGAATTTGAGTTAGTATTGAGTCTGTAACAGGCCTAGGATGTTCGGACTCGATCAACAAGTGAGTACACCTTGGAGTGTTTTTTTTTTTACTTGGTTAATTATTCCTTCTTTTTAGCGGCAAATAATTTTCTAGTTTTTTTCACTCATTGCATTACCCCAAAGCCAAGGTGACGGCTTGAAGGTTGAGCCCCTGATGCATCTTAGAGTCTAGAGTCAATGTATATTACCATACTAGATCACAAAAAAAATTCGTGGAATTTGGTTAGGTTTAGATAGTGATTTTTTAATTTTTAGATTTCTCGTAGGTTAAAAACCGCAATTAAATTTGTAATTGGATTGTAATAAGTGTTGTCTAGAAAAGTTGTATGGGGTATGAGTAATCAAAATTACACTTCTCACCCTCAATTTTCTACTATGACACACTTTGAGAGATTAATAATGAGTTATGGACCCTCAAAACCCACATTTCCTAAGTTTAGTGGAAATTGTGGCATTTAATTAGGCTGAAATTAAATAAATGGAGAAAAATAAATATCCACACATACTAAATGAGGTGGAAAATTATGGAGGAGTTAAAGTGAAGTCACAAGGTGATGTGAACTCCTAAAATCAAGGAAATGACATGTGTTCAAATAAAACCGAATTTCTGGCATTAAATGAAAGTTGCTTACTTGGAAATTCAAATTTGTGAAGTTAATGCACATTTGGGAGGATTTGGGAGAATATTTGGTGGATATTTTTGTGGGAAATTCTCCCCACATGGGTTACCACCCATATACACATGTCATTCCATCATAAAATTCGAATTTGGCACATAAGGGAAGAAGAAAATGATGTCCACTTGCCATTAAAATGCTACAACACATATAGGTTTATTTGTTTCTCTCAAAGTTTGTTTTATTATTGCAAGTAAGCACCATCTCATCTCTTGTGGAAAATTTGTATGTATCATTTAAATGATATTTATCAACATTCATTTCACACAAGCAACTCATTAAAACTTACCTCCAACATAAGTTGGTTGTATAGACTTCTAGGGACCCTCTACTCCCTATTGACTCCTCACTCTGAGATCCACATAATTCGGGCAAAGGTGAGGTCTTGGGATTGAAGTTATTTGTAGAGAAAGTTTAACTAAAATGAACCAAGAGCACTCTTCATCACATTTCCCTTTTTATGGTTATTAATCTCATGCAAGTAGTGTGACACTCACTTTCTAATTTCGCAAAGTTTAATTTCATCTTCAACATCTATTTTTTTTTGTTGTTTCAAACTATGACAAGATATGTTTAAATATCGAGATTTGGTTATCCTTTAATCATTTTATCCTGCAAATATCTTGTGGTGACATCTTTTGTTTCCATTTCAAGATTATTGTGTTCTCATCTTTTGAGCATTATTCTTGAGCACTTTATTTAAAGGCACTAGTTGAATGATTTGATATTATTATTGCAAAGCTGCTTATAAAATGCTCATAAATCTTTAAAAGTAATCCAATATCACTTTAACAATTCTCCTAAAAACTTGAAATCTTTAACTTAGTATTTCTATTAGGGACCACCCCCCATCGCTGACCTAGGAGAAAGCAAAAACAGAGAGAGTCGAGATCAATGTGACAGCCCCTTCTTTGAGATCCTTGCCACCAACCACACCTTGTGGAGTTGAAGGCTTTTTTCGCTGACTTGTAGGTAGGTGTAGGTGGCAAGGAGAGTTAACATTTTTTGGCGTCGTTGCCAGGGACAAGCTTTCTTGTACCTGGGAAATCGACTAACTTTTTGTTTTTGCATGTTGAATTTTAGAGTTAGATTCCTGTTCAAGTGGCGACTCCACTTATTTCATTTTCTGCAAGGATTTCTGCTTGAAGCCTTCTTTTTGTAGAATTCTTTCTAATCTTGGACAAGAGTCTTTCTCTGATATCCATTTTCTCTTTCAGGGTCAAGTGAGCATGACATCAAGAATGATTTGTTCACCCCTTGTGATTTTACTAACATTCCAGGCTATCTGAATTTTATTCTGGATGAAGCCATTGAGGTTGTTGATGAGTTGCCTAGTTTTCTAGGTAACAATGCCATTACCACCGAAACTCACCTTAGGAATTTCCACCTTTGAGTGAGTAAATGGTGTCATGATATTAACCATGAGGACATTAAAATGAAACTTTTCATCTTTTCATTAGATGGTGATGCCATGGATTGGTTCATAGACTTACCTGCTAATAGTTTTGATTCTCTAGAATCGATCATTGATGCCTTTGAAGAAAAATATGGAGATGAAAGAAAGATCAAAGAAAAAACTCAAGCAAATGAGAATGATAGAGATCACATCAGGGAGTTGACTCAAATGATTAAGGATATGCAACTCAACCAAGCTCAACTCATTAAAAACATGGAACTCAATCAAACAAGATTAATAGTAAATCATGCACATGCAATAAAGGCCATGGAGGTCAATCATTCTAATCAGATGACCTCTATTCAAAACAGGTTGCTCACCATGGAAGAAAAACAAGTGCAATTAATCAACACCATGGAAACAAATCATGCCAAGGAAATAAGTGTTATGAAGGCTAATCATATCACTTTTCAGAATAGGCTGGACGAAATGGAAAGATTACAAGTACAAAAATTTCAGCTTATATCAGATCATGAATGGGAAAAGAACAAAGATACAGATCATAAACCTTCCAATCTATTGAATCGAGCTTCACCTTATTATGAGGAGGTCATTTATTCCATTGAAAAATGGCTAATTGAAGGTGACCTGGATAGAGAAGAAACCAAGGGGAATCAGGTTTATACTTATGAGATTGATCAATCACCCATGTTAGAGCAGATGCAGAATGGAGAAAGGCAGGACATGTGTTAAAATTGGACAACTAGGTCCAAACTCCATGTTGTGATGCTCAGATGAAGATACTGATATTTTTATTGGATTCCTATTTCAGAGAGGTGTAAGATCCATATAAAATTTATCTAAATCCGATGAGCAGAACATTTATTTTGAATTTATTATTTATAATAAATTATATGTGCAGGTCGGCCTTAAGGTTTTACACCCCCAGCAGATGTGTCACACACCTCAATGATGTATATAAATACAGTCAAAGTTGGAGAGCATTTCACACTCACTCATCACAAATCTTATTCTCTTCTTTGATTTAGTATGAGCTCCTTGGAGGACGAATTCAGCTCACACGTGGGAAAAATGACGAGTTTGTACAGCCAAGAAGAAGGACGCAGATTGCTGTAGCTAGGGTTTCCAAGGAAGTTTGACCAACGTTGACTTTGGTCAACGCATGGTCCAAAGAGGCTGAAATTTATTGGAGACTTCGATTTTGGGAGGCCGTACACATTGGCACAAGAACCGAGGTCAAAAGGTTGACCAAAGTTGGAGCTGCGTTGACTTTTATGTTGCTGCCCTGCGTTGACTTTTCTGGACAGCATTGACTTTTCTGGAGTTGCTTGTGTTGACTTGGTGACTGATTTGAGGATTGTTGTGACACATTCTGGGTTGGTTGATCAAGGAGACTTTGCTGGTTGAAGCATCCTGTTGACCGCCGTAATGCATCATCACATTTTTCCTGTTTCTGGTTTGTCTTCCATAGATCCACTGGTATGTTCTATCAGCATTTTACTTAACTGTTTGGGTGATTGCTGTAATAAAAGTAAAGTTGCATCAAGCATAGAACATCTTCAAAAATTTACAACATGGAAGTCTTGGATACTTCAAATTTTCCATTTGAGCATCTTCAATATCGGGAAAACATGTCTACTTTGATCGCATCAACATCAACATCACAATCTATTAAGAAGAAAAGAAAAAAGCTGAAAGGATATGGTAAATCTGATGACCATGTACATCACAGTGTTGGGACAGATCAAAGTCCTAAAATATTCAGAATTGGATTGGGCACATCAGAAAAGAAGCCTATGGATCTGCCAGAAAGTTGGCAGGTTCTCAGCATGAACTTCAGTGAGGAAATCTGATGCCATGGGCCATCTTTTTGTATCATATTTCTAACCTTATCCCTTGTCAATTTTGTTTAAGTAGATTTATTTCATGAATAAATAATGCTCCTAGAATAAAATTTCCATTTCTGTACTTGATTTTATATGATGATATTTAAAATGGATACTACTAATATATATCTTTGGTTGGTGGATGCAGATTCTAGGTTCTTGCACACTATCACTTCATATCTAGCATGCATCCCCATATGGAGCCAAATGTTGACCACTGGAGTGGCACCTGATGATAATGAAGAGACTCTATGCCCAAGGATGAACCATAAGACATTTGCACCATCAGATATCATCAGTGCAACAGAGTTTTTAAACTCTACTTCTATTCTCTCATCATTTTTCTCTGATGCACAGATTCCACGCCCTACCGGGAAGTAGTAATAATGAATTTGAGTCAGTATTGACTCTGTAACAAGCCTAGGATGTTGGGACTCGATCACCAAGCGAGTACACCTTGGAGTGTTTTTTTTACTTGGTTAATTATTCCTTCTTTTTAGCGGCGAATAATTTTGTAGGTTTTTTCACTCATTGCATTACCCCAAAGCCAGGGTGACGGCTTGAAGGTTGAGCCTCTGATGCATCTTACAGTATAGAGTCAATGTATATTACTAGACTAGATCACACAAAAAATTTCATGGAATTTGGTAAGGTCTAAGTAGTGATTTTTTTATTTTTTAGATTTATCGCAGGTCAAAAACTGCAATTAAATTTGTAATTGGATTGTAATAAGTGTTGTCTAGAGAAGTTGTATGAGGTATGAGTAATCAAAATTACACCTCTCACCCTCAAATTTCTACTATGACACACTTTGAGGGGTTAATAATGAGTTATGGACCCTCAAAACCCACATTTCCTAAGTTTAGTGGAAATTATGGCATTTAATTAGGGTGAAATTAAATAAATGGACAAAAATAAATATCCACACAAGCTAAATGAGGTGGAAATGAGGTGGAAAATTATGGAGGAGTTAAAGTGAAGTCCAAGGTGATGTGAACTCCTAAAATCAAGGAAATGACATGTGCTCAAATAAAACCGAATTTCTGGCATTAAATGAAAGTTGCTTACTTGGAAATTCGAATTTGTGAAGTTAATGCACATTTGGGAGGATTTGCGAGAATATTTGGTGGATATTTTTGTGAGAAATCGTCCCCACATGGGTTACCACCCATATACACATGTCATTCTTTCATAAAATTCGAATTTGGCACATAAGGGAAGAAGAAAATGATGTCCACTTGCCATTAAAATGCTACAACACATATAAGTTTATTTGTTTCTCTCAAAGTTTGTTTTTTTATTGCAAGTAAGCACCATCTCATCTCTTGTGGAAAATTTGCATGTATCATTTAAATAAAATTTATCAACATTCATTTCACACAAGCAACTCATTAAAACTTACCTCCAACATAAGTTGGTTGTATAGACTTCTAGGGACCCTCTACTCTCCTATTCACTCCTCACTGTGAGATCCACATAATTCGGGCAAGGGTGAGGTCTTGGGATTGAAGAGTTGAATTGAAATATTTGTTGTAGAGAAAGTTTAACTAAAATGAACCAAGAGCACTCTTCATCACATTTCCCTTTTTATGGTTGTTAATCTCATGCAAGTAGTGTGATGCTCACTTTCTAATTTTGAAAAGTTTAATTTCATCTACAACATCTAATATTTTTGGTTGTTTCGAACTATGACAAGATATGTTTAAATATTGAGATTTGGTTATCCTTTAGTCATTTTATTCTGCAAATATCTTGTGCTGACATCTTTTGTTTCCATTTCAAGATTATTGTGTTCTCATCTTTTGAGCATTATTCTTGAGCACTTTATTTAGAGGCATTGGTTGAATGATTTGATATTATTATTGCAAAGTTGCTTATAAAATGCTCATAAATCTTTAAAAGTAATCCAATTTCACTTAACAATTCTCCTAAAAATTCAAAATCTTTAACTTAGTTTTTCTATTAGGAACCACACCCCATAGCTGACCTAGGAGAGAGTTAAAACAGAGAGAGTCGGAATCAGTGTGACGGCCCCTTCTCTGAGATCCTTGCCACCAACCACACCTTGTGGGTTGAAGGCTTTTTCCATTGACTTGTAGGTAGGTGTAGGCAGCAAGGAGAGTTAACAGGCTGAAACATCAAATATATGTATGTATACAATGTTTTTTATAAATAAGTTAATAACACACTATCCTGCAAGAAAAGAAAAAGAATGAGACACATATGGCTTTTTAGATGGAAAACTTAGTCTATTAACTCTCACAGATGATTAGATGATTCAAAATCCAAATTTATCCTATATAGATGAGGTTGTAAATCCAAGATTCGTAAATCAACTTTTATAGATGATGCTTTACATCCAAAATCAACTTTTATGCATGCCTATATGTGCTAAAAATGAAATAAAACATGAGCCAATGACAAGTACAATTACATATTTTATAATCCTCATCCTCATCTTCATTAATAAAAATAGAACAACGTGCTTTCTAGCAGAACTAGAGCGTATATTGATTAGAGATAAATTAGTTTGGGGAGTTATTAGAGATCAAATTTAGTGGTAGATTAAATCTTTTTTTGGCTGTAGAAGGGCCCACGACCCTTCTTGGATCATTAAGTGAGCCTACAAAAGCAAAAGAGTCACGGAAACAAGGCATATTTGAGCCAAAACATTGTTGAAACGATGGCATTTCAAAACCAAGAAATGCCACCCACGCATTTTGGCCGAGGTTTTGGTCATGTTTCAGCCGCATTGTGGCTTTTTAGGACATTTCAGGTATGGATACACCAGCTTGGGGGTCATTTCCTGCAACATAGGTTCAAACCCACATAACACAACCCAAAGAAAAATTGTTTCTAATTACATAAAAGAAACTGGAAAGAACAACTTTCCATGTTCAAGACTAGGTCCCCTCTTTCCTAAAACACCTTTTGTCAACATGACCCTCAGTTTAAAATGACTTCAAATGGACCACATGTTGGAATTATGGGTATAATCTTCACATGTAGCTACATCACACTAATATAATGTATTTGAAATCATGGCTAAGGCCATCCTTTGATCATTTATAGTAATAATAGGGAGTTGTTAAGGTCAACCTGGTCAAACTTGTAAACATAGGCTCATCAACCCCTGTTGTGGGTGACACCCTACTTGAGTTGTATATAAATACCAATGTTGCAAACATCGGCATCGGGATAAAATCGGAAAGGGTCCAGAAAACCAAAAATTTGTAAAAATCGTGAAAATATTCGTAAAAGTCGGCAATCATCAGCAAAACTAAGATACAACCAAAATATTGGTAAAAATCGACAAACATCTACTAGAACAAAAAATCACAAAATCAAGATAAAATCGGGATGTTTGCAACACTAATAAATACACCAATCTAATTTTCTTTTTTAAATCTAGGATAATCGGTAACTGGTGAGAGTTTTCTTGAACAAGGCCCAGGGTCAAATCCTACTGGCTGCCACTATAAACCTAGGCTAGGTGCAACACCCTGTAAGCCACACAATAGCAATTAACTTATGCCTCAACAAGAGCCGAGACGTCCCTATTGGGGTCGCCTACTCTTCTATCCAAGACACAACAGGCCATATACTCAATGAGATTTGAACCTCCGTCTCGTAATATCATCTTGTGATTTTCTTGATCTCTCTTATAACATGTTTTAAACTATTATGCCTAAGGACACCTATATCTTTGGTGTTCTCTTGTGATTGGCATTTGTTTCTTTAATGAGCACGTGTGCATCTCTTGTCTAGCACACTTGTGGTTAGATATTTCTCTCTATAGCACACTAGGGCTATCGCCATATAGTGCACTTATAACTGGGTTATTGCAGAATTTGGGTGAATCTTCAGTTCCATTTGATTCTCCTACTTTCACTTGTGAAACTCAAAATCATGAAAATACAACCCTAGGACCTTGGCACATAAACCAACCTACCACACCCTTGCAAGATGTTGCATAAATTGCACAATAAACAAGCTAGCTAAACAAAGAATTTCCCAAACTAAACAACATAAGTATGCATCTAGATTGAAACCTATTGGAAAAGAAAACAAGCTCCAATGTTATTGATAATATCCTAATGTACCAAGAGAAGTAAGCTTCCATCTACAACCCAGTAAGGATGAGATGTGTAACATAATTCAATGCTAACAAACTAAAATGAAATAAAAGTATAGGTCCACAATGTAAAAAGTTACTAAAAACTATGTTACTGATCTGTGAGGTCTTGAAATTGGATCTATGGATCAGTGTTTCAAAACCAGATATATACCCACCAAGATCACTGTAACAAATCAAAGCTAGCCAGAAACGGATCCAATAACCTGAAGACAACTTGCAAAATGAATACAGATCCTGCGAAGAGGAGACGGATACTTTTGCTATGACAGCCATCACCATGTGTGGCACAAGGAAATGTCATTGTAGTTTTAGGTATTTTGATTATTTTAACATTTTTTGCCACTTGTTGACGCCCTAAGCACAAGAAATATTCTATAAGAAGATCTCTGCACCACTTCCAAGACACAACATGAGCCACTGTTTCAAAGTTTCATGGAGAGTGAGAAAATGGTGAGAAGCAAGCAGTTATACTGAGCAGTGATATCACTGAGTGAACAAGTGAGCATGACTTAGGGAGTCAACAATGGAATTTATCCTCATTAGAGTAGGTGTGGGAGCTAAAATGGACTCTTAGGAAAAATATTAAAACTGTAAAAGGATATGCCATGTCACACTAAGGTGAGGGCGATATCTAGTGAGGGTTAATCTATATGGTCCCATTAATGATAGATACCAAGGAATTTGATTTAGCATAGAGTTAAGAGGTGAGGATTAAAAATAATAATGAAAGGTTAGATTCTTACGTAGTATAATAATTGTAATGCCAAAACATCTAAATTTATATCATATTTTATTTAGAATAATTCATAATGAGATAAATATACAACTACTTTTTAAATACTTAATAATAAAATTAAAAAAAAAAAACCAAAAATAATAATAATTGTGTAGACATGTTATAATATATAATTTGTAGTTACATATACATATAAAGATATATTATATTATAATATATATGTTATTTTTCTATTATATATTATATATAATATAAGTCATTAGTCAGTGGTTATATATTATATATCATCTGTTAACAGTTAGTTATTAGATTCTTCAGGCTTCTGCAGTTTGCAATGTTACCTATCAAGACTTCGAAGAGAGCCAAATTAGAACTTTCAATGTCGATTTCAAACCTCAAGCTAGTTTCATCATCAAGATGAATAGAAGTTGAAGAGGAATAAGTCGATCATCATAATAAGCATGCATGCCAACAAGGAGGAGCAGTGAGAGAAGGAAACCAATGGTTGGCCCAAGAATCCTAAAAGAAAAAAAAAGATACGACAAAATCCAAGGATGAAAAGGGCTGAATATTAATGATTTTTTTCAATGTAACAAAGCACTCCGCCCCAAGCCACTTTGAAACTCCATCCACTCCTTTCTTTAGCCAAAACCTTTGCCATCCCCTATGGTCACCTCCTCCGGGGGGCTGCAGGTCCCCTCCTTTAAGCAGGCACTCTTTCAAAAAACCGTGCATTCCAAGCAGCCCCGAATAGAACCCTTGTCGCGATCCTCGAAATGGCCCTCCACTTAGCTTGCACCTGACATTGACAGTGCTCAGGGTTCAAAGCCACCAGACAACAAGGGCAAGGAAGTGTTCGTCAAAAAACACTTAGCGAAGCATCCTCTGCGCCATGGAAGCCGAGATAGTGCCTCCCCCAAGCAATGGACATGCCTACGTACAAAATTAAATCTTCATGAACAAACAATTTCATCTACTACATGAGGGATCATGTCATCATTGGTAGGTTCCTGGGCTTATGGTCATCCAAAAAGGACCTGATCTAATGGATCAATGCCCACTGGAAAAATGAAGGAAATATGTTATGTAAATTTTATTAATTGTTAGTTAGATATAGTTATATTAGGTTTTATTAAATGAAAGGGCATGATCAAAGATCATGCCTCTTCACCAAGGGACACCATGAGGCCATATTTAAAGGCTGCGTGATTCCCCATTGTAATCATCTTTCATCTTCATCATTAATAATATATACTTATTCAAGTTTACCCGAGCTTTTACACTCCATTGGTATCAGAGCCATCGCTCTTCGGGATCTGTGTGATCACCAGAATTTAGTAATCAAAGGAAATTCCAAAAATTGCAGATTTTTACCCAACCCCTTCTGCTCTCTCACTCCCACTCTGCCTTGGCTTACAAACCACCCCCTTTCACACTCATAATTCCCTCACAGCCATACGGCCTCCCCCTCACATTCAACGCTTACCCTCCCACACTCATAATTCCCTCAAAGCATACGTAAAACGTACAGAGAAACTAAGTCTGAAGATAAAACGTACAGAGAAACTAAGTTCGAAGATTAAACAGAGAAACTAAGTCCAGTTCGAGTACAACGTACAGAGAAACTAAGTCTGAAGATAAAACAGAGAAACTAAGTCCTAATTATTCGGTTGATTATTCGAAGATTAGTCTATACTGGAATTTGGAATGCAGTCAAAAAATTGAAATCGATTTGTTAAAATTGTATGAAACAGGTGTGTCGTTTTGAACGGGCTGAGCATCATTGTTTTAGAAATCGATTGTTACTGCACTGTCGTTCTTCAGCTCTTTCCGCCGGTTAAATCGACCCGTTGCTTTCGTGGAAGAAACGTTGTTATGCCTGCCAGAATTACTTCCGTCACTTCCCTTGTCACTTCCATCCCCACCCGAGTCTCCCACTCGTTCCACTGGTTATCGACGTGAATTATCAAACATTGTTCTCATCCGAATCTAGGCGGTCAACTACAGTCACGTTAACATAAATCTGATCTGATAAGACGTCTTCTCGTTCGATAGGGTATAAACGAATGGTTTGAATAAGACGTCTTTTGGTTAAACGAATGGTTTGAATTATTATAGTCATAGTTAAAAGATTATAATATATATATATATAAAAACAGATTTAATTTTTATATAAATTTTAATTTTAATTAATTTTTATATAAAAATTAGATTAAAAAAAAATAAAATAATAAAAATTATTATTGTAAATAATTATATAATTGATTTATATATTATATAATTTTTAAAACAATAATTATATATATATAATAATTATATAAATTATTTAAAAATAATAATTATTATTATTATTTAAAAAATAAAAATTAATTAATTAAATATTAATTAATTAATTAATTTTAGAAAAAAAAAAGAGAGAAACTGGCAGAAAAATATTCCCCACCTCATACGCGTTCGATGTCGTCGTCAATGTCAATGGCTGAATTCCAGAAAAAATTGGTGGATCTCGAGAAACAGATCACTAATAATTCCGAAGAATTCGGAAAAAGATTAGTCGATCTTGAAAGCACAGTTTCAGGGCACTCCAACGACATCAAAAAAATTCATGATACGACAAATCGAATAGAAAGACAAATGTGGCTGAATCATCACGAGGCCACAGAAAGGCAGAACGAAGCAATGAACAATATGACAGAACTCTTCAACAAGCTAAATGATAAGATAGATAAGTTGAGTCAGACACAATCCCCAATATCTCCTAACAGGGAACAAAATCAACAAAACAATACCACAGATTCAGGGAACTCAGAAGAGCATCAAGAAAAAACCGATTCTCCACATCATCAAGAAGATAGTAATGCAGATTTTCAAAATAAGCAGCTCTGGAATGCATTCGCTAATCAATATCCCCTTCTTGTTCCACCATTAGCATATCAGCGCAAAGCCAAGATCGACCTACCCAAATTTGATGGTAATGAAAAAAATAGCGTTGCATGGCTTAATAAGGCAGAAGAATATTTTGAGATTTATGACATTACTAGTGATGACGAAAAAATTAAACATGCTTCCATGAAAATGGAAGGAGAAGCATATAATAGGTATATGTGGTGGAAGAAAACAATGCTCGCTATCAATTGGAGGAAATTTAGGGATGCATTCTTCAAACGGTTTCAAGGCATAAAAGAAGAAAAGTTTTTTTCAACCTTTATCAAATTACGCCAAAAAGGAGATGTGGATGAGTACACTCGAGAATGGGAGACCTTGGCAACACGAGTACCCGGATTGTCGAAATCTCGTCTAATCCAGTCTTACATCTCAGGACTTAAAATCCACATATAGGAAGAACTAGAACTACATGAAATTACGTCCGTAGAAGTAGCAAGGCAAAAAGCAAAAGCTGCTGAAAAGAAATTTGAAAGATTATCAAAACCAGAAAAAGTATATTCGAGACGACGGTTTCCTCAATCTGAAAATATAGATGACACAAAATATGTCCCTGCCCATCTTCGTGAAGAAGAAAAATCTAGTATGGAAAAACAAAGAATGCGAGAGGGCAAGTGCAAGCGCTGCGGTGAAAACTGGGACCCTAAGCACAGATGTGCTAAAGGAAAAGCGAAAAATCTATACAGTTGTGAAGCAACTAACGACACTAACAGTACTGACTCGTGTATAGAAGGATTAGAAGACAACTTAGAGTTCTCTCCAGAAGTGGATGGCGAAACTATTCTGCAAGTGTCATTATCAGCTATGACAGGCATATTACAACCTCAAACCCTAAGGTTAAGAGGACATATTAAGAAAAACAATGTAATGGTTTTAATAGACACAGGCAGCACGCACAATTTTCTAGATTCAACCATGGCCAAAAGACTCAACCTCTTTACTTTTCCCATGCCTAATATGAAGGTAATGGTGGCTGATGGTAAGAAGAGTGAACAAGTAGGAAAATGCCATAAAGTCAAATTGCAGATTAAAGACTTTCATCTAGAATCTCCATTCTACACCGTTCCATTACGAGGAGTAGATGTGGTCTTAGGAATTCAATGGCTACAAACTCTAGGTACTTATTCTGCCAACCATCAGAAGTAGTTTATAAGTTTTAAGTGGAAAGGGCAGAAACACAAGTTGTATGGATTCCAAGCCCCAGAAGGTCAAGTCGTATCTTCCTCTCTGATGACGAAGATGATTCAAATAGGAGTGCCAACATCTACAGTACAATGTCATCAGTTAGAAATGTTATCTTCAAAAGGGAGCCACGAAGAGTCACCAGAAGTCAAGACAGGATCCGACCCTGTCGATATCAGATATTTTCACTATTCAGATCAACAAAAGATTGAACTCGAGAATATGCTCGACGATCTTTTTAAAATGTGGTTAGCAAGAGCCCGCCGCTCAAGAAACCCAGGCGTTCGTCAACATTGTCCATCGTTACATATGCTTTGAGGACAAAGCATCTTTAAGAGAGGGGCAATGTTATGTAAATTTTATTAATTGTTAGTTAGATATAGTTATATTAGGTTTTATTAAATGAAAGGGCATGATCAAAGATCATGCCTCTTCACCAAGGGACACCATGAGGCCATATTTAAAGCCTCGATGATTCCCCATTGTAATCATCTTTCATCTTCATCATTAATAATATATACTTATTCAAGTTTACCCGAGTTTTTACACTCCAAAATATTGACCTAAAACTAGGCTCCAAGGGATTTTTTATTGCCATCTTTGAAAATCAATCTGACCAAGAAAAAATCTTTAAGAGGCCTTATTTCTTTAGGTCTACAGGCCTTTACTACCATTACTGGACCGATCATTTTAAACCTAAATAAGAAGATTTCATCTTTGCCCCTATTTAGATTTGTTTGTACTCTCTACTGCTAGAATATTAGCACGAAGAAACCCTGGAAGGCATAGGAAATTCCATTGGCTCCTTTGTCAAAATATCTGCAACTACCAAACTAGGTCAGTACACTACCTAAGCATGCATCTGCGTCTACATGGACGTTTATGTCCCCATCCCTGGTTCAATCTACCTCTTCCATAATCACAAGACCTGGAGCCAACCTCTAGACTACAAATATATACCTTTCCGTTGTCATAAATTTCACGAAAATGGACATCTCTTCCAAGAATTTCCACTCAATCATTCCCCGAAATATAGCTCTAAAGCAAATAAAGATGCTAAGGGCTATGTGAAAGCCCCCCCTCGTCATCGCTCAACTAGCAAGCAATAACAATCTAATCCTGCTCATATCCCCACCAAAAACCAGTATGCAACCCTTGACATCCCTGAGCCTTCCACCCAAGTCACCTCTTCACCCTCTTCAAATTCGGTCAACCATCTCACCTGGAAGACTATCTGCTTAGAGGATAAGCAAGAAGACAACAAAAAGAGAAGACTCAAAGACACTTAAGCAGATATTATGAAACTTTCATCAACTCAGGAATCCTACTGCAACAACTAATGGAAAGTCTTCTATTTGTTATTTACTTAACAAATTATTCACTATGTTCTACAAGCAAATATCGAAATCCATTCACTATAGCCTACACAAATTAACTGCGGAAGAATTAAAAGTGCGAAAACAACGCTGAACAAACATAGATCACACAACCATTTCGACACAGTTATTTTTGGACTAATGTCCCCATAAAAACCCAATGCGGGAAAACTGGTGCAGCAGATCTGAGAGTTTATATATTATTCAGTAAATATTTTGAGTACAAATCTATGATTGACACACCGTAAAATCATACACAGAAATTGACTGAAGAGATCGTGTGAGACAAACCTCACTCCCCCACGGGAACCGACACTGATCTGTACCAAGACTGGATTGCCCTGCGCTGCCTCTGCGTAGTGACTACGTCACCCACGCAGGCTCTGCGTCACAACTATGACTACCCTTCTGCCTCTACACTGGTATCACTGCGAGCTGGAAGTTGAAGCCTTCTGGCCTTCGAAAAATCTCTCCGGGATTTGACACTGGCTCTATGTGTTCTCCTTAGCAGGAAAACAACTTCCCCTCTGGCTTTGCGCAGTGAATGTGTAGGCGCTGTGTCATTGGCTCTGCGCTATTGCTGTGGCTCTCTTTGTCTCTGCTGCTATGTACTCTCTGGCTTAGGATTCCTTCCAACTGGACTACTGCCCCACTCTACAAAAGATCTCTCGATCAAGTTTTCCTTCTAAGCATTGCTCACTAAAGAAATCGATCTCTGATCTCTGCCTTGTGTCTCCAAAATGTATTTTCCAAATGACCCTTCAAGCCAATCTTATAGTCTTCTCGTTGAGACTTCATCGACCCAAATTAGATCTCTAAACAACGGCTAAGATTAAATTTTGACTTGATCCATTTATTCTCGATCATTCTCATTCATATTCTATTTATTCACTTTAATTATTTTATATTTTGAAGTTTAGACTTAGGGTCCCTTTAAAAATAATTAATTATTTCTATAGAATACAATCTGAGTGGAATTTCACCAAACAATTGTTGGGTTATCTGGAATACATGTGTCTAAGCCTCTCCACAAAAGTTGAGACTTGGAGCACATTCGATGCCACCCCAAATCAACACTCCCTCTTAGCGAGGAATGTGCTCTAAAATATGCCCTGCTGCACACTGCTTTGACTCTGAAGCATCTCCCTTTGCGTTGCTGATGTCTGACATGCTATCCACCAACTCTGTGCAAATGCTGCATCTGTATTGTTGTCGACACTGCCATTGTCAACACAAAATCCGTACTGCAACTCCCTCTGAATTCTGCATTTGTGCTGTTGCTGACTTTGCCAGTGCCAACTACTGCTGCACTGCATCACAGTTGCTTTCTACAACTGAAAAAATCCAAAATTGTACAAGTATACTGCATCTCAGTGATGAAGATCTAACTGCTGCTAGCCTCTACGCTGCCTCTCTGAAGCTGTTGCGCTACTACTGCTCTGCACTGCGTCCCTCTACGTTGTTGCAACACTTCTCTGCGCTGCTCAAACTCTGGCACTGCTAACCACTGCGCTGTCACTTCAACACTCCTCTACACCAATTGGCACTAGTCCATCCTGCTACTTCTAATTTGGGCTCTTATAGGAAGGTGATGATCCGAGAGGTGGACTCCTCAAGGATCCTGCCCAACTTGTAGATCTCTTGGTCCACAACTCCAAATCAGCCCACCTCCCTCTTGGAGGTATATGAGCAATCACAGCAAACTCCTCCTCTATATTCGTTGCTCCGACCTGAGGATCATGCTTATCATCCTTGTCCTTCTTTCTGAGAGGACACAGTGTGGCATAATGTCCCATCTCACCACACCGGAAGCATTTGATCTTTGATAGATCCTTCTTCCTCCTGTGTTGCTCTTATTGTCCCTCTGATGCAAGGGTTCCATTCTCATCCTCCTCCTTCTTGACCTTCGAACCACTACTATTGTTGTTCTCAAGTTGACACTTGAGTAAATCTCTCTTCATCTCTTCTTGTTGAAGAGCTTCCTACATCGCTTCCCAACTCGAAAATTCTCTGCCCAAGATGCTCTGGATAAAGACTTGATAGTCTTCGAACACAGAATTTAAGGCAAGTCTGACCATCTCTGTGGTCTGAGGAGCTGACCCCACAACTGCCAGCTGATCTCGGTTTTCCTAAAGTCTAGACAAGAATGGAGCAATGCATTCTCCTTTCTGCATCCTGGTGGTCCGCATTTTCTCCTCCAAAAACATCTTCCGCTGCTTGGAAGACCCCTGATATAGCGTTTCCAATGCATCCCACATCTCCTTAGTTGTCCCTTTCCTAGATATGTGTGAAACAATATGATCCTTCACTCCGTCGAGGATCAACCGCTTGGCCTTTGCGATATTCTTCTTGAAGGCCCTTAATGGCGCTGCATCCACCGATTCATGCTGAGCATTTTCGATAAAGTGCTTGAGGTCATGCTCATCTAGAATGAGGGAGATCCTTGCCTTCCAGATTAAATAATTGGAGGCACCCTCCAATCGATCCTTGTCACGCAATCCGCTAGTGGCCATATCACCCAAATGATGTCGATCTGCTGCTTCTCACCCTTTGCGCAGTTGGCTTTACGCACTCCTGATGGAGCAAGCCACAAAATTTGCTGCTACTGCACGAGGAATCTAAGTTCTTTGGGCAAGAAAACTCACTGAGGTCAAAAATCCCCAAAATTGTGTTTCAGCTATGCTTCCTGACGCTTTGCACCAGCAATCACTGTTGCATAGTCAACCATGTCCTTCTAGCTGTTGATCTGCGTAGATCTGCTGCCCTGCTCCCTCTGCCTCGGACAAACAACAATGTGGAACAATCCTACCTCTCTGTCGGCTCACTTAGAGAGAGATTTTCCTTGCCGATCTAACCCTCCTAGCTTGGATTGCGCAATCAACTAGGAGATCGATCTGTTGCTCACACAACTCTTTGATCCCAGCTTCACCAATGATGAATCTGCTGGATCTATTCTTTGTCTTGCTTGCACTCAGCTTAAACAAGCTCTGATATCATGTGAAAATTCTGTCAACTCAACAATTGATGGAAAGTCTTCTATTTGTTATTTACTTAACAAATTCACTGTGTTCTACATGTTGATTTTTGGGGTAGCATCGGATGTGCTCTAGCTTCGAAAATTTGTGGAGGGGCTAGAACACATGAGATCTCCAAGACCTGGAAATCCTTTGGAGAAATTCCACCCAAAGCTTAAGTTATTCAAATAATTAATTATTTTAATGGGGACCCTAAGTCTAAACTTAGGAAAATTAAATAATTAAAGTGAACTAATTTAACATGTGGGTGAGAATGTTCTAAGTGACGAAGAGCTATCGATTAGAGATTAGATCACGACCGTTGATTCATCAACAGGAAAAGTATAAAGGAAGGGCTTGGGGTCAGTTGGAGAACACACATAGAGACTGAATTTAGAGATTGAATTCTTCTGACGGAGAAATGCTCGGACGAAGATCAAATCTGAGTAAATCAATGCAGTGAGGGGGAGTTCAACAGCGGGATTTTCATCCAAGGCTGAGAATAAAATTGTAGAGAGGCAGATCAGCACCAGGACGGACAATGTAGCTTAGAGAGGGTGACGTAGAGCCAGGAGGGCTCACGCACGAGTGACGCAAAGCTAGAGAGGGTGACACAGTCACTTGAGCAGTTGCGCTAGGGTTTCTATGAGGCAGATCGAGTATCCATCCAGCAGATCGATTTATGAGCCGGGAAGGCTCACGGAGAGGGTGACATAGCCACTAGGAGAGGTGACGTCTCAATGCAGAGCTAGTTACAGCCATCACTGTGCATCACTAGGGACTGTGCAGTCACCTGTGTGGTTTCTTCATTCTGTCGCTAGATCCGCCAAAATATCTGTCCCCAGATAGAGATACTTCTGTCGAGGATTTTCTCTGTTGGGTAAAAGCTGGATTTGGCACCCTAGATTGTATTCAGAAATATGCATAATAATATAAACCCTCAAAACTGTTGCACTGGTTTTCCTGCATCGGGTTTTTCCGAGGACATTTGTCCGAAAAATATGTGTCCTTTGTTTGAATGCTTTACTTATTTTTCAGTACTTGATCTGTATAATTGCGTAGACTACAATGTATTTGCATTAGTATTTTTACTAAATATTCAAAAAAATAACTTGTAATTTAATAACACAAGTAGGTAATGCAAATCAGATTTATTGCAATAGGATTTCTGTTTAGATTCAAAAATTTTCACATGGTATTAGATCTGTTGCAGATCAAGTAGAGCTGAAGCCATTAGAGAAGAGACGAAGGGAAATTTTGTTGTGCAGATCCAGAAGAGGCAAGGAAGGGTGATGCAACCATAGGAGGGGCTCATTCAGAGCCTGCGTCAACCAACTTAGGTGACATTGTAGCTGCGCAGAGGTAGCGCAATGTTTGTCGGTCCAACGCAGAGGTTTTGAGCCTTCGTCTTTTTGGTTGCCGTGGCTGGAAGAGAAGTTCGTTTTTTCTTCAGGAGTTACTGGTGGGGCATTGTTTGTATTGGTGTGAAACAGTGTCTAGTGGGGTTGTGGCAAAGTAGAAGGAAGCAGATCCTCAGAAGACTTCTTGCCAAGAAGTCTAGATCCAGTGCTGATCAACAGCGAAGAGTGATCGGAGAGGACAGATTCGATATCAGTTGGCAGAAGTATTTCCGTGAAGTAAATCGATTTTCAAAGGGAGCTTGTTCCTTAGAGAGTTTCTAGCACCAAAGAAACCCAGATTCGAGTTTTGTTGGGGCAGCAGCAAAAGAGGGATTAGAGAACCAATTCAACATTTTTTTTAGCAGAGATGGTTGTACATGGACTGAGGGATCAGGACAGGTTGAATGGAGCATCCAACTTTGTCATATGGAAGGCCAGGATCCTATCAGTTTTGGATGAACATCGCATCAAATATCATGTCTTGCATGCAGTTGTTGTTCATGTTGATGCTGATTGTGTCAAGAAGTACGAGGAGGCTCAAGCGAAGGCAAAACGCTTGATCATGGATGGAGTCAAGGATCACGTGATCCCACATATTGCCGAGAAGAACATGGCAAGGGAAATGTGGACTTCCTTGACCACTATGTACGAGGGAACCTCCATCCAGCAGAGGATGTTGCTTAAGAATTAGTTGAGACTGTTTCAGATGCAAAAGGAAGAAGAATTGACCCCTTCCTTATCAGATTGCGACCGATCCGAGATCAGCCAGCTTTTGTAGGGTCTACACCAGATGATGGACTTATGGTCAGGACTGCCTTGAATGCAATCACGGAAGACTGGGAAACCTTTGTCGAAGGTATTTTGGGCAGAGCAGCTCTTCCAAACTGGGAGGAGATGTGGGCAGCTCTTCGACAAGAAGAGATCAGAAGGTTGACCAAGGCGGGAAGCAGCAGTACGAGGATCAAGATCAAGAAGGAAGAAGAAGAAGATGCATCTCTCGCATCTAAGGGACAACATGAGCAATAGAGAAGGAAGAACAAGGACCTCTCGAAGGTCAGATGCTTCAGGTGTGGAGAATTGGGACATTTCACCACACAATGCCCTCAGAAGAAGAAGGGAAAATAAGATTTTGATTCGAAGGTTGTTGCAGCAAAGGACGATGATGGGGGTGATGATGATGTCGCCATGAGTGCTCATGTGCCTCGGGAGAAGAGGTGGGCGACATTGATTTGTAGCTCTTTTGAGCTCCGGTGAGGGGCGGGATCCTTGAGGTGCCCAAACTCTTGGATCACATACGAGCTACGGGAGCCCTTAATTACGGTAGCAGGATGACTGGAGTCAGCTGTTGTGAGGGAGGATGGAGCAGCAATGTCAGAGGCAGCAGCAACATAGCAACATAGCAACAACAACAACAATGGTTGATGGACTTCAATAACGCAGTGCAGAGCAGCAACAACACAATAACATCAGAGGGTCAGCGCAGATTAGCTGCAGAGGGAGCTTCACCATTGAGAGGCATCCAGACTGACTTGTACGTCAAGTTTTTGGGTGAATTTTTAGTTGCTTAACTCTCAGCAACTGAGTTGCAGTGCAACAGTTAGCAGTGGTAGTGCTATGGTAGCATGATGCAGCATTTGAGAGGAAGCTGCAGTACAGATGAGGTAGTGACAAGTGGTAGTGTCATGGGCAGTAGTACAGAAGGCAGTAGCGCAGTGGATGAGGGGCAACAACCGAGCATCAGCAGCGCAGAGGACCGATGTCATGGATCAGGGTAATGCTTCTCGTATTGAAGTATTGCTTGAGCACATTCCTCGCTAAGAGGGAGTGTTGATTTTTGGGGTAGCATCGAATGTGCTCTAGCTCCAAAACTTTGTGAAGGGGCTAGAACACATGAGATCTCCAAGACCCAGAAACCATTTGGAGAAATTCCACCCGGAGCTTAAGTTATTCAAATAATTAATTATTTTAATGGGGTCCCTAAGTCTAAACTTAGGGAAATTAAATAATTAAAGTGAATTAATTTAACATGTGGGTGAGAATGTTCTAAGTGACGGAAATAAAGTCTTTTCTAATCTTAGTCGTCGATTAGAGATTAGATCACGGTCATTGATTCATCAATAGGAAAAGTATAAAGGAAAGGCTTGGGGTCAGTTGGAGAACACACACAAAGACTGAATTTGGAGATTGAATTCTTCTGATGGAGAAGTGCTCAGATGGAGATCAGATTTGAGTAATTCAGTGCAGTGAGGGGCAGTTCAGCAGCGAGATTTTCATCCAAGGCCGAGAATACAATTGCAGAGAGGCAAATCAACACCAAGTGGGACAACACAACTCAGAGAGGGTAACGCAGAGCCAACAAGGCACACACAGGAGTGACGCAAAGCTAGAGAGGGTGATGCAGTCACTTGAGTAGTTGTGTTGGGGTTTCTGCGAGGCAGATCGATTTCTAAGCTAGGAAGGCTCACAGAGAGGATGACGCAGCCACTAGGAGAGGTGACGCAGTCTCAGCACAGAGCTAGTTACAGCCATCACTGCGCAACACTGGGACTGTGTAGTCACCTGTGGGGTTTCTTCACTCTGCCGCTACATCCACCAAAATATCTGTCTCTAAATAAAGGTACTTCTGCCGAGGATTTTCTCTATTGGGTGAGCCAAATTTGGCACCCTAGATTGTATTCAGAAATCTGCATAATAATATAAACCCTCAGAACTGTTGCAACGGTTTTCCCGCATTGGGTTTTTCCGGGCACATTTGTCCGAAAAATACGTGTCCTTTATCTGAATGCTTTACTTATTTTTCAGTACTTGATATATATAATTGTGTAGGTTGCAGTGTATTTGCATTAGTATTTTTACTAAATATTCGGAAAAATAACTTGTAATTTAATAAGACAAGTAGGCAATGCAAATCAGATTTACTGCAGTAGGATTCCTGGTTTAGATTCAGAAATTTTCACACTACAAGCACATATCGAAATCCATTTACTATATATCCTACACAAATGAATTGCGGAAGAATTACAAGTGTGGAAATAAATCTAAACAAACATAGATCACACAACCATTTCGACACAGTTATTTTTGGACTAATGTCCCTGGAAAAACCCAATGCGGGAAAACCGGTGCAATAGATCTAAGGGTTTATATATTATGCAGTAAATATTCTGAGTACAAATCTATGATTGAAACACTATCAAATCATATAGAGAAACTGGCAAAAAAGATCTTGTGAAACAAACCTCACTCCTCCACAGGGACCGACACTGATTTGCACCATGACTGGACTACCCTGCGCTGCCTCTGCGTCACCCACACAGGCTCTGTGTCACAATTATGGCTGCCCTTCTACCTCTATGCTGGTCTCACTGTGAGCTAGAAACTGAAGCCTTCTGGCCTCTGAAAAATCTCTTCGGGATCTGACACTGGCTTTGTGTTGTCTCCTCAAGAGGAAATCGACTTCCCCTCTGGCTCTGTGCAGTGACTGTGTAGGCACTGCGTCACTGGCTCTACGCTATTGTTGTGGCTCTCTCTATCTCTACTGCTATGTACTCTCTAGCTCAGGATTCCTTCCAACTGAACTACTGTTGCTCTCTGCAACAGATCTCTCGATCAATTTTTCTTTTTGAGCACTTCTCACTAAATAAATTGATCTCTGATCTCTGCCTTGTGTCTCCAAAATGTATTTTCCAAAATGACCCTTCAAGCCAATCCTATAGTCTTCTCGTTGAAACTTCAACGTCCTAGATTAGATCTCTAATCAACAAATGAGATTAACTTTTGACTTGATCCATTTATTCTAGATCATTCTCATTCATATTCTATTAATTCACTTTAATTATTTTATTTTCCTAGGTTTAGACTTAGGGTCCCTTTAAAAATAATTAATTATCTCTATAGAATACAATCCGCGTGGAATTTCAAAAAACGATTTCTGGGTTATATGGAATGCATGTTTCTAAGCCTCTCCACAAAATTTGAGACTTAGAGCACATCTGATGCTACCCCAAATCAACAGATATCACATAGAGTGAAACCGAAACGCTAATGTGTTGGAAAGTGTAACTAGGTTCGGTCTTCATATTGACTATGTAATTATGTATTTATGACATATGTAATGAAGAAGACAGATAATAAAATGTATTTTAGTTATGCCTGCTTCATGGGTTTTATGAGAAAGGTTTTTATTATAGGTCAAAAGACTTCTTCTTGATGTCTTTTAGCGATTTGCCATCTTTTCATAAATGTACTAATTAAGAGTGATGTATATGAAGAGTCTAGTCAAAGGAATATGCCACAAGACCTTGTCATACAACCATGAAGAAATGGCTCAAGTATGATGCTCAAAACAACCCTCAAGACAACCTCCATCATGCTGGAAGATAAGCTCTACAAGTCGGCCTATAAGCTATGAACAAGTCGGCCTATAAGTTGTGAACATGTTGGCCTACCCTCAGTCAGTAAGGTCGGCCTAAATCCCTGAAGAAGTACACTATATAAAGGAAAGTCTGCAGCTCATTTGAGAGTGTGAAGTTCGAACAAGTCTGAAGTTTTGATAGTGCGGATTACACAATGCGTAATACAAATTGGAAGGGACAGAGATATATACATAGCAAAGATACTACCTGAAGGAAGTGCATACAAATACTACTGTAATTTCCAGAAGTTTGTTTTGTGATTATATCCTCGCAATCACAGTAGTCCGTAGACTGTTTCAAAAGTATCACTATTAGATGTTACTCTGTGCTAAGGTTGAAGCGTGAAGTGTTATAAAGGAATCCCTTGAAAAGGAAAAATAAGAAGTTTGTTGGAGGCCAAACAAAGATCGAAGTGACAAATGCTGAACAATGAATAAGAAGAGGACCGAAAAGAAAAGGTTAAGGAGATCAAGATATAGTGACAGGTGTCTTGGAGGAAAACCTGAGTTAAATGTCTTTGTCTGAGATTGGTGCAGGAGGGTGCAGGAAAGAAGGATTAACTCAAGGAGTCATTGAAGAAGCAGTGACAAGGTCTTGAAGGCATATAAAGGTCAAGGGTCTGTGTCATGGCCATGGTACTTGTCATCTAAAAGTCCATAAGAATAATTTCTTGTGGGTTTTCGGTTGAAAAGTGTAACAAGGATCGGTCTTCATATTGACTATGTAACTATGTATTTATGAAAAGAAGACAAAGATAATATATATATTTTTGATATGGTTGTCTCATGGGTTTCATGAGCAAGGTTTATGTCAAAGTACTTCTTCTTGATGTCCTCTAGGTTTTCGTTTTCTGGTCATAAATGTCCTATTTAAGAAGTAATGTATGAAGTGTCTAAGTATTCTCCAAACCATGTCACATAAGCCTTGAAATTCCAACATTAAACCCTTCAAAAGAACAACATATAAATAGCATATAAAGTCGGCCTATATTCAGTGGAGAATTCGGCCTACAAGGTGACTATAGGGTCGGCCTAAAAGACAGGTATATGCACTATATATATGGTCTTGCTTCCCAATTCAGAGACAAGATGTGCAGATTCCTCTGCGGTTTTACAATGGTCAACAACGTAGATTTAAGAGAAGAAAACAGTGTGTATTTAAGAGAAGACTGTAGAAATTTCTGAATCTTAATTCTTATGCAGAAATTATTTCTGTTAATCCAGTTAAGCTTCTCCTACTTATACAAGTTATCAACTGAATAAATTCAAGTTAACATCAAAGCAAAACACATAATAGATCTCTACCAATTCAGATCTAGAATAAGCACATGCACACATAGAGAAAGTGACACAGTTATTTCTGGACAAACTGTCCCCGAAAAAACCCAATGTGGGAAAACCGGTCTCTGGCAGTTGGAGGGCTCTATTATTAAGAATATTTCTGAATACACATCTCTGGGTTCCAGATCTGGAAAACCCTACAGAGAAAACTCTAGCTTTGCAACACCTGGCTGATCTAAGACCAACAATACTGACTGATCCACACCCTCAAACAAGATTTACAGAACTCGGTCAGATCTAGGCCTAGAAACCCCATATCTGCCCCTAAAAAACATTGTGTCAGCCTCTAAAGGCCTCCAAATGCTCAACGCTGTCACTGGAAGGGACTACGTTACCCCAGACTGGGTAACGCAGTCACTACGCTGCCCCTAATCCTCTACATAACCCCTGAAGGGTGTCCTAAAAATCAAGTTGTCCTCGCTCCTGCTGCTGCTGTCGTCTGCTGCTGCCTTCCTCTGCACTGTCCTTCCTGATCTCTTCTCTGCTTCTTGTGTATTCTAGATCTCGGGATCAGATCATCCCCTTGGTCTAAATTCCCCTCTCTGCAACTGAAACACTTGAGAATTCTTAGTAACCCCGCCCTAGAATCTCATCTTAGCTTCAGTGCTCTGCCTTTATGTGTGTTACAAATGGCCCCAAGCCTTTCCTTTATACTTTTCTCATTGACAAATCAACGGCCAAGATTAAATCTTTAATCAATGGCTAAGATTAAAAGAAAGCTTGATCCATGTGACTTAAGACAATTTCATCACATGTTTAATAAAATTCACTTTAATTATTTTATTTTCCTAAGTTTTAACTTAGGAAATACATTAAAATAATTAATTAATTTAATATCTCCTAAACCAGATGAAATTTTCCAAATCCATTCTGGGTCTTATAGATCAGGTGAACTCTAGTCCTTCCTCAAAATTTGGGACCTAGAGCACAACTGATGCTACCCCAAATACACAAAATCTCAACACTCCCTCTTAGCATCAAGGGTGTGCTCTAGCAATACATCACACTTATGCATTACATGATTTTGGGAATTGGTTCTGTGTTGGTGAAGCTTGGCCTCCTGCCACTCAACTCTGCACTACTGCTGCCATTCTGTACTGCTGCCCATGACTCTGCCACTGCCACTGCGACCACTGTACTACAACTCCCTCTCAATATGATGCATCTGTGTTGCTGTTAATTTTAGAACATGTTCTATGCCATTTCAGATTAGGGCACACAATACTGAAGCAGATAGAACATACTAATAGATCGATGAAAGACAAGTCAAAACAGAGATAATGAATGGTGGTGATACGGCGATCAGCAGGATGCTTCTACCAGCAAAGTCTACAATAGGTCATTCAGCCAAGCGTGTCACACATAACCCCATAACAACCCAAACAAAGAACACTCCATAAATACGCAGCACAAAGAACACAACTCCATCGCCATCAAGAGAAAAGAAAATCCTCCACACAATGTGTGTATAATGAACTCCAAGTCTCTCCATTATATAGGCATCTTTGGGGGTGTGTGACATGCTCTTTAAGATATTGAAGTCTATATTATATTCCAGGACGACCTAGCACATAAGTGGAAGAAATTCAAAGTCAATGTTCTGCTCATCCGATCTAGATGATCTTTAGATCAATCTTACACCTCTCCAAAAGAGGAGTCCAATAAAAATATTGGATCGTCATCTGAGCAGCATAACCCGGAGTTTGGACCTAGTTGTCCAATTTTAATACTCCCTCTCAACTAGGGAGAACTCCGTCCACTAGTGCAATCCAAACATTGTGCGTCATCCCGCTGTAACTTGCTTTGCTGGCCTCTTTATTTCAGAACAGAAGTGGGTCAGTCACAAAGACATCATACCCGACTGACAGATTCAGCCCAAAGGTCCGAAACCTCTATAGGACCCACAAAGAGTCTCATACCAACCCGAAGTTGGTTTACCTGACTAGAGGTCAGTTGGAGATCCGAAACCTTACTAGAACTCAAGAGAGTCATATACTAACCCGAAGTTAGTTTCACTGACCCGAAGTTAGTTGGAGGTCCGAAACCTCGCTAAACTTGATCCTAGATCAAGTGGTTAGACACGTGCCATCCTAGATATAGAGAGTACGGCAATCTCCGATGCGTCCATCGGTCTTGCTATGGTCTCTATTCACATTTCCCACCTCATTTGCCAAATGAGAGGTACATCCCATGAGTCTGAAACTCCATAGGTAGGATGCATACAGGGCATAGATCAGAGAGAGGTAAACCATCTCAATATCATCATGGTGGGGTAGAAGCACACCAACTAGGTTCGGCAAGCCTAGCCCTGTGGTTGCTTATAGAACCAAAGCTATCCCCAAAACCCCCTTGGAGTTCCCAGAGCTCATCGTCCAACAGAACCCTCAAAATAGGGTCGTTCCATAATTCCAAGATTCTCACGGAAGGTTAGGAACATGATCTTCCCCAAGGGCATTGTGAGAATATCTGCGCCCTGCTCATCAGTTCCTATATGATCGAGCCTTACGACGCCTCGCTGTACCATATCCCGGATAAAGTGGTACCAACCATCAATATGCTTGGATCAATCGTGGAACCCAGGATTCTATGACAAATGAATCCCTCTTTGGTTATCACAAAGGATAACGGTGGCATCTAGCACATGCTCGAACAACTCACTGAAGAGCTTTCGCAACCAAGTGACTTCACAACGGGCCATACATGCTGCAATGTATTCAACCTCAGCAGTGCTCAAGGCTACCGACTTCCTTTTCCTGCCCGAAGCAGATCTACTTGTGAAGTAGCATTCAGATGTGCTCCTACGATCCACCACACTGCCAGCCCAATCGGCATCAGTATATCCAAGGAGTGTCATGCTCCCGGCAGTGTATCTCAGCCCATGGTTTATTGTGCCACAAAGATATCTCAGAAGTTTCTTGGCACCAACCCAATGAATGTTATGATCAACCATGTGTTGTCTCAAAGTGTTCACTGCACAACATATGTTCGGACGGGTGTTCACTAAGAACATCAGAGCCCCTACGAGTTGACGATACTCAGTAGGATTTGCTAACACGGGCCTAGCAGCGCTGCCACTCAACTTCTTAAAGTTGAGTTCCATCGGTGTCGACACGGACTTACAGTCCACCATACCAGAAGCTTCATAATGTATTTTCCTTGAGAAAGGAAAATCTTGCGAGGTCTCTGCCAGACCTTCAGGCCTAGGCATCAGTCCTAGGTCCTTCATCTCTAACTCAGCAACGAGCTCCCTCTTACATTGATGAATGAGAGGGTCAGCACCTGTCAGGAAGAGGTCATCCACATACAGCACTAGAATGAGAGGCTTCTCCTTGATAACCTTGAATTAAAGGTTCGGATCAGTATTACTACGAGTGAAGCCCAGCTTCATCAGGTAGCTATCTATCCTCTCGTACCAAGCTCTGGGTGCTTGCTTCAGCCCATAGAGGGCTTTCTTCAACCTGCAGACATGGGTGTCCTGATCCGAGATTTCGAACCCTAGAGGTTGCTCTACATACACCTCTTCCTTTATCGCACCATGCCACAAAAGGCAGTCTTTACATCCATCTGATGAAGATTCCGTCCTTGCGTAGCAGCAAGGAAATAATAGATTATAGGTGCAATAATAATCAGTGCCTTCAGGCAACACATTTTCCCATCAGATCCATGCTTGATCTTATATCGAGGTGACAACAGCTTTAATATGTCATCTAGGAACCATTTCCTAGACATCACCCTCGCATCCTTGCAGACTTTGATGCTTTACAGTTTCTTCACATGATCCAGGCTCATATTGTACTCATGGCAGCTAGATACCCCTGGTATTTATATGGCTTCTCAGTTTTCTTCCAAAATTTCCCCCTCTGAAACCATATGTCTTTGAGCCATGAGGATCTTTTTTCGTTCAACAATGATATTAGCTTAGGAGCATATACAGATGTATTCTCCCTCTTAATGCCAGCTTCTCTCTCGAGAGAAGACATCTATTTTAAATGAGGGCATCCCAGACACCAACTTGGAAAAGGGGTCTTATTCTCCCACAGTCAAAGCCATCCAAACAGGCTTTTCTGATCATGGTTCCAGACTCCATCGACATGACTGAAGGTTGCAAAATCTTCTCAGTTCACACTTCAAGTTTATCATTACGTAGTAATGTAAGACTGATACTGTCACAAGCTTACTGTTATTATGAATCTCGTAAACATGGGTGTCTGTCTATGTCATTATCATAATGACAGTGACATAGACTCATAGATTCAGCTCCTCAAAATGGCGGTTACAGAGATACCTTTTGAACTTGCATCATTGTTTTCTTCATCATTAACAGTACTGAAGATTTCAAGCTTACAGCAATTACCTGATGTTCTATGGAGATCTGATGTAGCTTCCTCAACCAGCCCTTTAAGATTTTCTTTACTGCAAGTTGCAACCCACAGAACTAGGAATCCAATCATGATTCCTTCTCTCAAAATTCTGCACTTGAGGGCTTCATCTACTACATCTGGCATCTCATCCTACACTGCTTCTTATTTTCAAATCTGCCCAACTACAGTTAATAGTTGACTGATCTAGGGCTTCAAATATTCAGATCTCGAATCTGCAATTTGATTCTTAAATTGCATAGATCTAGGAACCACTCATACAGTTGTTCCAAACAGTGAATCGACCTTATATGACACCTTTCTTTTAGCATAGTGATAAGGATACTCCTGCTCATCAGTGTTTCTGCCCCAACATACAATAGGATAAATATGGTCAAGACTCTTTCTAAGGTCACTGCCAGTAGATTAAGTTCAGGTATACGCTGGTTCAAAACCATTGTCACTAGTTAACTGTGTCAATATCATAATACTATCATATGAGGCACTACACTGCCCCTCAAGTCATCAATACATGTTACATGTGTTCCTTTGTTTATGCACAGATCTGGGCCACATAGGGATAGAGCTTTTCTAGCTTTCCTTGCACATGCAGACCCTCAGTTGGGGCATCATTCAGTTCCGAGTACAACGATAACTGGTTAACACAGAACTCCCAGGGCATTAGGCCTTCTATGTCATTATGATATGATGCCTTCTAGACAATACTTTCCAGATAGCTCCTGAACTGTTGAAGCTTGCATGACAAGTTTTGTTTCTGGTTTGAGTGTTGCTAAACATACAATTCGTGCAATCTACAGATTTGATCTGCATGCTTGGAATAATATCTTCTTTGCAACAGAAAAGGTGTGCAATCCATTGTAGGTGTTTGATTTTAAAAAAAATTGAAGGTGAGCACTTCAAACATAGTCATACATACCTTGTCAAAACATGGACTGTCCTTTGTGCCAGCGGCTCCCTAATATAGCAGCATACGCTGCCATTCTATCAGCGTACCAAATTCATGTTGCCCTCATCAGAATACTTACTAATGATCCAATCATGAATTGCCAAGTGTACCCACCTTCTGTTGTACAAGGTCCTTTATGACAGCAAGTCTAAGGCACCTTGTCACCTTAGCACATCACAAAGATGACAAGCACATCATCCAAACACTGGCCCACAAATCATGGACCCAACACACCTCGACAAGACACTGTTGTAATACTGTTTACACTATTAGTTCACTGCACTCCTGGTTAGGGCACGTTTTCACCACACAGTCAGCAAACAAACCCTTCTAGGGTTGTGGTTCACCTTGGAGGGGTTCCTCCAATGCCACACTGCCTCCTTAGGTTGCTGTCCACGCTTGACAACCCTCTAACTTGGCCCAGCTGTGTGCTATGCCTTGCGGCCGAGCACCACAGTTATCCTGTAGCTTCCAACCCTTCAAAACAATCACTAATCTGCAGCTCAAGTGACTAGCCCTACACACAACCCTTAACAGTGAGCTATATCTTCAGCAAACTCAGCCTCTTTTAAGCATACTCTACGCTGCCCTTTGTTAGTCCTTAGGGCAAAAGTTCTGGGCACTTAGCAGCCCCAAACACTCCCACGCTGCCCTTATTTTGGGTTGATACGGCCCGCGACCTATCACAACAATATGTTGTCACTTCTCCTTATCTCTATGCAACCCAAACAAAACTGCGTAGACTCCTGAAGATGCTCGACCTCCTTGCTGAAGCAAATAGTCCTTCAAATAGCGCCTAAAACGCATCCTTTTCTTCCTAGCTGTAGTATCCTATCTCCTGTGGTTTCCTTTCAAAGGAACTTTAGCCTCTCTTTCTGCACTTGGTCACCCAAAACAGACATTAAACCCTTATAATTTTCTACGGGTTCCTTTCTTTGAAAGACAGCTCCTATGCACTGAAGTTCTGTGGTTTATTTCCAGTTTTCAAACAAATTTCGGCCCTCACTCTAGGGCTACGGCCTCCTTTAGATTCTCTACGGCTCCCTAACGGCTCATAGAACAGCCTCTTGAAACTTCTGTTTGACCTTCAAACAAGGCCACAAACATTTCAGCCTTCCAGGTCTTTCCTTGGCCATCCTTAGTTTTCTGCGGCAAGCTTCAGAGAAACTTTCCTTCTTCACCGAGCTCTTCTCTTGTGATGTGAATAGATCGGAGATTGCTTTTCAACATGAAATTGGGCTTTGTCTTCTCCTTAGCTCTGGTACCATGTTAATTTTAGAACATGTTCTATGCCATTTCAGATTAGGGCACACAATACTGAAGCAGATAGAACACACTAATAGATCGATGGAAGACAAGCCAAAACAGAGATAATGAATGGCGGCGATACAACGATCAACGGGATGCTTCTACCAACGAAGTCTCCAATAGGTCATTCAGCCAAGCGTGTCACACATAACCCCAGAACAACCCAAACAAAGAAAACTCCATAAATACGCAGCACCAAGAACGCAGCTCCATCGCCATCAAGAGAGAAGAAAATCCTCCACACAATGTGTGTATAATGAACTCCAAGTCTCTCCATTATATAGGCATCTTTGGAGGTGTGTGACACGCTCTTTAAGACATTTAAGTCTACTATATTCCAAGCTGACCTAGCACATAAGTGGAATAAATTCAAAGTGCATGTTCTGCTCATCCGATCGAGATGATCTTTAGATCAATCTTACACCTCTCCAAAAGAGGAGTCCAATAAAAATATTGGGATCGTCATCTGAGCAGCATAACCCGGAGTTTGGACCTAGTTGTCCAATTTTAACAACTGCTCATAGCACTGCCACTACTGATCTACTGCACTGCAACTTCAGTTGTTGAGAAAAACAACTGAATCTCCTGCTCAATTTTTGACAGACAAGTCAGATGGGCTGCATCCTCATCACTAAAGCTCCATAGGCTACAAATCTGTGCTATCATCTAAAGAATGATGCACAGCTACAACTCTGCTTGCGTAATCAGACTCCCTCTACACTACTGAAGTCACATCAGCTCTTTGTGCTGAAATCTATCACGTTGCTGTTGCACTGCGTTGTCCCTCTGAAGCTCTTTGTGCTGCTGCAGCTCTGCATTGCGTAAACAATATTGCACTACACTGCTGAAGTCACATCAGCCTCTGCATTGCTGCTGCTATGCTTTGCGCTGCTCCTCCCAGCCTCCAGATCTGCCTCTGCGTATGCCTCATCTGTGATCTATGCACCCACTGCTCCACTTGTCCCACTACTGTCTTAAGGCTGTCGTAGCTCGCTTGTTGATCCAAGAGATGAGCTACTCAAGGATCCCGCCTTACTTCCATGTAGCTCCTCTACATGTCCATGTCACCCCACCTCCGTGGTTCATGAGCACTCATGGCTACATCATCTCCTGACCCATCCTCTGCCACCGCTGCTTTGGAAGAAGATGCTTCCTTGTCCTTCTTTCTAGAAAATGGTTGGCAAAATGTCCCATTTCGCCACACTGGAAGCACTTGATCTTAGAAAGATCCTTCTTCTTCTTCAACTGCTTCTTTGATGCCAAGGCTGCATCTTCCTCCTCTTCCTTCTTAACCTTGCTCAATGCAGGGCTATGCTGTTTCCTCGTGAACCTTTGTAGTTCTTGCCGCAGGATCAACCACAAGCTGTCCCAATCTGGGAGGTCCGCTCTGCCCAACATACTTTGGACAAAGGTTTCCCACTCATCCGTGACTGCATTGAGGGCAATCCTGACTATTACTGCATCATCTACGGTTGCACCCGTTGCAGTCAGTTGATCCCTGATTGACTGCGCAATCTGAAGAGGAAATGCTCGATGTCTTCTCCCTTGGTCATCATGAATGACCTCATTTGGGCCTCCAACAACATCTTTCTTTGGACTGATTTTCCCTCATATAGGGAAGCCAAGGCCTTCCACATCTCATTAGCTGTCTTCTTCTCAACTATGTGTGGTACAATATGATCCTTGATACTGTCCATTATCAGCCGCTTGGCATGCCCAGCAGCTTCTCTATGCTTCCTAGGAGATCCACATCTGTCGGTGTGGCTAGGGTCTGCTCTGCATGGTCTCTTAACCCATATGCCTCAAGGACAATCAGGATCCTTACTTTCCACACCGAAAATTTTGAGAGGCCCTCTAGCCTATCCTGATCACGCATTCTATGAGGAGCCATCTGCTCAGAATGTGTCGGAGTTCTTCTTCTCTATGCTAGAGATCTTGGATCTAGCGTCCTTTTCGAACTGGGAACCCTCTGCTCCCTCTAACACTTGATTTCCCTCCTTCGAAATCTACCAAATCAACTATGATTTAGCTTCTTCTTGGATCCTCTGACCAAACTGCAAGTTTCCTTTGGCAACAAACTCTCTGAGAAGTTGATCTCTTCCCAAACTTTATCACTTGTGCTAAGGTTAAAAATCTGAAAACTTCAGAAGTTTAACTCCACCAGCTCTTCTGAATTTCTGCAACTTTTCTGCAAACTTTTTCTGGATCTGACAGATTCAGATCTGAATCACACTAGCTAGCTTCATACCCAACCAACATTGTTTCTGAGCTGCCTCTGCGTAGTAACCGCATGGGCTTGCTAGGACACAGCGCTGGACAACATCACCCTTCCCTCTGTGTGAATCTCCTCCTGAAAACTGCATTGTCCCTTCAGAACTGCTTTTCTACTGCCTTTCTAGCTGCTTTCTGCAGCTAGATCCTTCAGATGCTTCAGCTGGTGACCCTTCTAGATCTGCTATTGCTCTGATACCATGTAGAAATTTCTGTATCTTAATTCTTATGCATAAATTATTTATGTTAATCCGGTTAAACTTCTCCTATTGATACAAGTTATCAACTGAATAAATTCAAGTTAAAATCAAAGCAAAATAAATAACAGATCTCTACCAATTCAGATCTAGAATAAGCACATGCATACATAGACAAAGTGACACAGTTATTTTTAGACAAACTTTCTCGGGAAAAACCCAATGTGGGAAAACTGGTCTCTGGCTGTTGGAGTGCTCTATTATTAAGAATATTTCTGAATACACAACTCTGGGTTCGAGATCTGGAAAACCCTATAGAGAAAACTCTAGATCTGCAACACCTGGCTGATCTAAGACCAACAATATTGACTGATCCACACCCTCAAACGGGATTTACAGAACTCAATCAGATCTAGGCCTAGAAACCCTAGATCTGCCCCTAAAAAACACTGCGTCAGCCTTTGAAGGCCTCCAAATGCTCAACGCTGTCCCTGGAAGAGATTATGTTACCCCAGACTAGGTGACGCAGTCACTACGTTGCCCCTAAGGGTCTTTGCGTAACCCCTGAAGGGTTTCCTAAAAATCACGCTGTCCTTGCTACTACTGCTGTTGTCTGCTGTTGTTGCCGTCTGCTGCTGTTGTTGCCTTCCTCTGCACTGTCTTCTCTGATCTCTTCTCTGCTTCTTGTGTATTCTAGACCCCGGGATCAGATCATCCCCTTGGTCTAAATTCCCCTCTTTGCAACTGAAACACTTGAGAATTCTTAGCAACCCCGCCCTAGAATCTTAGCTTAGCTTTAGTGATCTGCCTCTATGTGTGTTACAAATGACCCCAAGCCTTTATACTTTTCTCATTGACAAATCAACAGCCAAGATTAATCTTTAATAAATGGCTAAGATTAAAAGAAAGCTTGATCCGTGTGACTTAAGACAATTTCATCACATGTTTAATTATTTTATTTTTCTAAGTTTTAACTTAGGAAATACATTAAAATAGTTAATTAATTTAATATCTCCTAAACCAGATGAAATTTCCCAAATCCATTTATGGGACTTATAAATCAAGTGAACTCTAGTCCTTCCTCAAAATTTGGGACCTAGAGCACAACTGATGCTACCCCAAATACACAAAATCTCAACAAAGACAGTGCAGATTTAAGACAAAGGAGAAGCTCTAGACTTTAGGAATAGAATGAGTCTGATATATATACATTCGGATAAGGGTTTAGGATACATCTGTGATACATATATGTGGATACATTTGTGATATATGCGGATACATCTGTGGTAAAAATTTGGACAAGTACAGGGTTTAGTAAGGACATATCTGAGATAGATACAACATAATAAAGTCTGGTTAAATGCGAGTTGAAGACAGTATGATGTGGATCTGTTGTGAAGCATTCTGAAGCAGTGGATAAAGTTCCTAGCAAAGGTTCCTACATCTCCAGTAAACAAAGTCTCAAGTGCATGCAAAGGATGAGATCTCAAATGATCTTGTAAGAAATAAGGAGTATCTCAAGACAAACTTAGAGACCGAGTTCTCTAATGTTGATGCAGGTCGGTGCACGTTGGTGAAGAAAAAAAAATCAGCGTTGGAGGAAGGCTTCGAAGCAGTGAAAAGGTTTTGGGAGCATACATAGGTCAAGAGTCTAAGTCTTGGTCATGGTACTTGTTATCAGAAAGGTCTATAAGAAGAATTTCTCGTGGATTTTCCTCTCCAAGAGGGAGAGGTTTTTGCCTGGCTCAAGGAACTTAATTTTGTGTTTCTTGTGTTTTGGTAATTGACTTGATGAAAGACTAAATAAGCTAAGAAGAAAAGGACAAGTAAATCAAATAAGTTCACAAGTAATTATCAAGAAGAGAATTTGAATTAAACTCCAACCCTCCAAATTCTCAACACTTTTCTCTCCAAGAGGGAGAGGTTTTGGCCCTGGCTTGAAAAGCCTATATTTGTATCTCGTATGTTTTGGTAATGGACTCAATGAAAGACATAATAAGCTTAGAAGAGAATACATAAGTAAGAAAAGTAAGCTCACAAGTAATTATCAAAAAGAGAATTTGAATTAATCACCGCCCTACCTAATTCTCAACATCATGGACACTGAAGACCCCGATGAACTTGACAATACAGACATGGAGCTGGCAGACATTGATCTCCAATAGATCGTTGATGCCTACAAAAAACAAGACCTACAAGCAATTCCTCCTGACCTAACAGGCCTATCAAAGAAGGAAACAAGTCTCCACAAAAGGACATGGAACTGTTGTCGCCACCTCAAGTCTTGGCGTAGCTTCCATCCAAACAAGGCCATATAAGAAAACAGAGAAGGAATATAAGAAAAAAAGGTAGGAAAACTAATGCTCTATTACTTCAAGAAACATGGTAATTCCTAGCAAACTCTGGAAGGAATGCTTAATCATGGACTCATCAACCCCATTGCACCCCCTTCCTAATGAAAATAGTCTCTTGGAATATACAAGGAATAAACAACAAGAGCAAACAAAGACTCTTGTGTAACAAAATAAAACAGGACAATCTTGATGTTATCATGCTACGAGAAACAAAATGTACTGCAGAGCAGCTACAACTTCTAGCAAAGAAATTATGATCCCTTTGCGACTCCACTACCATAGATGCATGATGTTCAACAAGAAACTTGCCACACTTCGGAATCCCCCCAGCTTAATCATGGAAAACTGCTTCACCACCAGGACAACAATTTCAATCTCCTTCAGGGTGTTGGCAACTAGGGAATCGAGACTCCTCACCAACGTTTATGGTCCCCAGATGCAAGAAGCCAAGCAAGCTTTCCTCTGGGACTTGAGACAGGTCCCTTCTCTACAAGAAGTTGTTGAAATTTGGTACCGGAGGACAGGTGGTTCCCTAAGGCTTTGATCTTTGGCCTAGGGAAAAGTGTCCAAAAGAATTTAATTTTTCTCCTAAAGTGACTTTATAATTATTATAAAGTCAAATCTAATTTTAAAGTGACTTTAAGTGATAAAGTTACTAAAGTGACTTTATAAAGTTATAAAGTCAAATCTAATTTAAAAGTGACTTTAAGTAATAAAGTTACTAAAGTCTAATTTTAAAGTGACTTTAATAAAGTCAATGTAAAATTAGAAAGAAAAAGTGACTTTGGAAATAAATGACTAAGTGGGTCTTTATTAAAGTGAGGTGAATTAAAAAATAGAAAGTGAGATTTAAATGAGCATTTAATCTCAGCCCTAGATCTCAATCTATTTCAGCCATTGGATTTAGGGATTCCCCAAAAGTCACTTAGGGTTAAGTTAAAGGAGGAAAAGGAGGAAAAGGTCATTCATTCTTTCATGAGCAGATTGAGAGAAGGAGAGCAAGAGAGCAAGGGAGATTTCTGGGCAGTGAGGAGAAGGAGGCAGCAGCTTGGCACACTTTCCAAGGCAGCATTTCAGCAAGACCGTACAGCTGAGTTTGCACAGTGAAAGGCATAATTTTTGGGCACGGTTTTCTAGAAAAGAAGGCCGTACAGCAAGATTGGGCACAAAAATCAAGGCAGCAGAGGGTTGTTCCGTACAGCAAAGTTCTGCTGTGTTTTTGGCACAAAAATCAAGATTTTGGACAACAGCATTTATTGTTGTTTGCACAGATTTTGAGGAGGCCGTACAGCTGCATTTATTGCAGATTTCTGGGCACGAAAATCGAGGACGTACAACATTTATTATTTTTCTGTTTTTGCTGTTTGCACATTTTTCGAGGCGGTGGTTAAGCACGGAAAACGAGATAAGTTGTAAAGTCTGTTTGCTGATTTTTTTGCTGAATATTTCTCTCACTGTAAAAAGCATTTTCCAGAAATAAGGAGCTTTCGAACTGGTTTTCCCCAAGAGTTGTAGGGGGTTTTTCCAGGGTCATGTTGACCAAAAATATGTGTCAAAATGTGTGAATCACTGTTTTATGTGTGCTGATATTTATTTCTGCATTTTCCAGCATTCTGTAATTTTTCCAGAATTTGTGTTTTCAGCAAAATTTATTTTCCAGCTTGTTAAATGTATGGATATGGGAAAGAGCATTTAACTATTTTGGAGTAATAAGGTGAAACTGAAAACCGAGGTGGGAAAACAGAAATTTCTACATGGTATCAGAGCTTGAGTGCTGAAAGAGCAGTTTGGGACAGCAAGGAGAAAAATACAACCTACTGATTTTTCACTCAGAAAATTCCAACAAGCTGATTTTTTCACAGACAGAATTTTTACCTTTACTAAAGCAGTGCTATTTTTCAGTTTTAGGACAGCAGGATGTCTTTGGGACTGAGGGTGGAGGATAGGTTGGATGGGCATACCAATTACAGTGTTTGGAAGGAGAAAATGAAGAGTATCTTTGAGGAGGCAGAAGTCTGCGACATGATAGTGCATACCACACAGAACCCTGTAAATGTGCCTACTGATGCTACTCAGTTGGCAACATATAATAGGAAGAACAACAAGGGTAAGAGACTGATTCTAGACAGAATCAAAGACCATTGCATTCCTCATGTGAGAGGAAAGAGAAATGCTCATGAGATGTGGACAACATTGACCAACCTCTACCAGAGTACCAATGAAAATCGGAAAATGGTCCTGAAGGAGAAGCTGAAGAACATTAAGATGGGTAAGACTGATAGTGCAGCTGGATATCTCACAAAGATTACTAATGTGAGAGATGAGTTGGCAGCGATTAGAGAGGCCATTCCACCCACTGAGTTGGTGCGGATTGCAGTGAATGGCCTCCCAGTTCATGGATGAACTTTGCTGATGGGGTTTGTGCACGTGAGACCCTTCCCACATGGGAGAGGTTTTGGGATGATTGCATTCAGACAGAGATCAGGAAAGGTCAGCTTGGAGCAGCCAAGCCAGTTGAGCAGGATGAGGATGTAGCACTGTTGGCAGGATGCAAGAAAGGCAAAGGGAAGAAGCAGGCTTCCACAAGCAATGGTGGGGGCAAAGGCAAAGGTAAAGGTAAACAGGATAACTCACAGAAGGACTATTCCAAAGTGAAGTGTTGGAATTGTCGGAAGATGGGACACTATGCAGTTGTGTGTCCGGAGAAGAAGAAGAAGAAGGGGAAGAACCAGAGCATGGCAGCTTCAGCAGAGGTTGAGGACTTTGCAGATCGTTTTGACCGGGAGTTTGGGTTCATTGCGTGTGAGTCCTCTAGTGCGGGATCATCTGCCATAGAGGTTCAGAGGGAGCATGCATTTCCCTCGACTAGCAGAGCATCTTCGGGTATCTGGTATGTGGACAGTGGGGCTTCACGTCACATGACAGGAGTCCGTGAGTACTTCTTAGAGCTTTCAGAGAGTGGCACTGATATAGAGGTAGTACTCAGTGATGACAGAGTTGTTAGAGCAGTCGGTGTGGGAACATTGACATTTCAGAGGGAGTCTAAACCTCCCTTGAAAGTGTCAGATGTTCTTTATGTGCCAGGGATGAGGAAGAACCTCATATCCGTCTCAGCATTGGAGGATAGAGGATATGAGGTATTGTTCAGGGGAGGACAGGTGCTGATGTATCCCAGGGGCACTTCAGCTGATTCAGCTAGAGTGATAGGTGTATGTTATGCAAAGATGTACAAGTTTGCATTTCAGCCCCTTTTGGCATTGAGTAGTAGTACTGACAACAGAGCTAGCAGTTCTGAGCTGTGTGAGATTTGGCATCGCAAGATGGGGCACATGTATCATGAAGCCTTGAGGACTTTGCGGGAGATCACTACAGGTGTGCCAGATTTCAGTACTGATCACTTTGATACTTGCAGAGGATGTGTGATGGGCAAGTTTGCCAAATCCCCTTTTCCCAGCAGTGACAGCAGAGCGACTGGGATACTTGATTTGATTCATTCCGATGTGAGCGGTTGGATGTCTCATGTTTCCTTGAGTGGATATGAGTACTATGTGTTATTCATTGATGATCACTCCAGGAGGACCTGGATTTATTTCTTGAAGACCAAGAGTGAGGTCTTCAAGCGGTTTCGGGAGTTCAGAGCTCTTGTGGAGACACAGACAGGTCGGAAGATCAAGTCCCTGAGGTCGGACAATGGGGGAGAGTACACCCTTGGAGAGTTTGTTGACTATTGTGTGGAGGCAAGCATTAGGAGGGAGTTCACTGTTCCTTACAACCCCCAGCAGAACGAGGTTGTGGAGAGGAAGAACAGATCCATCGGAGGGGCTACCAAAGCCATGTTACATGATCAGGGGTTGCCATTGTTTTTGTGGGCAGAGGCCTGCAACACAGCTGTTTATTTGCAGAACAGGAGTCTGCATCGTGCCTTGGGGCACATGACTCTGGAGGAGGCTTTTTCTGGGAAGAAGCCTGATATTGGTCATCTTCGTATCTTTGGGTGTATTACATACTCCTACATACCCAAGGAGAAGAGGACCAAACTAGAGCCCACCGCAGAGAAGGGTATCTTTGTGGGCTACAATGAGACCTCAAAGGCCTTTCGGATTTACATTCCTGCACAGAGGAAAGTTGTTGTCAGGCGGGATGTGAAGTTCGAGGAGGATAGGGCCTTTAGGAGGTCACGGGAGTTAGAGTATCTGGATCAGCCAGACCCTCAGCAGCAGTTGAGTCAGTTGCAGGGATCCAGTGGGCAGGCAGGGCCTGAATGTCAGAAGTACATCTGCTGCTAGTGTCAGTACGTCTGATGGTGATGGTCGCGGTCGAAGGATGATGCTCTGGAAAACACACGAGAAAGCAGGTCACCACAGATTCATGGGGTCTGATGGCGATGGACCCACAGTACCTGGCACCTCTTGAAGACCAAGAGGGTGTGGGCAGAGAACAGTAGACCCGGGCGGTCAAGGTTCGGGCTCGATGTTGAGGAGGAGGAGTTTTATTCTCCAGCGGGAGAAGTGTGCTCAGGGAAGAGGAAGCCCAAGTGGCTTCAGGACACCTTGAGAGATGCCACATCTGTTGCGAGCCTAAGAGGCCGATCAGAGAGAGCAGACCACCTGAGAGGTTTTGTAGCTATATGGCAATGGCTACCAGCATCCTTGACTCTAAGCCTTCTAGCTATGAGGAGGCAGCTAGCCAGCAGGTCTGGAGAGAGGCCATGCAGGAGGAGTATTCTTCTATCATGAAGAATGATGTTTGGGAGGTGGTGCCGAGGCCTGAGGGCAAATCCGTGGTTACTTCCAAATGGCTTTACAAGGTAAAGCATGCTGCAGATGGCAGCATTGAGAAATTCAAAGCAAGGTTTGTGGCTAGAGGGTTCTCCCAGGTAGAGGGAGTTGATTATAAGGAGACCTTCGCTCCCGTGGCTCGATATACTTCGATCCGCTCCATTATATCGATAGCAGCAGAGATGGGTTGGAAGATCCACCAGATGGATGTGAAGACCGCATTTCTCAATGGCTTCATACAGGAGGAGGTGTACATTGAGCAGCCACGGGGCTTTGAGGTGCATGGGAAGGAGTCCCATGTGTGCAGACTGAAGAAGGCCCTTTATGGCCTGAAGCAAGCTCCCAGAGCTTGGTACTCCAGGATAGATACTTACTTGCAGAAGATGGGTTTCACAAAGAGTGAGGCAAATCCGAACCTTTACTATATTGTGATAAGTGAGGAGCCTCTCATTCTGGTGTTGTATGTGGATGACTTAGTCATTACAGGTGCAGAGAGACTCATAGAGCACTGCAAGAGAGATCTTGCGACGGAGTTTGAGATGAAGGACATCGGCTTGATGCATTACTTTTTGGGTTTGGAGGTGTGGCAGGAGGAGGGGCATTTCTTCCTGGGGCGGGGGAAGTATATTGTGGATATCCTTGGCAGATTCCACATGGAGGATTGTAAACCCATGTCGACACCGATGATCACCAACTGGAAGAAGCTTCATGCTTTGGATTCCGAGTTGGTGGATCCCACATTGTACAGACAGCTGATTGGTTCCTTGATGTATTTGGTCAACACTAGACCAGATATTTGTTTTGCAGCCAACACGATGAGTCAGTTTATGTGCGAGCCTAGGAAGGTTCACTAAGTGGCTGCAAAACACATTTTGCGGTACTTGCAGGGGACAGTGGATTATGGTCTGGACTACAGGCAGGGGGATGGAGTGAGATTGGCAGGTTACACTGATTCTGATTGGGCAGGTTGTGCTTCTGATAGGAAGAGCACTTCAGGGTGCTGTTTTGGGTTGGGTTCGACAGTTGTGTCATGGTTCAGCCGAAAGCAGCAGTCAGTAGCATTGAGTTCAGCGGAAGCAGAGTATATGGCAGCCAGTCTAGCTAGTTGTGAGGCCATCTGGCTTCGCAAGATGTTGTTTGGCTTATTTGGTCAGCCGTTGAGACCTTCAGTGATTTACTGTGATAATCAGAATTGCATTAAACTCACGGAGAATCCAGTATTTCATGACAGGTCAAAGCATATCGGGATCAAATATCATTTCATCAGAGACTATGTCAGAAAGGAGCTGTGAAGCTTGAGTATATTCCCACTGATGAGCAGGTTGCAGATATTCTTACCAAAGCCTTACCACGGGGCAAGCATGTCTACTTGAGAGACAAGATGGGTGTGGTGAGGAACACCTTCCTCGGTAAGAGGGAGTGTTGAAATTTGGTTACCGGAGGACAGGTGGTTCCCTAAGGCTTTGATCTTTGGCCTGGGGAAAAGTGTCCAAAAGAATTTAATTTTTCTTCTAAAGTGACTTTATAATTTTTATAAAGTCAAATCTAATTTTAAAGTGACTTTAAGTGATAAAGTTACTAAAGTGACTTTATAAAGTTATAAAGTCAAATCTAATTTAAAAGTGACTTTAAGTGATAAAGTTACTAAAGAGTAATTTTAAAGTGACTTTAATAAAGTCAATGTAAAATTAGAAAGGAAAAGTGACTTTGGAAATAAATGACTAAGTGGGTCTTTATTAAAGTGGGGTGATTTAAAAAATAGAAAGTGAGATTTAAATGAGCATTTAATCTCAGCCCTAGATCTCAATCTATTTCAGCCATTGGATTTAGAGATTCCCCAAAAGTCACTTAGGGTTAGGTTAAAGGAGGAAAAGGAGGAAAAGATCATTCATTCTTTCATGAGCAAATTGAATTTTGAAAGAATGAGCGCAAGAGAGCAAGGAGATTTCTGGGCAGTGAGGAGAAGGAGGCAACAGCTTGGCACACTTTCCAAGGCAGCATTTCAGCAAGACCGTACAACTGAGTTTGCACAGTGAAAGGCAGAATTTTTGGGCACAGTTTTCTAGAAAAGGAGGCCGTACAGCAAGATTGGGCACAAAAATCGAGGCAGCAGAGGGCTGTTCCGTACAGCAAAGTTCTGCTGTGTTTTTGGCACAAAAATCGAGATTTTGGACAGCAGCATTTATTGCTGTTTGCACAGATTTTGAGGAGGCCGTACAGCTGCATTTATTGCAGATTTCTGGGCACGAAAATCGAGGACGTACAACATTTATTGTTGTTCTGTTTTTGTTGTTTGCACATTTTTCAAGGCGGTGGTTAAGCACGGAAAACAAGATAAGTTGTAAAGTCTGTTTGCTGATTTTTTTGCTGAATATTTCTCACACTGTAAAAAGCATTTTCCAGAAATAAGGAGGAGCTTTCGAACTGGTTTTCCCCAAGAGTTGTAGGGGGTTTTTCCAGGGTCATGTTGACCAAAAATATATGTGTCAAAATGTGTGAATGACTATTTTATGTGTACTGATATTTAATTCTGCATTTTCTAGCATTCTGTAATTTTTCCAGAATTTGTGTTTTCAGCAAAATTTATTTTCCAACTTGTTAAATGTATGGATATGGGAAAGGGCATTTAAGTATTTTGGAGTAATAAGGTGAAACTGAAAACCGGGGTGGGAAAACAGAAATTTCTACAGAAGTCGATTCATGGATTATGGGTGGTGACTTTAATCTCATTATAAGCTTGCATGAAAAAAAAAGGACTCTGCTGTGAGGAACAGGAAATGGAAGATTTCCACACCATCAAAGACCTCAATCTCATTGACATAGAAACCATAAACAGTTTGTATACATGGAACAAAAAGAGGGGAAGACAACAACAAATAGCCTACAGATTGGATCATTTCCTCATAGATGAATCTCTTATGTTAGCTGGCAAAGATGCATAAGCAACCATCCTGCCAGCAGCAAATTGTGACCACTGGCCCATAGCAATTAACATCTCTATTCATCATCCTTCTAAGAAAACTCCTTTTCGATTCAAGAAATTCTGGCCACAACATCCAGACTTTCACAAAAATATTGAGGCCTGGTGGGTAGCAACAGACCCACAACAAGGCAAGTCTATGTATTGATTTCAGCAACGCTTAAAGAACCTCAGAAACATCCTCCATGAGTGGAACAAAGATGCCTTTGCTAACATCTTCCAACATCAAATATCTTTGAGGCGCAAAAGAAAGCTGTTCAACAACAAATAATCAATGAGGGGTGTATTGAACCTCTCACATTTCAGGAACAGCATATATTCCAACAACTGGAAGAAAGATATGCTCAAGAAGAAATCCTCTGGCATCAGAAATCCAAAGTCTAATGGATCAAAGAGGGGGAGAGAAATGTAAAGTTCTTCCACCAATCCATGATCCAGCAAAGGCACACCAATAGAATCACCAGTTTACATTCCTCTAAGGTACACTGCTCCACTCTCATTCGAATATCCAACAGGAGATTAATTATTAATTATTATAGTAATCTTATGATAAGGCCCATAATCTTGCATTAACATAATGAAAAGAGTATTTGCTAATGCTTATTGGAGTGCCAAATTTATTGCTGAAAAGAAATGGAAACGAAATATCAATTTTGAGAATAGTTACGCAATCTGTTTCTGCATGTAAAACTATTGATAAAAAGTTACACCTATATTTGAATCACATACCTATTTCTGAGCGCAGTGTCTATTATGACAATATTTATCATCTTACATAGTAATTTGTAGACATAACAAAAACTGTCTAAAAAAACACAGTCTTAATCTATTAAACAAACTACACTTATCTTTCATTAGGAAGATGGTTTTCTTACATCTGATGCATTAAGTATATTGCGTACTTTTGCACAGTGTGCTCCTTCAGTTGCAAAGGCATGCAATACCTACACCAAAGCCCACCAAAGAGAACAAACATGTAAAATTCTATAAATTTTTCTTAGATAACTAAAGAATAAACATTTCTGTTAGTCGTGGAATCTAGGAACAAACACTCCAAGGACTGAGTAAAATCCAATTGCAACATAAGCATTGTCAAAAACGTTGCAACATATGCACAGGAAATGCAGATAATGCTGCTAGTAAAAATATTCTTGAAATATCTTAATCTAAATTTGCTCAAATTAAGGCATACATAATATGATGAAATTATGCAAAAAAAAATATGCAACCACCATTGAGCCACATGATCGCTAGCGCATTGGTCAATATAAGAAAAGTCACAAAGCAGTGGTTTATCTCTTTTACTTTTTCCTTCTGGCATTTGAGATGGACATAAAGAAATCAAACGATTGTAGCCTGTAATCTGGTATATTACCATGATAAGCATAATAGTTATCTTTATAAGTAGATGTTAGGGTCATAACTCTTCATCTTAACCACTGCTCTTCAGGGTTGTTAGCATACCAAATGACTAGTTTAAAATATTTTAGGTTTCATGAAAAGATGCTGGCGAGAATCCATAGTTTTCCCATGAATCTTATGAATGAAGATGACTAGGCTATCACACAATTCAGTAGACTCCTGCAAAAATTTCAGACTATCATCACTTTCTTACAACGCAATGAATAAATATCTTATGAACATAAATATATAAAATAATATAATTAAATATTCATAATTAAATTAAATTAGTATAAATAGTATAACGGAAGAACATGTCTCAAGTGGCATGACTATTCATTAAAGGACATCCCACCTAGGTGTATATATGGGGCCCTCATTGTACAATCAATCATCCTATTTTCTATTATCAATTACTTATATACAATTCATATAATTGTCAACATGGATTTCTTTATATTCCAAACATTTTGAATATTTTGTGTGAGAACGAACATTGTATCATTTGGTATCAGAAAAGAGTTTTTGATCCCGGCCATTATCCATACAGGCTTTTAACCAAACTCAAAATTTTCAGAGTTTATCCAGTTCTAACTTCTTTTGACCAAAACACGAACAAACAAAAAGTCCATCTCTTGGCCATTTGCATTTTCATCACTTTGGTGAAAAATATTAGTCTGCTGCAATTTGAAGCAAATAAAAGTAAAAAAAAGGGCAAATTCAAGATGAAAAAAAACCAAATGTTCAATCCGCCGCCGTACTGCCTTCAGATAGTCACCATATCATTTTAATAATTGTCCCTATCGTAGTGAAAATCATTAAAGTTTGGTTGTATGATCAATTTTTGTACCACTCTTTAAAATTGTGAACATTATGCAAATTCGGTATACATATTACATAACACCACCTACAGTCATCGTCCAACTGTTTGTACCAGCTGCCATAATATTCCGTATACAACTGTTTGTACAATAAATCAATTGCCGTACCAAAAAAAAAAATTCTGCAATTTAATTATAACATTGAAAAAATTCAATTACAGTGCCGTCCAATCCCTGTCCATACTTTGCTGTTTGTGACTTACCATCCGTTGTGCGTACCTTTTGTTGCCATCCATATCAGTAGTCGTTTCATGTCTATTCTGGGTACTTGAAAACAGTTTCAAAAAGGTCAGTTTGGAATTTTCACTATAACTATTTTTCTGTCAAGTTCAGACTGAAACTTGGGCCATACTGAGAAGAAATCTTGAGGAACATCTAGTTTGAATTTTAGAGTTTGGTTTGCTATAATTTTGGAGATATGCCCTATGGAAGTTAGGGTTTTTGAAGGATCCTGAAATCAGTTTCAAACAATTCAGTTTAGTATTTTTGCTATAACTTCTTTTCTGGGACTTCCCAAACTGTGAAATCTTCAGGGATTTCAAAAGACATACAGAAGTAATGCAGGTACAAATTTCAAAATTATATTTGAAGAATTGAAGACGTGGCACACTATACGAGTTCACTCGTGGGAACATGCTAAAAATCAAGTTTTTGGAAAGTTACCATAACTTTCATTTGGCACATCAAATTATAGTCAAACCTGTGGAATCACAGAAAAGACATCAAAATATTACAGACCGAAGTTTCAAATTCAGAAGAGCTCGGATCTCAGTGATATCTCAAGAAAAAGACCAGCCATTTAAAGACTCTCCAAATTAAGGTTTTAAGGATATGTATCTTACAAGTGACCTAACTTTCGATTAGAAGATCCATTTTTTTTGGGTGACTGAAAATTATGATAAAGAGGAGTACTATTATTATTTTCTCTATGGCTCCAGAGTCCAAACAAAGATCCAAAATCTACTACACTGTTATGAATAATATAATATAAATAATGATTAGTTAATTAGTAATTGGGTTGAAGAGGCATGTCTAATGGGACATGACCCTCTGTGAAGAGGCACCTGTGTAGGTATATAAGCAGGCCTCATTTGTAACATCCAATCATTCATTCCTCATACATTTTAATATAATATTTGTATCCTCAATGGATATTTTCATATTCCAAGTCTTTTGGAGTATTTAACAAGAAGTACGAACTTTGTTCACTTCATTTGGCTCTGTGCAACGGGTGAGCACCTAGAAGATCGAACTCCATTGATACCAAATGAAGAAGTTTCTCGACTTAAAGACCACAGTGAAAAACTAGTGACGCAAATCAAGAAGCTTAAAAAGGACAAGAAGTCATTAGAAAACAAGGTGCAACAATTTATCGACAATGAAGCATCGAATGTAGAATTCCAAGTTGAAGAGAAAGAAACTTATACTGATGCAGTGAATGTCACAACTCAAGAAAAAGACAAGCAAGTTGCAGAAAATACAAACTTAAATGTTGCAGTTCAGACGACGAACATTCGAAGTGAAGGTTCTATAACCAACTCAATAACATCTTCGCCAAAAGAAAATAAAAAAAATTACCACACACCTAATAAGGAAAAGTCAAACCCAAAAAGTTCCCTATCGACATCCGAATCACGAGAGTAGGAAACTCGATCAAGCTACTATTTCAGAACAGAAACAACAAACTGATGTTCCGAAGAATACTAATGTCAGTGCAATCCACTCATGTGATAATTCATCACAAGTTTCAAGTCACCACAAGACTCCACATAAGATTGATCTAGGATGGTCTGATCCCTCATCCGTGCGACAATTTTATATATCACCCCAAGGATCATATCGTCTAGTATCAACGAAGATTCTGAGACGAGAATCAAACCTTTTTTATTAAAAAGCTTTGAGGACAAAGCTTTTTGAGGAGGAAGGCAATGTTATGAATAAAAGAATACAAATAATGGTGTAGTTAATTAGTAATTAGGTTGAAGAGGCATGTCTAATGGGACATGACCTTCCATGAAGAGGCACCTGCATAGGTATATAAGTAGGCCTCATTTGTAACATTCAATCATTCATTCCTCATACATTTTAATATAATATTTGTATCCTCAATGAATATTTTCATATTCCAAGTCTTCTGGAGTATTTAACGAGAAGTACGAACTTTGTTCACTTCATACACCAGTCAAACAATTTGAAGGCTCATCTAGGAGACTTACGAAGAATGTGAAGACTTAGAATTTAGGTCCTCCCAATTAGAGAAGAAAGTTAATGAAGTGGATGGTTGTATGTTGGAAAAGGTGAATTTATCGGATTCCTAAAAAAACCTTTAACAAGAATTGATGGTTGGAATGGAAAAGAAGATGAATGAAAATAAAGAAGAAATGCAAAATGTCAAGGAAGATACACAAAATCCATTAGGGAAATAAAATAATTACAAAACATTCTGTGAAAAAATCTCCCTAAACGGAATGTGGAGATCCAAGGAAATCATGAACATAAAGAGAAGCATGGTGTTGAAACTCAATCAGAGTCAATGCTATCACATATGGGGAGTATGCTATCACAATTAGAGAGCATAAATATTGAATTGCAGAACCATAATCATGAATTTTCAATCCAAGATCCACATCATCAAGGCTTCAAGTTAGCACCAATAAAATACTACATTATGAAGGTCATTATGGCTCAGTTTGATTCTAATGATCCTATAACATGGATATTTCAAATGGAGCAAAACTTTGATCTACACCAAGTGGAATCCTTATTAAAATTAAATATTGCATCCATGCTTTTAAAACAAGACCAATATGTATGTACTATGGTATCAATGTCGTGTCCACTTTTACATAGGAATTGATAGCACATTATGTGGATATTAAGAGCAATACCTTCTCCAGTCAATTGATAAATATTCAAGAAAAAGGACCAATTACAAAGCACATCCAACAATTGCAAAAGTTGAGTCTTAGGGTGAAAAATATTTCAGAGGATAACTTGTTAGGCCTATTTATGGGAACTTTAAAATAAAGCATCCTGCATGAGGTGTGTTCCTTTGAACCTAAATCTCTAGAGCATGCACTCAGTTTAGCAAGGAAAGTTGAAAGTAAAAATATGACGACTAGAAAATTGGTCACTAATAATTATAGAGAAAATTGTGCTTCCTCTCCTAGACCGACAAGGTTGACTCCTTAGCAAATGGATGAAAGAAGAGCAAAGTGTAAATTTTTGTAGATGTTCTATGCTTAATGCAACTTTACTTTTTATCCCAGTATCAGTCAGCAATCACATAAACAATAAAGTAAAATGTTGATACAACATACCAGTAGATCGACAAAAGACAAGCCAGAAATATATAAGTGTGTTCGTGCGTTACGGTGGTCAACAAGATGCTTCAACCAGCAAAGTCTCAATATGGTCAGCCAACCAGAGGTGTCACACAACCCTCTAGGACAGCCAAAACAGTCAACCCCAAAAGTCAACCAAAATTCAACGCTGTCAGTCAACAATCAACGCAGACAGCAGCAGCTAGGTCAATGCAACCAAGTCAAAGTCAACGTCTAGCCTTGGGAATAGTGCCAAAAAATGCAGATTTGGAAAACTGAAATTTAGGGAGAGTTTCAGGTCCGTTCAACCTTGCGTTGACCAAAGTCAATGCTAGTCAACGCTGTTGCAGAACCCTAGGCTGAAAACAGAAAATTGTTGCTCGCTGAAATTTCCCACATGTGAAGAGAAGAGCCTCCAAGGTGATCGAACCAATCAGATGAGGAGAGAGAAATGTGTGAGAATGAGATGAGTGAAAATGTCCTCCAACGTTGACCAATATATATCCATCAATGAGGGCATGTGACACAACTGCTAGGGCACAAAACCTTAAGGCCGACTTGCACATATTTTGAATAAATTCAAAATAAATGTTCTGCTCATCGGATCAAGATGATCCTTAGATCGATCTTGCACCTCTCTGAAAGAGGAATCCAATAAAGATATTGGCATCTTCATCTAAGCATCACAACATGGAGTTTGGACCAGTTGTCCAAAATTAACACTCCCTCTCAACTAGGGAGAACTCCATCCACATGTGCAATCTAAATATCGTGCGTCATCTCGTCGTAACTTGCTTTGCTGGCTTCTTTATTTCAGAACAGAAGAGGGTCAGTCACAAAGAAATCATTCCCGGTTGACAGATTCAGCCCAGAGGTCTGAAACCTCTATAAGACTCACAAAGAGTCTCATACCAACCCAAAGTTGGTTTACCTGACCTGAGGTCAGTTGGAGGTCCAAAACCTCACTATACTTGATCCTGGATCAAGTGGCTGGACCGTGCCATCCTAGATAGAGAGTACGACAACCCTGATGCATCCATTAGTCTTTGCTACTAATCTCTAGCTTTTCCCACCTCACTGGCCAAATGAGAGGTACCTCCCATGAGCCCTGAACTCAATGGGTAGGATGCATACGGGGCACAAATAATGAGATGTGAACCAACTCAATCATCATAATGGTGGGGTAGAAGCACACCAACAAGGTTCAGCAAGCCTAGCCTTGTGGTTGCTTATAGCTCTGAGACGCTATCCCCAAAGCCCCCCAGAGCTCCCAGAGCTCATCGTCCAACAGGACCCTTAGCATAGGGTCATTCCACGATACCAAGATTCTCACGAAAGGTTAGGAGCTTGACCTTCCCCAGGGTCTTTGTGAGAATATCCGCGACCTGCTCATCAGTTCCTATATGATCGAGCCTTACGGCGCCTCGCTGTACCATATCCCGGATAAAGTGGTACCTGATATCAATATGCTTGGATCGATCGTGGAACACGAGATTCTCGGATAACCAAATCCCACTCTGGTTATCACAGAGTATCACGGTGGTATCTAACACATGCTCGAATAGCTCTGAAGAGCTTTCGCAACCAAACTGCTTCACAACAGGCCATACTCGTTGCAATGTATTCGACCTCCGTGGTGCTCAAAGCCACCGACTTCTACTTCTTGCTTATCCATGGTATCAAAGCAGAACCAAGTGTGAAGCAGCATCCCGATGTGCTCTTATGATCCACCACACTGCCAGCCCAATTGGCATCAGTATATCGATGGAGTGTCACGCTCCTGGCAGTGTATCTCAGCCCATGGTTTATCGTGCCCCGAAGATATCTCAACAGATTCTTGGCACCAACCCAGTGAAAGTGATGAGGCTCAACCATATGTTGACTGAAAGTGTTCATTGCAAAACATACGTTCGAACAAGTGTTCACTAAGAACATCAGGGCCCCTACGAGTTGACGATACTCGATAGGATTTGCTAGCACGGGCCCAGCAACGCTGCCACTCAACTTCTTAAAGTTGAGCTTCATCGGTGTCGACACAGACTTACAGTCCACCATACCAAATCTTTCTAGAAGCTTCACAATGTATTTTCCTTGAGAAAGGAAAATCTCGCCAGGTCTCTGCTAGACCTCCAAGCCTAGGAAGTAATGCATCAGTCCTAGGTCTTTCATCTCGAACTCAGCAACGAGCTCCCTCTCGCACGATGAATGAGAGGGTCAACATCTGTCAGGAAGAGGTCGCCCACATACAACACCAGAATGAAAGGCTTTTCTCTATCAACCTTGAAGTAAAGGTTCGAATCAACATTACTACGAGTGAAGCCCAACTTCATCAGGTAGCTATCAATCCTCTCGTACCAAGCTCTAGGTGCTTGTTTCAACCCATAGAGGGCTTTCTTCAACCTGCAGACATGGATGTCCCGATCCTGGACTTCGAACCCTAGAGGTTTCTCTACATACACCTCTTCCTTTATTGCACCATGCAGAAATGCGGTCTTCACATCCATCTGATGAAGACTCCATCATTGTGTAGCAGCAAGGGCTATGATAGATCGGATGGTGGTATATCGGGCCATAGGTGCAAATATGTCATCATAATCTACGCCTTCTTTTTGAGAGAAGCCACGGGCAACAAATTTTGCCTTGAACTTTTCAGCACTTCCATCAAATCCATGCTTGATCTTGTAGAGCCATTTCGAGGTGACAACTACTTTGTCCTTCAGTCTTGGAACCACATCCCAGACATCATTCTTCATTATGGACTCATACTCTTCATGCATAACATCCTTCCAAACTCAATGCTTTACGGCTTCGTCAAAAGATCCAAGCTCACATTGTACAATAGTACTCATGGCTGCTAGATACCCTTGGTATCTATTCGGCTTCTTGCTTTCACGAAATGTCCCCCTTGGGGCCATATGTCCTTCGGCATCCTTGAGAGTGTCCCTAAGCCATAATGGTCTCTTCCCCATCGAAGGAGGTGGATCAATCGGATCCATCGGTCCTTCAGCATTGGGGATCGTCTCATCCTTCGGTTCTTCTTGATTTCCAGGCCTTGCTTCATGATCTTCCTCAAATCTCGGAAGATTGATTACTTTCCTCACGGAAGCATCTTTGTCAAAGGTAACATCGTGGCATATCTCCACTTCCCTTTGACCAGGCACATAGACTCTATAGGCCTTTGAAGTTTCGTTGTAGCCCACAAACATTCCCTTCTTCCCAGAAGCATCGAGCTTGCTCCTCTTCTCTTTCGGCACATGAAAATAAACAGGATATCCAAAAACTCTGAAATGTAAGATGTCAGGTTTCTTACCAGAGAAAACCTCTTCGAGAGTTTTGGAGTCCAGAGTGGAATGCGAGCATCAATTTTGTATGTACACAACAGTGTTCGCAGCTTCTCCCCACAGAAACTTCGGTAGAACTTGGTCCAATAGCATGGCACGGGCAGCTTCCACAATGGTCCTGTTCTTTCGTTCAGCAATGCCATTCTGCTCAGGAGTATAGACAATTCCTGTCTCCCTCTTGATATCAGCTTCTCTACAAAAATTCTTAAACTCGTTCGTCTCATATTCAGTGCCATTATCAGTCCTCAATATCTTGATCTTCTTCCCTATCAGATTTTCCACCAAGGCTTTGAAGGTACGGAACCACATGAAAGCCTCATCCTTCTTCTTCAAGAAGTATATACAGGTTTTGCGAGAGAAGTCATCTATGAATGTCATATAATAAGAACATCCTCCCAAGGATGTCACGGCCAGCTTACCATATAGATCGGAATGAATCAATTGCAAGACATCATATGTCTTTGTGACACTTGAGGGGAAAGGTCCCGTTGTATTCTTTCCTTCGGTACAACCCTGACATACACCTTCATGATTATTTGAGAACTTGGGCATCCCCGTCACCACCTTCCTTGCTTTGGGAAGGGCCTTGTAGTCAAGGTGTCCAAACCTCTGGTGCCATAGTTCAGTCTGTCGAATAGTATCACAAGTTATCGCTCCCAGTGGAATTCCTCCAACCTGGTAGAGTGTATCAACTCTAAACCCAATCAATATAGCTTCCTTGAAGCTCTTCTTCCAGATACGCACCTTCCCATCAATGAATGCCACATTGAAACCTTTATCTTCCATGGCTGAAAAAGACACAAGGTTCTTCTTCAAATCAGGTACATAGAGTACATCCTGCAAGCGGAGGACTTGACCTTGAGACAAGTGGAAGGTCACAGTCCCTGTCCCTTTCACAAGATATGTGGCATTATCTCCAAGGATAACTTCCAGATTAGTATCCTTCTCAACCATATCAAAAAGTGCTTCCTTGAACCCAGTGATGTGCCTTGAGGCACCACTATCTATCAACCAGACATCCATAGTGTCAGGTCGAGATGCAACAGAGAGGGCAGATACAAGAATGAATTCATTTCTTTTATCAACAACATTTGATTCCTCATACCTAGAATTTCTCGACCTTTTGAAAGGTTGACCATTTCCGCCGAAGGGAGCCTTCCTCTTCCCCTTGAACTTGTTGTTCCTTTGATTGTCATTCCTCCGGTTGTTGTTGTTGTCATCATCATCGGGAGAATCCTTCTTGAAAGGGCATTCTCTAGCATAGTGACATGGCTTGTGACAAGTGTAACACTTGCCTTTCTTTCCTTGGGCCCCTACTCTTCCTTTGTTCCATGGACCACCAAAGTTCTTCTTCTTAGTATGAGCAGTGAAGGCAGCATTTCCTTCATTTTCATATTCCTTCATCCTTGTCTCTTCTTGTACGGATATCAATAGTACTTCGTCAAAATCAGGTATCGCATTGTTATTGAGAATGGTAGTGTTGAATAAATGCCATTCGGATGAGAGACCTCCAAGGGCAGTGAGTACCATCTCTCGATCAGCTATTGTCTCCCTAATAGCCAGCAGATTATTCCTGATCTCGATCAGCTTCAGAAAATATGATTCAACAGACTCATCCTTGCCTTTCTTCAGATTCTTCAATTGATTCTTGAAGAATAGGACTTGATTCGCATTGTTGGCCTTGAACATGTGGACCAACTTATCATACATCTCCTTGGACGTGCCCAAATCAAAGATGTAGGCAACCAGACTCTTATGAATTGAGTCCTTGATCATCAGCTTTGTTTTTATTTCCCCCTTCATATACTTTGTTTTGGCAGTAGCAGTTGTAGTGGATAGAGGCTCTCGGATTTTACCCTACACATAGTCCATGACATCTTGGTCTTCCAAATTAAGATCCAATGTTATCTTCCAAGCATGGAAGTCATCATTCCCAGTCAATTTGTTATCAGCCTTAAAGCCATTGTAGTTTGAGGAACCCATCCTCTTCTTCGGTGATTGCTACAAACTAAGACTTTGTCTTCACCTCAGCTCCGATACCATGTAAATTTTTTTAGATGTTCTATGCTTGATGCAACTTTACTTTTTATCCCAATATCAGTTAGCAATCACATAAACAATAAAATAAAATGTTGATAGAACATACCAATAGATCGACAGAAGACAAGCCAGAAATATAAAGTGTGTTGGTGCGTTATGGTGGTCAACAAGATGTTTCAACTAGCAAAGTCTCAATATGGTCAGCCAACTAGAAGTGTCACACAACCCTCTAGGACAGCCAAAACAGTGAACTCCAAAACTCAACCAAAGGTCAACGCATCAGTCAATGCAAACATCAGCAGCATCTAGGTCAACATAGTCAAGTCAAAGTCAACGTCTAGCCTCGAGAATAGTGCCAAAAAATGCGGATTTGGAAAATCGAAATTTAGGGAGAGTTTCAGGTCTATTTGACCTTGCGTTGACCAAAGTCAACACTGGTCAACTCTGCTACAAAAACCCTAGGCAAAAAACAGAAAATTGTTGCTTGCTGAAATTTCCCACGTGTGAAGAGAAGAGCCTCCAAGGTGATCGAACCAATCAGATGAGGAGAGAGAAATGTGTGAGGGTGAGATGAGTGAAAATGTCCTCCAATGTTGACCAATATATATCCATCAATGAGGGTGTGTGACACAACTGCTGGGGCACAAAACCTTAAGGCCGACCTACACATATTTTGAATAAATACAAAATAAATGTTCTGCTCATCGGATCAAGATGATCTTTAGATCGATCTTGCACCTCTCCGAAAGAGGAATCCAATAAAAATATTGGCATCTTCATCTGAGCATCACAACATGGAGTTTGGACCTAGTTGTCCAAAATTAAAACAAAGGGACCATGTATCAACTATGACAAGTATAGTAAGGGGCATAAATGTAGTGAGAAGAAATTATTCTACATAGATTTTGAAGATGAAGAAGATTAAGTGGAAACTTCACAAGATCTATAGCTAGAAGAGATTACTCCAACCAAGGTAACGGGGGAGTGGATCCCCCCTATCGAACCCCCTCTTGGAGTGTGCTCCCTCGAACCCGTTCCCGGAGCGCGCTCCCAGAGGAAATGCTTAGAAGGTGATATTAATGACAAAGATCCCTATACAGATCCAGAGGTAATGATAAAGATAGCTCTGGATATTGATGCTTAGAGGGTGATATTAATGACAAAGATCCTGTTTTTCCAACAAGACTTGAAATTTACAAATTTCTCGTTGCAGCAAGAGGCCCAAGCATTAGCTATAGAAAATAGATTTACTTGTCTTTTCTAGTTTCTAGTAGTTTTTATAATTGTTGACTCTTTCATATTTAATATGATATTTTTTGTAAACAATATATGACAATTTAAGTTTGAAGTTTGAAGTTGGCAATTATAACTTATTGATAATGAATTATGAATACAATGCGTCGTGAAAGTTGAAAGTTGTTTCATTTAATTTCATTTTATAACATTTCATTTCATGTTAGATATTATTTGTTGTAATGGTTACACTTAGCTTACAAGTACAACTTTGGTGATCAATGATGATAAATGTTATTTATTGAATTTTGAAAGCTTGAAACTTTAAGATTGATGAATCATGAGACTCAACATGTTGTATGTTACTAACTTGTGGACGTGGTTGATGAAGATTATAACTTCTAGATGATTGATGTTATGGTTTAATCTACGTTTTTATGCTTTTTTATATCTAATTCATCATTCTACATGCTTTTGTTGACATATATATATATATATATATATATATATTACATAAAAATTTGCTCCCCGATTCGCTCCCGTCCCCGCCCCCACTCTCGCTCCCGCTCCCACCCCTGCTCTCGCTCCCGCTCCCAAGTAACCTTGACTCCAACAATATATGTTAGCCTCATCCTCGCATGAAACAATCAATAATTTCAAAATAACAAATTATTAAACTTTGAATAATCCCTACTTCTCGAATGAGTCTGTTCCTCATACTTGGGAGTTTGTTTAGGTCTAGTTAGTTGAGAGATTCTCACCAACTAGTTAGAGGCTCCTAGATTGATGTGTGGTTGAGATATTCACTAAACCAAAGAGATTTGTGTGTCCAAGATAGACGAACTATCTTGAGACGTAATCTTGATGTATTTATATTGTATCATTATCATTATTTTGAATACAATACATTAAGGCTTGAGAAGCCTTTTCCCATGTTTCTGATGTCCCTTTCTCATAATTTCAATTTTTTTTTCTTGAATATCCTTTAATTAGTATTAGAGCCAATGTTGAGCAATTGTGAGCATCATACAAACGAGTAGAGTAAGCTGCATACAAATGAGTATAACGAACTGCTGGCGAATAATTTCCGGCTCTGCAAAGCTTGTTGTGTTGAGCACGTTCGTCATAGATTGAAAGTGAAAGTTACAGACCAAACTGTTAGAGATTGGATCCAGGTGCACGTGAGTTTCCTAGCGTTGAGAGTGACAGATGGACTGACTAGGTGACAGTCACTGTTTTCTTGACTGCCAGATCACTGTAGCAGAGATATGTATGAAGTTTGTGAGCTGTCGTACGGTATGAAACCTGCGAATTGCATCCTATAATGCAGCCTATTTTTCGTTGAGTTTTGATGTTGATATACACCAAGAACTGAGCTCCATCCATGGAGGGCGAAATCGTTGTTCAGGCGCAATTTGTTATGGCTGAAAGGAGGGCAAGCACTGTTAGCAATCAATGCTACCGTAAGGCCTAGACCATGGACAAGATGTTGAAGTTATTATGCGGGGAGTTTGCAAAATTACAAGAAATTAGATGCCATTCTTGAAGTTGTTTCAGCATTGTGAAAAGAAATGGAGCATTGATGAGAATGTGAAGAACAAATGAGTCATTGTCTAGAATTGTTGAGGAAGTAAAGGAATTGTTTCAAGGAATGTCAAAGTGGAGATCTATTTGAAGTCACCATCATCACAATCGAGCATTTTGAAAGATAGTCTGCTCAAATTTGCAGCAGACAGTTTCAAAGGATTTTCAATTGAGTGCATGAGGAGGAAGCGCATATGATTTTCTACTCAAATCGGGGATGCAGATCATACGTTTACTTACATTTTGGGATTTCCATGTTCTAGAGGATTACTAGTTTTGAGCGTCGTGGAAGGGGTTAAACTTGTAGTGTGAAGGTTGTGGCATAAAGTTTTAAGAGTGAGGTTGCTAGTGTGGTAAGCGTGGGCATCTTTTGTGAAGATTATTGCTATATGTGATCGTTTATTCTACAAAAGTTATAGTAGTTCAAACTAAAGGTAGCCTAACCATTAGGGGAATTTTGAGCCCTAAAATTGGCCTCCTAAGAAAATTATAAAATAATAGTGGAAATAATAAAATAAGATTAGATTACATCATCAAATTTTAGAGGGAAAAAAATAAAAACTATTTTTCCACTCGTATTTTCAACTTATCTCCTTCTGGGTTTACTCAGATTTCGAGTAGCGACACTTGTTGGATGAGGAATTTGATTCTGCATCCAAGGAGTGCCCATGTTCATACTTTCGATGGAGCCTCGTATACGAAAAATGAGAAATACAAGAAAAATGTGATTGCAATTATGTTTTTCATGTATTTCTCATTTTTCATGTAGCAAAGTCCATCGAAAATATGCAACATGGGTAGTCCTTGGATGAAGAATTAAATTTTGCATCCAATGAATACTCCCGCTCGAAATTTAGTAAAGCCTTAGGGAGATAAGTTGAAAATGTAGTTTTATTATTTTTTAATATTTTTACTTTTTTACTCCAAAAATGGCGAATCATCCCCCACAGTTGACATCATCATCTTTAATCCTATCGGTTCTTATAAAGTTTATTTTGGTTGTACATTTTTCTTAGAAGGCCCATTTTAGACCTCAAAATTCCCCTAATGCTAACCAACTATTTGACGCTTTATTTCAGACTCAATTTTCTTTCTTTTGTTCTCAATAAATTCATCAAGAGGCAATAAATACTATGGCATGTCTGTACCGAGTAGTATAGAATGTTTGAGGCCAACAAATCCCAAGGTTGCACCTGATACAACGGCTAATAAGGAGATGTAGGCGCCCCCTGCCAAGGTGGTTTACATCTTTTAGCTTATGTTGGAGACACATTGCTAGAGTTGTTACTCTGTTATTATTTTTCCTGAACTTTGGTGCAGAAGCTAGCGATGACCATTTAAATAGTGCATCGCAAACATTCTATCAATGTGAGCACTTTCTTAATTATTATGCTTATTGAGAGGGCTTGAAGGGGACACATTTTATGGAGAAGCTGCACAGTATTGCTTTGCCACATCATTCACAGCATTATAATCAGATGTTCTTCAGCACGGTGAATTGAAAGGGCAATCGTCCTTTGATCAGTGATTTTGTTCTCATTGTTTGGAAACTGAAAAGGAGTAATAATAGCAGTAACAATGTCACATGTATCATAACAGGAGAGACTCACCTGCATGCTCTCAATTTTGTATACAATATTTCAAAAGATGCAGATATCCATGGGGTAACAAAAATATTGCTCCTTAGTATATAACATGTCTTTCAGAATTCTTGTGCTGCAGGTTTGGGATGCACTTAAGGTGCTTGATGCAACTGACATTGATCATCCAAGGGACTCCCCAAATGTGATTGAAATATACAGTTTGAGAGTTGTACCTAAGACTTTGGCGAGAAAACCTCAAGGATGGAATAGCAATGTTAAATTGATCAGCGCAGACAAGTCTACATCAACAATCAACTACTCAACAACATTTGCATCAATTCAACATCAATTTTTTGAACAATGCACTTGCAACCAATTTTTGTAAAAGTCAAATCAAAATGAAATTGAATTGTATTGTAGCTTGCAAATCATCATTTTCTTTGTAAGTTAATTTGAGTTGTATCAAGTGCATTCTTGGTCAAACCCGACACTCAAGCCTTGATCATTAAAGTCAAATTGATAGTGGGTCAATTAAGTCAAGTGAGTGAATCATTGTCATTTTAACCATGTCAAGTGAGTAAGTCACGTCATTAAATCATTGTAAAAACTATTTTGGGTGCATTTTCAGTGGTAACTGACACCCTAAACTTGTCAAATCAAGTGAACGAAGCAAAGCAAAGCACAAATCTAAGATGAAGCGAGCGTAGCAAGTTTAAGCAAACAAGTTCAAGCAAGCGAGTTCAAAAAATCAAGCAAGTGTTAAAAGAAAGAGAGCGTGAGTTCAAGCGAGCGAATTCACATGGAGCAAAACATTCAATTGTTAAAGGTTCTTAACAATCTGATCCTATCCACTACTGAAGACACAATGAAAATCAGCAAAGTCTTTCTTGCTGATATTAAAATGCATCTACATCAAGCACATGAGACAATTGAGTTTCTTCAACTTGAATCACAGTTGCAACGAGATGAGATGCTACAAAAGAGTCATGATTCTAAGACATTCAACAATACAAAAGCTGATAAAGATGAATCCAAGCCACTCAACCATACAACTTCAAGTGTAGAAGTTGTCCATGATCAAGTTCATCTTTCTTCTTCCAAGCCAATCATCAAACTGTGGGAAGAAATCCAATGCAACAAAAATCGACCTGGCTTAGCATATGACAAAGATGACAACAACTTGCATATCACATATTATTCAAAACAAACCAAGTTCATCAGTGGAGGATTTCTTGAGCAAGTAACATCAGAAAGCCATGAGAAAGTTGAAGAACAACCAAAATGCAAGCATTACCAAAGAACAAGTCATATGGAAGATCATTATTTTTATCTCCATCCTTGTCACCATTGTGGCAAGAAGAATCACTCATCAGAGAGATGTTGCAAACAAAACTAACCAACCAGATTGAAGATCAATTATGCATGGATTCATCCTTGGGAGTGGTCATCAACAATCAAACGATTGTATAAGTTTTACCACCAAATTCAATCTCACCTATTGCAGCCAACGGTCAAATGAAGATGGCACTCTCATGTGGGGAGTACAATGGTGCAACTCTCCTACCTCTGGAGGGGTGGAGTTCAAAAACAACTGCAGATGGTTATAGTCTCTCCTTTCAGTTGACAAAGGTGGGAATTGATGGTTGTCATACTGAAAGTTGCAACAAATTTTGCCAGTGGGCATCGAAATTTTCCAGTGGGAAAGAAATTGGGGTGTTGATTGAGAGCATTTGTGGACATACTTTTGTTCACTTGGATGGTCATTGGACCAAGCAAAGGATAGATGGATCCTTTTGCATTGCAGCTTAGCATTAGATTAAGTTGTCAAGCATTTTCAGAGTTGTATCAGACTTGCAGCTGATTCACTTCCCTTGGTGTGCTCCCTTCATATTGGAGTTTTCGACATCCAGTTTAGGCGGTTTTTTCAGGCAGCTCTTTGTTCAGGATCAGCTCAACAGTTTCAGCATAAAGACTTGGAGATGGTACCAGGTTCTTACTTTGGACTTATGATTGAAGGGGGGAATGTTAGCCTTATCCTCACATAAAACAATCAATAAGTCCAAAATAATAAATTATTAAACTTGGAATAATTCCTACTTGTCTTTGATTCTAAAATGACGTTGTTTCTCATAATTGGGAGTTTGTTTAGGTTTAATTGTTTGAGAGATTCTATCCAACTAGTTAGGCTCCTAGATGGTGTGTGGTTGAGATATTCACTCAACCAAAGAGATTTGTGTGTCCAAGATAGACGACTTATCTTGAGACATAATCTTGATGTATTTATATTGTATCATTGTCATTATTTTGAATACAGTACATTAAGGCTTGAGAAGCCTTTTACGCCATGTTTCTGATGTCTCTTTCCCATAATTTCAGTATTTACTTTCTTTAATATCCTTTAATCTCTTGTTGTGCATTGGTCGGCATCAGTACTCCACAAACCCTCAAGATAGAAGGATATATAAAATAGAAAAGAGTAACAATATTGATTAATTTAGGTAGTACCCATAACTTCATCAATTACAAAGTGTAAAAACTTTCTTAATTGCTTTGTATTTCTAGCACTAGAATTTCAAGTAATGATTGCAGATGGAGATACCATAAATTGCTCAAGGAAGTGCCCCAATATTACACTGAATATGATAAGAGTATTTGTCAGTTAGTTCCATGATTGCAATCCAAATGGGTGGTGTTGATGTTGTATTAGGGGTTCAATGGTTAGAATCATTATGAAAAGTGGCCCTTAATTTTCAAGATCTTTTCATAAGAATTTTCTCAAATGAAAAAGAAATTGAGCTTAGAGGTATCCAAGGGAAACTCAGTAAAGTTGTAAGCTCAAATAACATGACAAAATTGCTAAATAAGGGGCACCAAGGTGTAACTGCACAATTGTATTCATTAGATGTTCAAACATCTATATTCTCTGCCTGAGTGGATCTCCAAAGAGTTATCAACAACATTCTAACATATTTGGATAGATTCCTAAGGGTCTTCCACCCAGTCGAGATGATGATCATGCTATTCATTTACAACATGGAAGTGTAACACCTAACATTATCCATTCTTGTTGTGCCTAGTGATCAACAATCTTATCCTTCACAATTGCATGCTTGACTTAGGGGCTTTCGCCAATGTCATGACATTGAAAGTCATGCACCAATTAGAGATGGCCATCACTAGGCCATATAAGAGTGTGCGTGGTTTTGATTCTAGATCAATCCGTCTATGGTCTTGTTGACCACACTTTGTCAACAACCCCATAGCAGTACACCCCTTTTTTCGCAAAAGGGATCTATCATGTTCGAGTGTTCATGCCATTCATATTTCATCTTTCAATCGACAGTTTTGTAAATGATGTAAACCGATTCTGCATATCTATAATGTAAATGATCTCAATAAGACCATCATGTATGTAACAACCTAGGTAAGCCTAGAATTTTGGTGACAATTTCTGTCCTAGGAAGTTTTTTGTCTCACTGATTCATCTATCTCTAGACACAAATGATCGACAGAGTTTTTCCCCTCCAACCTTACCCCAAAGCTAGGGTGGATTTTGTCATCAAGATATTAAGTGAGTCCTAGTGTTTTTTATCGAGCCTTTGTAAAAGTATTATGGAAATGATCCTAGCTAATTGGCTAGATCATTTTATTACAGATTGTTGGGTCCACTAGGTCTAGATTTTGAGTCCCATAATTGTGTAGTTTTTTTAGGGTCTTTTACGAACAGGTGTTCCCCCTCATGGGTTTAATGTATTAATCTTATGTAAATAGGGTTGGAAAATAATTAATCCCCTCATGAGTCAATTAATTAAATTTTCTGGCCAATCAAATTAAAAATCCTAAGCCAGAAATTTAATTAATTTTGTGTCCAAGGTAAATTTGAATTCTTCAAAGGAAAAATGTGTGGGCCTCTAAAAAGGAAATTTTAAAGGTCTTGGGCCAAAAGAATATTGAAAATTTTGAGAAATTTTGGACCCTTGGGCTTTGATAGTTAAGTCAAAGTCATTTTTTGAGGCAATTAACTCAATTTTATTATTTTTGAGTTAATTAAAAATGAATTAAATGAAAATTTCGAAATTCCTCAAAAAACAATATTTTCGACAGACGAGATTAAAAGATAATCAAATCCTTTCGAAGGTCGAGATTACTTTGACGGAGATCAAGCGAACTAGCTGTTGGAAATTTTACCTATAAATTAGAGGTCAATGTCAGTATTTTGATCATCTGATCTCTTGATCGTGTACTAGCTCTTAAAGCTCTCCTGTAATACTTTTTGGAATAATACAAACGAAGTCTTTGGGGTTTTACTTGATGATCGTGTTCATGTTCGTCATTTTATGGTAAACTTGTTCTTTATATTCTACTAGTAATTATTTCAATGAATTGTTGATTGATAGCTCTTGTAGAGTAATCTACTGCACAAGTATATTTCTTAGGTTACTGGATTTAGGATAAGAATTTTAATTGGATTGAGTTAGCAGGTATCTCTAACTTTTGAAAACTTTATTTTTATCTTATTTCTCTATTGATTTAGCAGTTTCACTTTAAGTGTGCAGAAAACTCTCGGATTTAGAATTGGGCGTTTGGGGAAGTCCTCGACTATACCAGCTAACTCCCAAGGAAATAAGATCTGAAGAGCCCTCCAGATCTAATTCCCCAAACTTATCATAAGTTCTATTTTTGCAGGGTTTTTCTAGGGCTTGTGCCTTAATAAAAAATTTATCTTAACTTTTATTGAATTTAAATTTAGATCTAGCTAGTAAGAACCTTAGATTTTCAGATATGGGAGCGAAGTTAGACTTACACTCCTCAAATCTGACAAATCTGCAGCTCTTGTGGATGGATCTGTAAATACATTGTATAGATCTGTATTTTTGATTGTGTAAATATTTAGAATTTTTCTTTTAGTTGATCTGATTTCTAACTTGGGATCAGGGTTTCAAGTTTAGATTTTTTGCATATCTGTTGGGTCTCTGGGTTTTGGTTTCTAGTTTTGTACAGATGACATTTGAGGGTTTTCAGAGAAACTTTTTTGGATCTGAGACAGATCTAGGCCCTGGAGGGAAAGATCTAATCTCAAGATCAGGATTTTTTGCAGGCATATTCAAGTTCAAATTTTTCAGATCTGTGTTTTTGGGTAAAATTAATTGTTGGACAGAAGGAAAATTTCGATTTTTTTATGCAACAGTTGTGCCTGCGTTTTCCACTTGTGGGCTTCCTTTCTTCCTGCAATCTTCATTGTTGTTGCGATTTTTCTGTTGCTCCCTCTCTAGTGCGTTTTCATCTCTTCCCTCACGTTGTTATTTTCCTCATCTTGTCCCTTCTCCCTCGTTGTTCATTTCCGCTCCTCTTCCCTTCTCTCGCTACCAGCTCCGTCGTGCTCTTGCGTGCTCCCTTGATGCGTGCAGTCAGCCGCTCCTCCTCGTAGCTCTAGCTCTTTCCTTGTTGCGTGCTTGCTCCTATGCTACACGCAACCTTTCCTTCAATCCGCTGCTTTCCCCTTCACGCTGTAGCCTTAACCCTCAATTTTCCCTTGCTGCGTCTTCTCCCTTCACTCCTCGAAGCCTTGCTCCATTGCATTCCCTTGCTGTGGTATCCGCTACTCCTTGCCAATGGCTCCTCCTTCCTGCCTTACTTCCGCTCTCACGCACTAGCTGCTTCATCTTTGCTTTTCCCTTAACCTAAATTCAAAAGCACATAAGATTTAACTTGGAATTTTTTTATGACATTCAATTTTATTTTTTTTAGTTTCACTTTTGACATTTAAAAATTTTAAAATTTTAAACTTTAGCATTTGCTTTTCATTTTTCATTTTTTAAAATTTGTATAAAGGTTTTAGATTTGTATTAACATTTCAATTTTTATTTTTTATTTTTTATATTTCATTAACTTTTAACTTTGTAAAAATATTCAAAAGTTTCAAAAAATTTAATTCTAACATTAAAAATTTTAAAAATCAAAGATTTATTTGTTTTTATTAAACTTTTAACTTTAGTCTATAATTTAATCTTTTAATTCTTTGTTGTATATAAAATTTGGAAATTTTATTTTTTTGAAGTTAAATTTCTTTTTACATTGGGGTTTTGAGCCATTTAAATTTTAGGCTTAGCAAGATATTTATTTTGTGGAAGAATTTCTATAGTTGACATGATTTAATGTTTAATATCCTAAGTTTGACTATAGAGAAAAATATAAAAAAAATTGGATTTGCATTATTTTAGAATATCGTTTAATCCATAAAATTATTTGACGAAGTATTTATTTAGCATTGAAATTTCATGGTATTTCTTGATGATTAATCACTAAGATTTAAGTGCTAGTTACTTTCATATGCTTTAGTTGAGTTTGATGATCAATGGTATGAGATTTTTAATGTTTGATATCGATTAAAATCACCTAATGTGTAATTAATTCTTGTTTGATTTACTTGAATTTGAATTAGTATTCAATACTTAAGTTTGAGAATCTTTCAAGTAAATGTAATCGATATTTTTTTGAGCTTTATTGTGGATCTATGATAAATTGTATATCTTTTAATTGAGTAAATTTTGGAATCTTCATAATTGGAACTCTCGGTTAAATACTTAGTGGTTGAATTAGATAATTTGTAATCTAAGTGTTTCGAGCTTTTAACATCACCTCTCATCTTCGAAGCTTGCTTCATCTCGCTCCATCTTCTAATCGTTCTCCTTGCATTCTGCATTCTAAGTTAGCATTGCATATAGTATAGCTATTCATCCAAGAAGCAGTTTCTCATCAAGTACTTGGTTGTAATTTCCTTAGCACGATAGTTGACTCCATAATGCACTGATATCAATCATTCAAATTTAATCATTTAATCTTGCTATATCTTTTACAAATATTTGGTCGTTTAATTGTGTCTCCCGAACTGGTTGGTTCCCAACTAGTTCTCCTTCATTCCATTTCCATAGGGTCTACCCCCCGTAGTCTGCTATAAGGAGATAGCTTAAATAGAGAGATTGGGGATCAAGGTGACAGCCCCCGATCTGAGTTTTTGTCGTGGTGCCTAGACATTCTGTGCGACAACATTTTTTGGCGTCGTTGCCGAGGACATAATTTTTCTATCCTTCGTCTCAACGACATTTTCTAAATCTTCTAATCTTTTTCGCCATTCCTTAGCCCATCACACAGCCTAACATTTTCTGGCACCATTTCATCTCTTCATATTTTCATCACAATATATTTCGTCATATCACTAATCCTTTCATCTTCTCTATTTGCACCTTTAGCACCTAGACATTTCGGTTGATTTCTTGTTGGGGTGGCGACTCCACTTCTTTCATTTCTTACAAGAATTTCTGCTAAGAAGCTCGCTTCTTGTGGACCTCTTGACTATTCTTGAACAAGGATCTCTTTCTCTAACATCCACTTAGCCTTTAAGCAAGTCATCATGGATAATACCCTTCTTGACATGCCAGAGGAGGCCATTCGTAAAATGCCTTTGTTCTCGAGTGGTGATTCAGCCACTGCTCGAAAGCATCTCTGGATGGTTACTCATATTATAAATAGATATTGTCTTCCTTCATAATATAATCATGAAGATGTCAAGATACGTCTCTTTGGCTATTCCTTAAAAGGTGATGCTATCAATTGGTTTCGAAATTGTCTTGAGAAGTCTTTTTATTATTTAAAACACATCATCAATTCTTTTAAAGATAAATATATAAAACAAGGTGGCTCGCCTTGTGCTCCCAGTACCATGCAAAGAGTGAAAGTGACCTTGTAGAGGACTCAACTATCAACATGAGATTTGAAGACAATTCTCAAGATGAATCCACTTGTACCATGACAGCACAAATCCATGATAGTGGTGAAACATAAACAAGTTGTCAACTCAATGTTGACAACGATAAGCATCTTGTTAATGAATTGATTTAGATGGTTAAGGATATACAACTGAATCAATCTCAGGTAATCAAGAATATGGAGGTCAATCAGGCTCAATTCATTAAGAATATGGAACTTAATCAAGAAAAAATAACAACAAATCACACTAAGGAAATTGGTTCTATGCAGAGCAGGTTATTGGCCTTAGAAGAAAAACATATCGAGGAAATGATGATAATGGAATTTAATCACTCCAATGAAATGACTTCCATGGAAGAAAGACATGATGAAGAAATGGCCATCATGGAATTTGATCACAACAATCAGTTATCCACCATGCAAGCGAATCATAAGAATGAGATAAACTATATGCAAAATTGCTTCATGGGCATGAAAGCGAAGAATAATAAAATTATAAAGGACATAGAAGTTGATCAAATATCTCTTCAGAATAGATTATTGGCCATAGAGAAAAAACAAGCACCATGTGTTATAAATATGGAAGAAATGGATACCATCGAAAACAGATTAAAGATAATGGAAGTTGATCATTCTAATCAAATGTCCATTATTCTGAAACAAACTAAAACTATGGAGGCAAATCATATAACACTGCAAGACAGATTCATGAAAAGTGAGCTCAATCAAGTGAAATTAATAGTAAAACATGCCAGAGAAATGAGTTCCATGCATAAGAGGTTAGAAGAAAAGAAATCAAAAGTACAAAAGTTTCAGCTTGATCCAGATGATAGATGACAGAAAATCAAAGAGCTTTCAACAGATCATAACTCTCCAATCCATTAAAGCAAGTCTTGTCTTGTTGTGAATATCCTGAGAAAGTGGTTGGCCCCATTAAGGAAGAAATTGAAAAGAATCTAGAACAAATGCAGAATGAAGAGAGGCATGTCAAAAATATCTTAAATACTTCATCTGAAAGTTCACAAGCACATTGTTCCACATCATCAACAATACACTTTGCCACGAAGAAAAGCCTGAAGTGAAAAAGAAAAATAATAAGGAAGCGGTTTGATGCATTGACGGACACGAGAAGCTCGATTTTCAGATAAGACAAAGTCCTACCATATGCAAGATCGCACATGGCACATCTGAGAAGCAGCCCACAGACTTGCCTAAAAGTAGGAAAATGCTCAGTATGCACTATATTGAACACATTTGATGCCATAGGGCATCCTTCGTATTGTATTTCTAACCCTACACCTTATTATTTCAGCATTTCATTATGTAGTTAGAGTAGATTTACATTTCACGTTAGTAGAATAGTCAATAAATGAAGAGCTTCTATTTTCATGTGGTTAATGTTATATGATGATATTTGGATGGACGCTACTTATATAATCTTGTGTATTGTTTGGATGCAAATTCTGGATTCTCACATTCTTTCGATGAAGCAACGTGTCCCCAAGTAGAGCCAGATGTTAACCACTCTTTGTCAACGTCCCCATAGCAGTACACCCCCTTTTTCGCAAAATGGATCTATCATGTTCGAGTGTTCGTACCATTCATATTTCATCTTTTAGTCGACATTTTTGTAAATAAAGTAAACCCATTCTGCATATCTATAATGTAAATGATCTCAGTAAGACCATCATGTATGTAACAACCTAGGTAAGCCTAGTATTTTGGTGACGATTTCTATCCCAGGAGATTTTTCGTCTCATTGATTCATTTATCTCACACAAATGATCGGTAGAGTTTTTCCCCTCCAACCTCACCCCAAAGCTAAGATGGATTTTGTCATCAAGATATTAAGTGAGTCTTAGAGATTTTTATCGAGTCATTGTAAAAGTAATCTAGGAATGATCATAGCTAATTGGCTAGATCATTTTATTACATCATGCTGGGTCTACTAGGTCATATATTTGAGTCCCAGAATTGGGTAGTTTTTTTAGGGTCTTTTACGAACGGGTGTTCTCCCTCATGGGTTTAATGTATTAATATTATGTAAAGAGGGTTGGAAAATAATTAATCACCTCATGAGTCAATTAATTAAATTTTTTGGCCAAATTAAATTAAAAATCCTAAGCCAGAAATTTAATTAATTTTATGTCCTAGGTTAATTTGAATTCTTCAAAGGCAATATTGAAAATTTTGAGAATGTCTCAGGCCAAGGGAATATTGAAAATTTTGAGAAATTTTGGACCCTTGGGCCTTGGTAGTTAAGTCAAAATCAATTGTTTTAAGGTAATTAACTCAAAATTATTATTTTTGAATTAATTAAAAAGAAATTAAATGAAAATTTCGAAATTCCTCAAAACATAATATTTTTGACGGACGAGATTAAAAGAGAATCAAATCCTTTTGACGGTCGAGATTACTTTGACGGGGATCAAGCGAAGCGAACTAGCCATTGGATATTTTACCTAGAAATTAGACGTCAGTGCTAGTATTTTGATCATCCAATCTCTTGATCGTGTACTAGCTCTTGAAGCTCTCCTGTAATACTTTCTGGAATAATAAAAACGAAGTCTTTGGAGTTTTACTTGATGGTTGTGTTCCTCTTCGGAATTTTATGGTAAACTTGTTCTTTATATTCTGGTACTAATTATTTCGATGAATTGTGTAGAGTAATCTATTGCACAGGTATCTTGCTTAGGTTACTGGATTTTGGGTAAGAATTTTAATTGGATTGAGTTAGCAGGTATCTCTAACTTTTGAAAATTTCATTTTAATGTTATTTCTCTATTGATTTAACAGTTTAACTTCAAGTGTGCAGAAATCTCTCAGATTTAGAATTGGGCATTTGTGGAAGTCCTCGGCTGGACCAGCTGACTCCCAAGGAAATAAGATCTGAAGAGACCTCTAGATATAATTCCCCAAACTTATCTTAAATTCTCTTTTTGCAGGGTTTTTCTAGCGCTTGTGCCTTAACAAAAAAAATTATCTTAACTTTTATTGAATTTAAAGTTAGATCTGGCTAGTAAGAGCCTTAGATCCTCAGATCTGGGAGCGAAGTCAAACTTACACTCCTCAGATCTGACAGATCTACAACTCTTGTGCATAGATCTGTAAATACATTGTATAGATCTGTATTTTTAATTGTGCAAATATTTAGAATGTTTTTTTTTAGTTGTTCTGATTTCTAACTTGGGATCAAGGTTTCAAGTTTAGATTTTTTGCATATCTGTTGGGTTTCTGGGTTTTGGTTTCTGGTTTTGTGCAGGTGACATTTGAGGGTTTTCAGAGAAACTTTTTTGGATCTGAGAAAGATATAGGCCCTATAGGGTAAGCTTTGATCTCAAGATCAGGATTTTTTGCAGGGATATTCAAGTTCAAATTTTTCAGATATGTGTTTCTGGGTCAAATTAATTACTAGACAGAAGAAAAATTTCCATTTTTTTTATGCACCAGTTGTGCCTGTGTTTTCCACTTGTGGGCTTCCTTTCTTCTTGCAATCTCCATTGTTGCTGTGTTTTTTCTCTGTTTCTCCCGCTCTGGTACGTTTTCATCTCTTCCCTCATGTTATTTTCCCTATCCTGTCCCTTCTCCCTCGTTGTTCATTTCCGCTCTGCTTCCCTTCTCTCGCTGCCAGCTCCGCGTGCTCCTGCGTTGCATGCAGTTAGTCACTCCTCCTCACAGCTCTAGCGCTTTCCTTGTCGTTGCAGCCTTAACCCTCGATTTTCCCTTGGTGTCGTCTTCTCCCTTCGCTCCCTGAAGCCTTACTCCATTGCATTTACTTGTTGCGGCATCTGTTGCTCCTTGTCGGTGGCTCCGCCTTCCTGCCTTCCTTCCACTCTCACGCACTAGCTGCTTCATCTTTGCTTTTCCCTTAACTTAAATTCAAAAGCACATAACATTTAACTTCGAATTTTTTTATGACATTCGATTTTATTTTTTTTAGTTTCACTTTTCACATTTTAAAATTTTAAAATTTAAAACTTTAGCATTTGCTTTTCATTTTTCATTTTTCTAAATTTGTATAAAGGTTTGAAATTTGTAATAACATTTCAATTTTTATTTTTTATTTTTTTTATTTCATTAACTTTGTAAAAATTTCAAAACGTTTCAAAAAAATTAATTCTAACTTTAAAAAATTAAAAAATCAAAGATTTATTTGCTTTTATTAAACTTTTAACTTTAGTCTATAGTTTAATCTTTTAATTCTTTGTTGTAAATATTATTTGGACAAATTATTTTTTCAAGTCAGATTTCTTTTTACATTGGGGTTTTGAGCCATTTAACTTTTAGGCTTGGCAAGATATTTACTTTGTGGAAGAATTTCTATAGTTGACTTGATTTAATTTTTAATATCCTAAGTTTGACTATAGAGAAAAATAAAAAATTTCTTGGATTTGCATTATTTTATAATATCGTTTCATCCATAAAATTATTTGACGAAGTGTTTATTTACCATTGAAATTTCATGGTATTTCTTGATTATTAATTACTGAGATTTAAGTGTTAGTTGTTTTCATATGCTTCAGTTGAGTTTGATGATCAATGGTATGAGATTTTTAATGTTCGATATCAATTAAAATCGCCTAGTGTGTAATTAACTCTTGTTTCATTTACTTGAATTTGAATTATTATTCAATATTTAAGTTTGAAAATCTTTCAAGAAAATGTGATCGATATTTTTTTGAGCTTTATTGTGGATCTGTGATAAATTTATATCTTTTAATTGAGTAATTTTTGGCATCTTCATAATAGGCACTCTCACTTAAATACTTAGTGGTTGAATTAAATAATTTGTAATCTAACTGTTTCAAGCTTTTAACATCACCTCTCATCTTCGAAGCTTGCTTCATCTCGCTATGTCTTCTAATCATTCTCCTTGCATTCTTCATTCTAAGTTAGTATTGCATATAGGATAGTTATTCATCCAAGCAGCAGTTTCACACCAAGTACTTGGTTGTAATTCCTTAGCAAGATAGTTGACTCCATAAGGCATTGGTATCAATCATTCAAATTTAATCAAATCATTTAATCTTGCTAGATCTTTTACAAGTACTTGGTCGTTTAATTGTGTCCCCTGAACTGGTTGGTTCCCGACTAGCTCTCCTTCATTCCATTTCCATAGAGTCTACCCCCCTTAGTCTGCTATAAGGAGAGAACTTCAATAGAGAGATTGGGGATCAGGGTGACAACCCCCAATATGCCACCATACCTGAGCCTGATGGGACCCCATTTGTCCTCTACAAGTAGCCCCAGTTGCCTAATCATGTGGAGGACATTGATCCCTTCCCATTCCCTACCCATAATAGCGATGAGACCATGAATAAATACCCTCCTAGTACGCCTTTAAAACCATTCAAGCGTCTTGCTTCTCAAGAGGTATGCCATATCAAGAAGCCAAAGTCAACGTTAACCATTCCTAAGAAGCAATGGGTCCAAAAACTAAAAAGGGACTACCAAGTTGGTGGTCTCGTTTTGGTTGATAAAGACCTTATCCTTGTCAAGATCCATGGGAAAGTGGGTGTAGGTTACTTTTACATTGCCAAACTTGATGGTGAACTTTTGACTTCTCTAGTGAAAGGGAGTCGCCTCACCTTCTTTGATGGAAACTAACATTCACATACAATGCATAGTGTAGTTGTGTTAGCACTCCTTAGTTTCCCAAGGCTGAGAAAGGAAACTACTAAGGTAACCATAGACCAAAATTTTGACTCGGTATCTAGCCCTACCAAATCAGAGAGGGCTCTCTCAAAATCAACCTCATAGCCAATGGAAGTGAGTGGAGAATATTATGGTTTTAGGCTAGTTATCAGCTCAATAGAGTTTTGATTATGTTTGCTAGATAAAGAAGCACCAGGTTTAGGAACCAGGTTAGGTATTCCAAAAGATTAGTTGCAGACATAGAATTAGGCAAGGTAGGTGTAATCAATGACACAAAATAGATTTGTCATTGTAGTGTGGTTAGGAAAAAATCATATAGAAGGAAATAAATGAGCATAATGAATTCACTTGTTCAGAGGATGAAAACACTTATGTGACAATCTCAAACAAAACAAAGTATTTAAACAATGTATTCTATTTAAAAACTTAAAAGATTAACACAAGAAGAAATGTAGATGGCTGCTAGAAACATATGATAATCAAATGCATAAGAAATATCGAGGAAAACAAGCGTCACTAACCACAACACATGAATCCCATAAAAATAGATGCAACTGCCTATATTATTCTCTACAAAAATCAAGTACACTAGTTCAAAATTTATGAGGCAAATTATTTCTTGGAGTATCCAACCTTTTCTTAGACTTGTTTTTGAGTACATATAGAAGACAAACAAGATTTCCCCTCTAAGGGGTCGAATCATGATCCATAGCAACCGATTCATGCACCTATTTACTCATTGCCAAATCCTAGGGAAGTTAAAAACAACTTTCCCCTTTTTTAGCTAACTGATTGAGATTATCTCTCAAAGCATTGATTACAAGATTCTTTACAATGATAATCATTAATAAACCCATTAACATCAGATAAACTCGTGAGTCAACTATTTACATCAACCCAGTCTGACATTTAACCTTTATGTGCAGTGAAAAATCTCCAAACACAGAAACACAGGTAATAACCCAGAAACGCAACAACTGTCAGCAAAAGCGCAACAAATCTTTGACTTGATATTTTGATGACTTGGAAGAGGTTCTAAGCTTTGTTGAAGACCTATGAAGAAAGTTTGGGATGTCCACTACACCCTGGAGTCTTTGAACCATCCAAGAACATGATTTGCAGGAGATGTAGACTTACCCTTTGAATTGACATGGAATGTAAACAAAGGTATGAGGAAGTGCTACTCATGGGAAAGTGTTATGAATCTAATTCATAACTAAAGTAATAAATATAGTCATTAATAGAATAAATAGAAATAAATGTAATTACTAGTTAATCAATTAGGATTATGTTAAATAATCATTAGGTTAATGAAAAAGCATGTCTAAAAGACATGCCCATTAGTGAAAAGGTACCTGCATGGGTATAAAAGCGGGACCTCATTGTAATCATTAAATCATGTCATATCTTATCAATAAAATATTTATTATTATAAATACCTCTTGTGTATTTTTATAATTAAAACCTTTTGCTATTAAATCTACAATTCTGCAAGTCTTCTGCTACTGTATTAAATCTACGAATTCCGCTGCTACAGTGGTATCGGAGCCATATTAAGGACAAGTTGAAGCAATGGCACATAACATTGTTCTACAAGCCTACGAACGTCGTTTACAAGCTCGAGCACATTATTTACCATATAATGTGCCATTACGTGAAAAGCCCGAAATAATTAGAAAAATTCTAGAAAAGGTTGAGCACTTAGATAAGTTATCTGCAGAATTTTCTGCAGGTCTTAAAAAACTTTCTGCAGATTTTAAAAAAATTTCTCGTAATAGAAAAGAAAAACATGAGAAACAGAAAGATGAAAAATGCTGTAAAAATGAGAAAGCAGTTAGTTATGATAAAGGGAAATCAAGAAAAAAATCCATGGAAAAGTCAACTAAATATATCCCCCCACCAATGCGTAATAAAAGTAAAGAAGAAGGGAAATGTTGGAAATGTAGAGATAAATATTTGGCAGGACACAAATGTGCCTTTTATACAAGAAATATCATTGCCAGCAACAGTGAAATAGCACAAAAAGATGATGTAGAGTATGAGAAAAATCCGTTCGAGGGTTCAGTGGCAGCTCCTAAGAAGACCATAAAATGTTTAGATTCTGCTTCAGTTTTAAGTGGATCTGGTTCTGACTGTTTGCCACGTGAGGATATAAGTGGAAAGATTATGCCAAATTTAATAAAAAATTTAGGCAGTTCTGATTGGAAGGTCCGGCTTGAATCAACAGAGTCCGTTAACAAAATTCTTGAAGAAGCAAATAAACTCATTCAGTCTACAGGAAGTAGATCTCAATTTTCAGGTACAGAACAACCTGAAAAGACATTGGGTTTAAATAATGAGTTTGCCACTGGTGCACCTCAATTTCCAAAAGAAAATAAGGACAGGGAATCTCTAAAGGAAAGGGTATCACAATTGCAGAAAGATTTCTTTGATAATCGAGAAAATGATGAAGTTGATGATCCTAGTGATCCTTTTTGGGCACCATCTTCCATGGGGCAGAAACTGAGATTAAATGATAGGGTCCTTGACAGTGACAGTAGTATTCTACAAGAATCATCTAATCAGGCAGTTGTAGTTTCATTCACAAATACTTTAACTTCACAGGCTGTTGCAGGGTTTCCGTCTTCAGTACCTGTACCAAATGCTCTACGTATGACATCTCTCCATGTAATAAATCAGGAAGTTGAGGTAGAACATGAAGTAATGGAAAATGATAATATCCTAAGCGATGCAATTCGTTCGGCTAAGCAAACGGATATGGAAAAGATTTGTTGTATGGTGATTGGAATAGGGTTCGATGGAAATTCTCGTTTTCCAGGATCTCAGCCAGTGTCATTGGTATGTTGTCGTAGATGTGGTTACAGAATTGCCTGGAAGGAAACGTGGACACACATTTTTTGTAATTTATCTCCAGCAGAAGCACGTTGCCTCTGTCCAATGGTGCTCATCGACTTATCGACAGGGTTGTCCCAACATTATCTGCTACTTATCCGTCGAGGAGGCATTCGTTCCTTCTCCGCTGTGCCCCCAACCATACCCTTCCGTCGACCACTGTCCCGACAGTCGAGGAGGAACTCCATTGGCACTCGAGGGTTATCGTTCACAATTTCTAAATTATTTGCCGGCGGGGTTGAGAAGGACTGCTTCGTTTCGATCAGCAGAATCCTCTACGGGCGGGGTGTGATAGACGGATACGCGCTCACAGCATCTGTCGCAGTGGTTTTGTGTCCCGCACAGTGGAACGGTCATGAGGTTGGGAAGACCTTCTTAATCCAAACCCAAAGAACTCACATCGTGGCCCCTGTTGTGGATTTCGAAATCTCCTCCGCTGGACAGCCACATCAGTCGGCTCGACGACTCTGCGTGCTGAGGATCGCGGCTATGATACTACAGGTCTTGTCGATAAAGACAGCCAGCTGTTCTGCGGACTTTTAGCCAGAGGTTAAGCAGGGGTTCAACGAGGCTGTGAATGGAATTACAGATGATGCGTGGTAAATCTAGTGTCGTGCCTCATTTGCCGTCCCTGCAGCATGGTTAATTAAAATAGCCGCTGAACAGGTCAAATCGGTGTGACTTTCCTAGTTAGATTCGATTATTATTAATTATATGTATATATATATTATTAATTTAATTAATTAAAATTACAGTTTAATTAATTAAATTAATCAAAAAAATAATATATATATATATATATATATATATTATAAAAAGACAATTATTAATTTAATTAATTTAATTAATGAAAAAAAAAAAGAGAAGGGGGAGGTTACTTAAAAATTCATATATACATACATATATATCAATATATAGAAGTACAAATGCAAAGAAGAGAAGAGAAGTTAAATTATTTATATATATATATATATATAAAGGGAGAGCTCAGTTTCAAGGAGCATTATTGAAAAATACAAGGAAGGTACCAGTGATTAAAGACATTCTTAGCAGATAATCTGAAATGAAAAAAATTGTCGAGGTTAAGATAACATGTCAAATTACATAAGTCGAAATGATTAGCGATTAAAGATGAAGATAAATGCCAACAATATAGCTTTGAGGACAAAGCTTTTCGAAGAAGGAGGCAATGTTATGAATCTAATTCATAACTAAAGTAATAAATATAGTCATTAATAGAATAAATAGAAATAAATGTAATTACTAGTTAATCAATTAGGATTATGTTAAATAATCATTAGGTTAATGAAAAGGCATGTCTAAAAGACATGCCCATTCGTGAAAAGGTACATGCATGGGTATAAAAGCAGGACCTCATTGTAATCATTAAATCATGTCATATCTTATCAATAAAATATTTATTATTATAAATACCTCTTGTGTATTTTTATAATTAAAACCTTCTGCTATTAAATCTACAATTCTGCAAGTCTTCTGCTACTATATTAAATCTACGAATTCCGCTGCTACAGAAAGGAGTTGTGAAGGGGAGGCAACGGAAAAAGCGCAACAACAATCTCAGAAGCGCAACAACTTGAGGCAAGGGAATGAAGCTATGTTGCACTGGCTGTGGGGACGGGGGGGCGACGAGTATGGGGGGACGAGTTTCTGGGATGGTAAGTGCGGTATCTAATTTTATATTTATTAAAAAATTAAAATTAAAATAAAATTTAGTATTTCAGCATAAACATGAATGATAAAATTAAAATATAAAAAATAGTACTATTACTAATTTTGAAATTCAAATTACAAAATAAAATACTAAAGTCTAATACTATCTAATCATCGTTGTGCATCACAAAAACAAATCTCGTTATCATTACCATTGTCAAGAACTTAAGAAGTACTATTAGTCTGCTAGAGCTTACAATCTACCACTGTCTACATAATCATTCTATGATGCATGATGAATCATTTCAAAATTTAAATAACATTTAAACTTTAGAGAGTAAAAGTAAAATTTAATAAAACTATAAACATGAACAAGTCATTAAAATTTAATTATAAATCCCAAATTAAAAGTATAGAAATTAAGAACCTTGTAGGACCTGTCATCAGTGTAATGTATCTCATAATCATTCAGATCCACTATTATTTACAGAGCACAAAGAGTATTACCATCCCATCTATTTACCTTATAACATTAAGCGTTAAAGAGGAGTTAGCCATTGTAATTTTTACTTCGGGACTAAAAAATGTTATGTGCAAAAGTAATAGTGTTATAAAGTGAAATAAATTATATATAATAAATGATGTTTATGTTAATGTATTCAGGGATTAGTTGATTCGTTCCTAAAATGAATAATCGAACTTGCTACGTATATACACAACACCACGAGTAATTCAGTAGCACATTGATATATCTTCTCATCTCTCATCTAGTCTCTCATGCTCGTCTCTTGCATATATTTAACATGGTATTAAAGTCATGGTGATTGTGGCATAGGGAAATTTCAAAGATTCATGTCAAGAAAAGGTTTGTCACAGACATGGAGAAAGAAACAAGTTCAAATTGAAGGCAAATTATTTCTTGGAGTATAGTGACTGTAAATTGTAAACATGAATAAGTCATTAAAATTTAATTATAAATCTCAAATTAAGAGTCTCAAACTTCGCCTTGTCGCTCAACTCTTACCTCACCTGCAACCTTCGCTCGAGTCCTCCCAGCTCTATTTACTTTTCCCATCGTGAATGGAGTTCTTTGTTCAGTGTTTACCTTTGTTTGTCGTCTCAGGCTTCACTCAGACTCTTACCTGCAACCCTCACAACCTGTGTTTACCTGCAACCCTCGCTCGAGCTCAGTGTTTACCTACAACCTTCGCAACTTGTGTTTACCTTTGTCGTTGTGTCCCTTTAACAGTGTTTACCTTCGTCGTCGCCATGTAGTATAATGTGTAGTATGCAATAGATTTAGTTTAGTGTGTATGTGGTTGGTTTATTTTAGTCGATAGGTTAAGGTTGCGATAGGGTTTAGGTTTCAAAATTTGTTTTTTTAATTTTGACTTTAAAGATTAGAACTTAGATTTTCAAATTTATTTTTTAAATTTATTTTTTTTTAAGTTTAATGTGCATGATATTGGGGGACATCCTAAAGTCGCCCGAAAAAGTCCCTGATTTTTTGAGGGATGGCCCGTGAACACCCTGGAAGTCCCCAGGTCCCTAATGGAGCCCCCAACCAATTGGGGATGTTTCCGACGAGTTCCAAAGTACCCAGAACGTCGGGACGAAGGGAATGCCATGAATTTTGGTGGGGACGGGTCCCCATGCAACAAAGGAATGAAGGGAAATGAGGGTAGGAAAAATTTTGAAAAAATTATAGGGGGTAGCGATAGATGTTATGAAGACAATGAAGCTGGAATTTCATGAAATGAGCGAGAAAAAAGGGGTGAAAAGGGGAAAACACAGACTTAGGCTAGAAACGCAGCAAAGCGCAGCGAATGTTTTAGGCTTTTTGGGCAAATGAGGAAATGAAGGGGTTCTGGGAAGGGGAATGGTGGGAAATGGTCAGTGAAGGATCATGGAGGATGTGTAAACATGAAACCTAGTCCTTTGACTCCTCAAGCAAGCGATAAACTAGGTGAGTTTAAAAGCGCAGCTCTGGCAAGGTTTTAGTAGCTTAGGGATAAACAATGGAGAGGTAAGGGGTGAAAATGGTAGAGGGCAGCTTTTCAGGGTAAGGAAGATGATGAAAGAGAAAAAATGGGATTTTAAACTCAGAAAACGCAACAACCCAATATTTTGAAAAGTGCAGCAACTGCTAGGAAACACTTTGAAAACTTGTGTTGTAGGGCTGAAAATCACATGAAGGAGGTTGGGGTGCCTTGATTACCTGGTAAAATGAAGACTTATGATTTTTCCTTGCATCAGAGAACCTATTTTCCGCTGACAAAATTGATCTTCTCCTCACTAGCCAAAAGTGTAGCTGCAATTAGGGTTTATGGGAAGGGAGTAGAATGAGAGGGAGTTTGTGAGGGGAAATGATAGGAGAGGTATATGGAATGATAACAAGACGCATGTAAGGGTAAAATAAGGATTTGCACCACTCTAACTCATGACTTTCAAATTATGACACTTTAATAGGGAGATGATGAATTGATGATTCAAAAGACCCATGAGACTTTCTGATGATAATTTTGATGATGGCCATGACCTTGGGATTATGATCAGAGTAGCAAATATATTTAGAAAATGACTCAAGACCTTTTTCCATGTGACTTGGCAAATTTTGCTAGCATAGACCAAAATTTGACTTTTGACTTCGATGGACTTGGAAGATTAGCAACTCTTGATTACTATGGAACATAGGACTCTAACAAGTTGCATTTCATATTGTGTGAACATTTTAATACCATCTGTATCATGTTTCATGAAGAATAGGTTGCATTTATAATAGATTTTATTTTCTGCACGAATTTATACTTTCCTGTAAAACATGGGTGATACCCTCGCCCAGTGCACATGCTCCCAAATAGGTTTATTGTAGTGTGCATGTTACAGGACTGCAAACCCAAGGATTGTTGGAATTCCCATGAACTCGAGTTCGAGCATATGGATCATGCGCTCTACGACGAGCTCATGTCCCAGTTGGAGCCGGATGTTACCCACCAAAATGGGTAACCCTATAAGAGGAAACTTTTCTCCTATTCTTCACATCTAGTCAGTCAACCATGCAACCCCTAACAACCATCGCTAACCGATGACATGCCATTATATCTTCGCCACCTGCATCAGTCATATACTTCGCACCCATTCGGCAAGAGCACATGAACAAAGGTGGGCTTCTGATCAATAAGTACTTTATTCATTTTGCAATTGGGTGCTTATGCTTGTTTGTATTTGGCCCTTTGATATGGATTATGGGGTGACCTGGAAGAAAGAGGGGTTTTGACAATGATCTTGTTCCCTCACCTTAAATGGGGGGTTAATCTTCAACCCCTGTCCAATGTGACTGCTACCCACCACCTGTGGGTAATGTATATAGGTGAAAATTTTTCTCCTAGATTGTCCTCAGACAACAGCCAGCAGCCCCTTGCAGCCACCAGATAGCTTGATGTGCCATTATCTCTACCACCTGAGCCAACCATGTGGTCCCTCAACCACTTGTCATGATTGTATGTTTGAAGGTGGGCCTCCCAACCCCAAAGGTATGGCTTTTCATTGGAATAATTGAGTAATTTTCTCATGAACACTTTTAGGAATGGATTGGTTGGGGGATTTGACAGAAAGAGTGGGTTAGGTTTGGATTCTTGTCTCCACTGCCTAATTCCATGGTTACCCTTGTATCCTAATCCTGTGGAATCTCCTTTACTGGCCATTGGATTTAGGGTTAGCACCAATGTTATCGGAACCGAACCGATCATCGAACCGGAAAACCTTGTGGACCAGGAACCGGCCGGAACCGGAAAAAAACCGGAAAAAAAAAAACCGGTTTACCAACAATACATAAAATATTCATATTTTAAAGAAAAAACAAATATATTCATGCCAATCCATATGAATCCAAACCATTTATACAAAAATATGCAAAAGTTCTCATTTATATAGCAAGTAATATTGCATACAACCAAAATAGCAATTAGTGCAAAACATCGTTGAACTTAAAATGTTACAAACATCAAGAAGAAGGCTCTAAAAGGCCTTTATAGTCCAAAATAACATCATAGATCATAGTATTATACTACAACCTACAATACTACAAGCTACAGCTACAACAAATCAATGATCAAATCATCGATCATCAATCATCATCCTGATCGTCCTCCTTATCCTCATCCAAAGAATGAGTAGCATCCAAGAATACAATGGGATTATGGCTTGATTCCCATGGCCCTTGATTTACCCTCTAAAATTTTGGAGAGAATCAGCTCCAAAATCTTTTGAAATCAACGATGTAGCAACCCCAACAAAATAAAAAAATTCTTCCACTAGTTGCAAAAACCACTAAAGAAAACCCAAAGATCTTTGGGAAAAAAAAAATCTTTGAAGTATCTCGAATATCTGCCAAGCCAACAACTCTACAAGACTCGAATCAGCTCTTCAAATCTACAAAAAATCTCCCTTAGAACAACCCTACAAAAAACTCTTTGAATTTTCCTCACTGAACTCAACTCAAGAAATGCAAGAGACTTGAATGAATAGTGTGAGTGAAATAGAGGGGGTGGGGGTGTTTAAGTAGCTTAAGGGGGGCCTAGGGTAGCGTTAGTAACTAGGAAAATCATAATTTAAAAAAAAAATTAAAATTTAAGAAAAAAAAAAAATTTAGTGCCCAAGCTTGTGAACCAGTGGAACCGGTCTCTGAACCGGTCCGAACCGAACCGGACCGGTACGGAACCGGTCATTTCCGGTTTGGAGGGCCGGTTCGGACCGGTTTTGCCTCCAAACCGGTCAGACTGGCCGGTTTTTCAGAACTAGTTCAGTTCTAATAACACTGGTTAGCACTACATGGGAAATCTCGATTTTGGTTGCGTGTTCTCACTTCCCAATTCCACCTACATCACTCCCCTTCCATTTATTTTAGCCCCATTCATCTCTTTTCCCATCCAGGTCCACATGTGTCCATTGGGTCAACATAGGGTTAGCCTCCCCCTCCCCTTGTCCACACCTTGGGTTGGGCCTGGAACGATGCCCCGGAGGTTGATGCAGCTAAAAGAAAAATAAAAATCATAATTTGGCCTCTCTCAACAAGAAATGTATTACAAGATGCAAAAGATGGTCGAGACATACAAATTTAGTACGTGGGCAAAAGCTAAGCATGAGCTCTACCCCTTATCCATGGCCATCACCTTGGTTCCTATGGGCCCTAGAAGAGCCTCCTCCATCATTAAGGAACCCATGATTGTCCCAACCCTTGGTGGGTGATGAATAGCCCCACCTTAAGGGGGTATCCACTGCTACATATTACACATCATGCTCTCATCCCTTGGAGCCCCAAGCAGTTATAAAGAAAAATCAATCAAAGGAAAAAGGCATATGAAAAAGGGTGGAAAAACAAAGGTCGAGATAACTCATGTACCACGATTTTCTCCCTCCTACACTCATATACCTAGATGCGGCCTTCCCTTGTTACAACTACCCTTGTATCATGACATGTGGTCTGGATGATTCCCCTGATCCCCACTCTGCTCCATTATTATATCATCTACCACCTACCATTTGAGGGATGTACCATCGACATGTCAACCCCTTTATAGGTTGAAACCACCTAATAGGGTCCATTGTTAACCCCTTATTGAGCTAGGAGACACTTGTACATGCCAAAGCCCACTATGGAAGGGCATGCCACCATGAAGTGCCCCATTGACTCCATGAATTGTAAGCTCTTTTACTTGATTATTCTAAAGATTTGTTGTATTGGAGGGCAAGGGGACGCATTGAATCTTAAGCAGGATTGCAAGTGGATTTCCATTTGGGGCTTGGTCTTCCTGTACGGGGTCCCAGCCCTCCAGAGGGTCACATTGGCATTTGTAGGGTGAGCGTTGAGAGCCACGTGCCTCCACCATAGCAGAGATTACTTCATGTATCCCTAGCAGTGCCAATTGATTGTTCGTGTTCCACCTTTTGGATGAGGATGATGCAACTGGTTCACCATGCCAGTCGACTTCACACTTGGACCATACAATTGGCAGATGTTCCAGGGTCCAGAGGATGTCTCTCGCTACAGAGGGAGGGCTTATATCATCATCCTAGCCCTTATAGATGGTCTAAAAACATGTTTGATCCACTGGGAGACCCATGAGTATGTCCTTGTACCCCCCACACGCACTTGGGAGCACCACAGGTTCTCACTTGCAAAACAAGGGTCCAACCCCTTGTCCACTATGTTTGGAGTCGATTTCTACATCATGGCACCCCTTGGACTTCATTAGGCCTTCTCAAAAGGCCAACGACTCACTTTATTGATCATTCGACCCTCTTTGAGAGGCTTATTCTTATGTTATTGAGCTATTTGGTGGGGCTTGCCACTAAAAGTATTGTTATTATGCACATTATTTTATTCTAGGGGCAATATTAGTCCAAATTAGGTCATTCGAATCCCTTATAGGATTATATTAATAGAAGTGAGATGATTCATTTTCATTATCATCACTTGGAATGGGTTATTAGCTCTTGTGAGATTTTCACTATCCCTATTGGAGGACGAGTTTGAATGATATGGATGAATTTTGATGTTTGGATTTGTATCTCGTCTTTGAGCTTCATTATTGGCATAATATGATGATTGGATATACTCTTTTGTACAAGTAACTATTATTTTCATGCTTATTCTAGTTATTTACTTCTGTCACATGAATGTTGCTGGGATTTTCCCTATACAAGTCTGAAATTTACTGTTTTTCTATACGAATTAGTGGAAATTGTGATCTTTTATAGTGTTGCATTATGTCATGGGCCATGTATGAATGGGTGAATATTCATAGAGATATTTTATGTTAAATACATCTCGACAAGTCATCAATTATTGCAAATCGAAGTATAAATACCTTGAGGCAACTGCTCTCATGCCTTAATGCCATGCGAAGTTGTTTGAAGGCCTCCTTGATAGGGTGAACTCTATCCAAGCCATAAATTCTCCTTGACTCCATCTCTCCCAAAGGACAAGGCACTAATCCTCCATAGGCGATCACTTTTAAAGCTTATTTCTCTCACATCTCATTCTTTTTCTTGGCCTAACCATCATAGGCCACCTAGGGCATCAAATATCTCTCGTTCTAGCCATCAAAATGCTTTGATCTCTTGCCCTCTACTGTGGTGGTGTGTCCTCTAGGAGCCCTCCAAATTTCACGAAATTTCGACTGTGGGATCCTTAGATATTTCAAGCCCTAGCTCGAAGATCGATTATTGTCATTGGTTTCCCATTGCCTAGTGACCTCATTAGGGTCATAACAGTAAATTATCAAACGAATATTCTTTCTTTGATCTTCTTTCCTTCCCTAATTAGGTCAAGTGTGTTGAATTTCCACGACCTTGGGTCTAGGATAGAGTCTTAAAATCTCTGACGCTACCAAACCAAGGATCTCAACTATACTACTTTGCACAGCAGAATATAAACAACAGTAAATCACATATGCACAGAATATAGACAATTTTTTTAATTTTTCAACCCAACTTTGTTATATTAACAACGTATAATACAACAGTCTAGGGTGATAGGGGGTAGAGCTCATGTTTGACTTTTCCCCACATGCTAAATTTTATTGTCCCAACCATCTTTCGCATTTTGTGGTATTATTTATTTTTGTATGTCTCCATATTATGCTTTTATCTTTTTTTTAGGTTGCATCAACATTCGGGGAATCATTGCAGGCCCGATCCAAACATGTGGACAAGGGGAGGGGGATACAAGAGCCTTGTGGACCCAGTGGTCATGTGGACCCAGAGAGGGAAGATGATGAAATCAGGTACATAATGTGTGGAAGGGAGTGAAAAATGTGTAATGGGAAAACGGGACCACGTTACCAAAATTGGGGTTTCCCAAGTAGTGCCCATCCTAAAGTTATAAGTCAATAAAGAGATCACACGGGACTATGGTTGAGGATTAACCCCACAGTTAAGGTAAGTGAACAAGACTACAGTCAAAACCCTTCCTCCTTCCAAGTCACCCAGTTATCCATACCCAAGTGTGCCCAAGAAAAACAAGCATAAACACCCGATTTCATAATGAAAAACCATACCTTCAGAATTGGATGGCGCACCTTCAAACATACGAACTCAACAGATGGGCGAGGGCACATATGACCAGCTCAGGGAACGGAGATAAACTGACACATATCGGCTACACTGGTGGTTGTCAAGGCTGCCGGCTGAAGACAAATCTAGGAGAAAAATTTGTCCTATGGGGCACCCACTGGTGGTGGGTAACACTTCCCATAGCTTGAATCAGTGGCACTCCCATACTCAACAATATGGGATGATTACCCATGACCATCCTTCTATTATGGAGTTTCGGAGACTTGTTCTGGAGCTTGGGCTATTCAAAATGAGTATTAAGAAGCTAAGACCCTTTTGGCGAGATTGTGGTTGGATTTTTATTTATATGTTTTTCTACTATGATTTTAGACATCTGTATGAGGTGTTTCATCAGCATCAACCATTATCCCTAGTCCTCCATGCAAGATGGGGTTCCATTAATGTGGAGGACACATGGGTTCACAGGCTTCACAGTGTGTGCTCTATGCAGCTTTCTTATAAGCTGTGGATCTCTGGTAATTTAGCAAAAGATTCCATTCAGATCCCAGTTGGCCAAGAGCAGTCTTATGAATGGGATTTGTCCCAATTGTCACCACTCAGAAACAGTGAAGCATATTTTCTAGGATTGTCCATTTGCCAAATGAGGCTATGTTGAAGATTGGTATTCATCCTTTTTTCAAGACAGGTTTCAATGGCTTGCTGCAGTGTTTAGTGATGATTGCATTCTAATCATTATACCTTCTCCAGTTATCATAGTGTTTGTTGATTTCAACTTTATTTGCCCTTTTATGACTTGCGCTTGATAGCATTTCATAAAATCTGGAAGCCAAATTTCCTTATATCGTTTCAATCAAATAGATCAGTGTAAATCACCTTAATTTCTTCAACCAGCTTATAAAAGGCATAGCGGAAATTTCAAGCAAAGTTTTCAGCAATGGCAAAAGACTAACCTCAACTGCCAACACCCTCCCAACAGAAGCTTCAGATTCATTCCATTTCATCTGCATACAAAGTCCATGTCTACCTCCAGCTCTCCAGTCAAGCAAACCTAACAGAACATCAACCAGGCCAATCCTGCAAGAAAATACGAAGTATAAGACATCAGATGACCATAAAAAGGTCAATGGCACTGCTAGGTACATACATGTCCATACTTTAATGTCAACAGATGACCATAAAAAGGTCAATGGGACTGCTATGTACATACATGTCCATACAACGTGGGGGCACACACGGCACTCCTAAAAAAACAATATAACAACATAACTAATCTGCTCTAAATTATCATTTGCAGCCATTCGTTGGACATTGATAAAAAGTATCTTATCTAAATCATCAATGATCTAGGAATCATCATATGGCTGTGCTAAATTCTGTGAACTGCACTAACCTTCATAACTTTACATCAGAGATGTATAAAAGTTAGATCCTTGGTAGGAAAATAGCAACAAATAAAGATATCAATTCTAAAAGGATACAAATCATTTCATATCAAGCACAATTTTAACAAAATGACAAAAAGCTTAGTGACTTTCCTGCAATGTGTAGACATGATTTATAATAAAGTGCAAAGAAAACACATTGCTAATAAAAATTTGGAAAAGGAGCTTCAAAGAATTTCCTGTATTTATCCTACTTATAAATATGCATAGTTGCACTGGTTTTGGGGACGGAGGAAAAATCCAGACAATTGGAAAATACCGAAAAATTAAAATTTTATAATGGCCACAATGCACTAAAGTTGTGATAAAAGGCCAATATAAGCCCCAAAAAAAATTATTGTTGGGTCTACTTTTTGACCGTCTTTTTTATTGGAACCCATAAATGACAATATTGGACTCTCAAGAAATGTCACTTAAAGGAGGACCATGATGATTGTGGTAATGCCATGTGTGAGATCGATGTAGTCACCAATACTTCCAAATTGTTATGGTATCTTGTCACAAATGCTAATATGATGGCATTGTTAAAACCAAATGAAGGTGGAATTTCATATCCCATTCAAAATTTAGTAGACTTACAAAATTTTGAAATTTCAATGTTCTAGAATTGATGGGATCACAACATTTCAAGATTCAATTCCATGGAATATGAGGGCATGTGATTGGCATTTAATCAAAGCACCAAGCCCTCAATGTACGTTATTATTGGTGATGTTCATTGTTGAACTCATCTATTACGACATTAGTAAAAATTTACTCTTCACTCGAGACAACACCATTAATAGGCATTTTAAGATTTTTGCCTCATTTTAATGCCTGGATTAGCCAATTTCATTTATATCTTGCTAAATTGAGCAACAATAGAATGAATGGAAATGGATCCACAAGTAGAACCAAAATCACCATTTGAACTACTACATGAAGAAATCACCTCGGAAAAATCAACACTATTGGAAAATAGCGAGAAAAATAAAATTTTATAATCACCACAATGCAACAACTTGTGATGAAACGCCAATATTAGCCCAAAAAAATTTCTTTTCGGGTCTACTTTTTTAGAACCCATAAATGACAATATTGGATTCTCAAGAAATGTCACTTAAAGGAGGACCATGATGATTGTGGTAATGTCATGTGTCAAATTGATGTAGTCACCAATACATGCAAATTGTTATAGTACCTTGTCAAAAATGCTAATATCATGGCATTTGCTAAAACCAAATGAAGGTGCAATTTCATACCCTATTCAAAATTTAGTAGACTTTAAAAATAAATAAGATTTCAATGTTCTAGAATTTATGGGATCAAGATTCAATTCTGTGGAGGATGAGGGCATGTGATTGGCATTTAATCAAGGCACCAAGCCCTCTATGTACGTTATTGTCGGTGATGTTCATTGTTGAACTCATCTATCATGACCTTAGTAAAAATTTACTCTTCACTCAAGATAGCACCATTAATAGGCATCTTAAGATTTTTGCCTCTTTTTAATGTCTGGATTAAGCAATTTCATTTAGAGCTTGCTAAATTGAGCAACAATAGAATGAATGGAATTGTGTCCCTAAGTAGAACCAAGCACTAGTACTAATGTCCCTTGGGGATCAAGGTAGAGGCAAAAGGATGAGGTAGAGGGTGATACTAATGATGATGAATGTAGAAACATCTTGTGTCCTGTAGCCTGACTCGGTTTCAGTTTGTTTACACATCATGTTTAATGCCCGCATCCCATGGTTAAATGCTGATATAACATGAATATAAAATTCAAAAGAAACACTGTTAGGCTACCACTACTCTTTCACTTTCAATTTTAGCTGATAAGAAAATTACACAAGAAAACACAATTACACTGATTTTTGGTCAATCACAGACCCTGGAAAAACCCCAAAGGGGAAAACCAGTTTGGAGGATTTTATTTGTTTTTCTCAGAGAATTTAACACAGCATTAATCACACATCAAAGGATTCTTATCTCTCCCTTGAAACTCATGCCAGGTTACTAGAAAATTGAGCCACAATCTGAAAACTCGTGCCACTTCAACAATCTCTTACCCTCAAACTGCGTGCCACGACCTAGAATCTCCACCTCAAAATTTGGGCCACAAAACAGCAATTAATGCCCTCGATTTCAGCAATGTTAAACTGAGTTTAACCCTTTGATTTTTTTGCTCTCTACCTAGAATCTTCTCGAAATTCCGGCCTATCTGACTGAGTTTTATGCCTGGGAATGTGTGCTTCTGACAACACAACCTCCTCGAAAATCTGCAATTTCTCTGATACCATGTGAAAATTTCTAAATGTTACAATTATGCAGAAATCTACTGTTAGATCTGGTTATGCTCCTCCTACTTAATTAAGTTATTAATTGAATAATTCAGATTAATATCGAAGCAAAACACATGACAGACTTTCACCAATTCAGATCTAGAAAAAGCACATGCACACATAGACAAAGTGACACAGTGATTTTCTAGACAAATAGTCCTCGGAAAAACCCAATGCGAGAAAACCGATCTGCTAGCTGGAGGGTTTTATTATTAAGAGTTTTCTGAATACAGCAAATCTAGATTCCAGATCTGGAAAACCCGACAAAGAAAATATAGATCTGCAACTCACTGGATGTTTTGAAGCCAAAATATTAACTAATCCACACCCTCAAACGGGATTTACAGGACTCGGCCAAAATTAGGCCCTAGAAACGCCAGCGTTGCTGCTGAAGCTGCTATGTTAGCCTCTGCAGCCCCTGCATCCCTCAGCGCTGGCCTGGAAAGAGTTGTGTTACCCCAGACAGGGTGATGCAATCCCTACGCTGCCCCTAAGGGTCTGCGTAACCTCTAAGGGTTTTGAGTTGCCTTACGCTACCCTGGGAGAGACCGCGCAACACTTGCGTAGCTGACACTGCCCCTGCATTGCGCAGCTGCTTCCTTCCTGCTGCTAAAGCCCCTACTCCTCTGCGCTGCCTTTCTGAAGCTGCTCTCTGTCTCTTGTTGATTCTAGACACTGGGATCAGATCATCCCCTTTGTCTAAACTCCCCTCTCTGCAGCTGAAACACTTCTAAGAATTATTAACAAACCCTGCCCTAGAATCTCAAATCAGCTTCAGTGCTCTGCCTCTATGTGTCTTTACAAATGACCCCAAGTCTTTCCTTTATACTTTTCTTGTTGGGAAACCAATGGCCATGATCAGATCTTGAATCAATGGCTAAGATTAAAAGAAAGCTTGATCCGTGTGACTTAAGACAATTTCATCACATGTTTAATTTAATTAACTTTAATTATTTCATTTTCCTAAGTTTACACTTAGGAAATACATTAAAATAATTAATTAATTAAATATCTCCCAAACCAGAGGAAATTTCCCAAATCCCCTTCTGGGTCTTGTAGATCAAGTGTACTCTAGTCCCTCCACAAAATTTGGAAGCTAAAGCACATCTGATGCTACTCCAAATACACAAAATCTCAACAATAAAAAAATCATCCACATACAAAACCAGAATGAGTGGAACATCACCAACCATAATGTAATATAGGTTCACATCTTCAACACTCTTCTAGAAACCCATTTGCTGCAAGTAAGAATCAATCCCCTCGTACCATGCTCTAGGTGTCTACTTCAGTCCATATAGGGCTTCCTTAAGCCTACACACCTGATACTCTCCCCCATGCACCTCAAAGCTTTGTGGTTGGTCAATGTAAACCTCCTCCCGTACGACTCCATTATGAAATGCTATCTTCACATCCATCTGGTGAATCTTCCACCCCATCTTAATTATTATGGAGATCACTGCTCAAATAGAGCTGTATCGAGCCATTGGTGCAAAGGTCTCTTCATAGTCAACTCCCTCTACTTGTGAGAACCCTAGTGCCACAAATCTAGCTTTGAACTTCTACACACTGCCATCCACTACATGTTTGATCTTGTAAAGCCACCTGGAAGTCACCACTGACTTCTCCTCAAGTCTCTGCACTATCTCCCACACATCATTCTTCATGATGGAAGCATACTCCTCCACCATGGCATCCCTCCAAATTTGTTGACTCGCAACCTCCTTGTAGCTAAATGGCTCGGTCTCCACAACACTAACCACAAAGCCACCCAACCTCTTTGGTGGTCTGCTCTCCCTAAATGACCACTTAGGTTTCCCACTAACCCTTGTGCTTACTTCATGGTCTCATAAAGGCATCTTGGCTTTCTCTTCCCTGAAGTAGCCTCCTGTACAGTGTGGGAATATCCTCCCCTAAAGCACCTGCTGATGATGCCCCTATCGGCTGTGGTGAACCTGTACTCTGAGAGCTTGTGCCCTGTGATCCTGAACTCTGTGAACATGTCACTCCAGAAGTCGTTGATCCTCGTAACCCCTGTGTATCTGATCTTGAAACTTGTGCTGTGCTCCCCTATTGAGGATTTTGCTACTCTACATGATCATCCTCCTATGACCTCCTTGAGGCCCTCTTCTCCTCAAACATCACATCCCGCCTCAAGACAACTTTACTCTTAGCAAGAATATAAATGTGATAGGCATTGGAAGTCCCACTGTAACCCACAAGGATTCCCTTCTTTACGATGGGTTCTAGCTTTGTACTCTTCCCCTCAGGGACATGTGAATAAGTAAGGCACCCAAAAATTCTCAAGTGCCTAATCTCATGCTTCTTCACAGAAAAAGCCTCCTCAAGAGTCTGACACCCCAACACTCTGCGTGGACTCCTGTTCTTTAAATACACTACAATGTTACAAGCCTCAACACATAAAAAGAAAGATAGCCTCTGATCATGCAACATGGCTCTCGCTGCCCCCACTACTCCTCTTTGCCACCCCATTTTGTTGGGAGTTAGAAGTCACTGTGTACTTTCTCCTGATGCACGCTCTCCTACAAAGCTCCTCCATCTCATTGGAGGTATACTCACCCCCATTGTCTATCCTCAATACCTTGATCTTCTTCCTTGGTTGGTTCTCCACAAGAGCCTTAAACTCTTGGAACCTCATCAAGACCTAATCCTTGGTCTTCCTAAACAAAATCCAAGTCTTCCTATAATAGTAATCAATGAAAGTAACTTAGTACTCATCCACTCAATGATATAGAAGACATAGGACCTGTAATATGCCTAGGGAAATTTTACAATAATAAACAAAGCATGCATAGATAAAAACCCACAGAAAAATAAACACGCAATCAGACCACGAAATTGAGCCAAAAACTGCATTGCTAAGCCATTTTATTGATAAAATATGAAGGTACAATTGGTGTTGGAAAGAGTGCACCTGGGCTTGCTCAAGGCAAGATAGAAAAGCCCAAGTGAAGAAGGTGAAGTTCCCCCAAGTGTATTGGTTGGTCTCTCTTTGGCTCTGCACTGAGAAAATAAGTTGTCGCTTCTAAACAATAGCTTCTAGTGCCTCCTCCAGTGCTTAGAAAATTCTGAGAAATTAACCCTAGGATCTCCACCAAATACCCACAAAATTCACAAAAGAATTTGCTTATGGCTGACCTTCGAATTTCAGCCCAATTTCCCTCACTGGCGCTGTTGCTGGGTATTTCGATTGACCTGTAAATCCTGCTACCAAATGCCCCAAAAATGACTGCAATCACCAACAAAACTCCCTCTCGGACTCTCCCACAAGCTTCAACCCCAAACTCCCTTTGCTCCTCAACTCCCACGTGTGGCACTATCCAACACTACGAAGTGCCTACGCTTCCACTGTTGGTACTGCCCCAAAATCTTGGAATGTTGCTCCTGGTTCGAACTGAAATGTATACGACGCTCTCCTTGGGCTGGAACTCGAAGTCCACCGAAGCAAGGGGTGAGATTTCCTCCTGAAAATCTCGTGCGCACAACGCACTTGCAAACTTGGCCTCCAGCTCAAGCGTGCTAGTCTAAGAGAATGCTCAACTGATCAAGAATGACAAGAGATTGTCTCCTCCTCTTTTGTCCAAAAGCCTCCCAATTTCCCATGTGGGCCCAACCATCGACTTTCCCCCACCGATTTCCCTCCAATGAATGCATAAATGAATAGTAATCACGGCCTATATCCCCGACTCGAGCTCAATGGTATGCTCAAACCCCCAGTCAGGTGGTTTCCCAGGCACCGACTCCACACACCACTGGGTACTTGTCCAAAATGGCTTGTATCTTCAAGTGTCGTGGTTTGGGTTGACCCCCAACCTCAGAAACTCTCAGCTCCACAGCCCACTCAATGTCACCATGCCTCAGATCAGCCTCCATCCTATGGGGCAAAACATTCTGTGGAGGGTAAGAGTGCACACCACTTAGCAAAACTAGTTTGTCATCCGACCCTATAAACTCCATCTCCAACATTCTCCAATCAGTAGTGACTCGACCAAGTGAATAGAGCCACTAGACACCCAACACCACATTGGTGTCTGGTACCTCCACCATGAAGAAGGGATCTGTCATGGAGTAGTTCCCCATGGTCACTGTCAAGGCAGGAACATAACGTGTGCATTGCATGGTTATGTCTCTATGCACAAGAACCGAAAATCCCTCAAACTCCTCGGTTGTGATGCCCCTCCTCTGAACCATCTGTGCATCAATGATATTGTGGGTAGCCCCACTGTCCACCAAAACTGAGACACGTTGCCCCTGCAAGGTGCCCCTAATCTTCGTGGTCAAAAACTTGGCTACCCCACGTAGAGATGCAAGGACCCCTCTTGATGGTGCAAAGGGAGCTCCCTCGGGCGGTGGTGGTGGAGGTGGTCCCCTCTCCATGTGCACTGCACTGTCATCTCCACCCGCCTCCAAATTTGCATCATCCTCCAAGTCACTGTCAGAAAAGACCTCAATCTAGTGGGCCTTGCCAGCTGCGCATATGTGGCTTGGTGCCCATGGTTCCTGACAGGTGAAACACAGCTTCCTCCTTCGGAGGTCTCTCTGGGTCTCCTCATCCATTTGTCCACGCCCCTGGTTGGCTCTCGATGGTGGAGCCCTAGTGTCTCTCCCCCTCTGCTGGAAACCCTATCTTGATGGTAATGGTGCTCTTGCCCTAGGTAGAGCATCCTGCAGATCTCAAGCCCTCTCCATTGGGTTCTACAAGGTAGTGGGCCTATTGGACCTCACCAAACCCTTCAATGGTTCTGCTAGCCCCTCTACAAACATGTAGACCCTCCTAGCCTCTGATACATCAGGGACCATCACTGACAGCCTCAAGAACTTCGAGATGTAAGCTTCAACATTCTTTGTCTTCTTGAGCCTTATCAGCTCCCCAAAGTGCTCTTCCCGGTCCCTCCTCTCAAAACACTCCAGCACCCTCCTAGTGAAATCCTCGTAGGTTGTCACTCCAGCATGCCCCATCATAGTTAGCCCATGGAACCACTAGTCATGGGCTTCCCCTTCCAAATGCAATGTGGCAATTTCAATTGCCTCCCCTTTTATCATCTGATTAAGTTGGAAGTAGACATCCAGCTTCTCAATCTAAGCTCTTGTCGAGCTCTTAGAAGAGCCATCGAAAGTTGGGAGAAACAACCTCCCCATAGTGCGTTGCAAATTTGTCCCATGTGTGTAGCCTCCCCAGCTTTGTCCCTTGGGCTTATTGTTGCCCTACAGCTGGCAAAAATCCCTGAAAGTAATAGCTTCCCTAAAATCAGGTCCATATGACTAATACTCCACGAAATAGTCACCCATGGGCATCTCCTCTTGCCCTTGTGGCCCACCAGTTCCGAATATCAAAAACGTGGGAATAGTGGATTTGGGCGACGTATTAGGAATAAGAGGCATGTTGGGGTTAAGGGATGCGTGGAGTTGTGAAGTACCGAAGCCTTCACCCAAATGGAATTCCCCTTGAACTCCTTTTCCCTTGTTGTTGCTATAGGTCTACTGCCTTAGCTCCTCAATGCCCTCGGACAGGTCTTGTACGGCCTTTAGTAAGTGTTGGGCAAACTCTTCCTCCTTGCTCCTTTTGTCTCCCTCATTATTTGCCATGCTTGGCCTTTCAACCTCTGGTTCAATGACCACTAGATCTGGAGTGATTTGCAAGTGCCTTTCTCTACTCTTATACCTCTGTCGCCTATAAGTTACATTCTGTTGAGCCAAGTCTATGAGCTCTGATACCACTGTAATATCCCTAGGGAAATTTTACAGTAATAAATAAAGCTTACATGGATAAAAACCCAAAGAAAAATACACACACAACCAAACCACGAAATTGAGCCAAAAATTGCATTGCTAAACCATTTTATTGATAAAATATGAAGGTACAATTGGTGTTGGAAAGAATGCACCTACACTTGCTCAAGGCAAGATAGCAAAGCCCAGGTTAAGAAGGTGAAGTTCCCCTAAGCATACTGGTTGGTATCTCTTTGGCTCTGCGTTGAACTGCCCAGAAAATTAGCTGTTGGTTGTGAAAAATATTTGTTAGGTCCTCCTCCGGTGCTCATAACATTCCAGGAAATTAAACTCGGCCTCTCCACCAAATACCCACAAAAACCCACGAAGGAATTGGCTTATGGCTGACCTTGGAATTTTGACCCAATTTCTCAATGGCTCCGCTACTGTGTATTTCGACTCACCTATAAATCCTGCCGCCAAATGCCCCCAAAATGACTGCAATCACCAACAAAACTCCCCCTCAGACTCTCCCACAAGTTTCAACCTCGGAGTATACACAGTTGTGGTCTCCCTCTTAATGCCAACTTCCTTGCAAAAGTCATTGAATTCATTTGAATCATACTCAGTCCCATTATCGATCCTCAAAATTTTGATTTTCTATCCTGTTTGATTTTCAACCAAGGCCTTGAAGGTACAAAACCATTTGAATGTTTCGTCCTTCTTCTTCAAGAAATATATCCAAGTCTTGTGGGAGAAGGCATCTATAAAAGTCATGTAATAGGAACATCCTCCCAAGGATGTTACGGGTAGCATACCAGATAGATCAGAATGTATCAATTGCAAGATACCCGATGTCTTTGTGACAATTGAGGGGAATGGTCCCCTTGTATGCTTCCCTTCAGCACAACCTTGACATATACCTTCATAATCATCTTTAAACTCGAGCATCCCTGTCACCGCCTTCCTTGCTTCGAGAAGGGCTTTGTAATGAAGGTGCGCAAACCTGCGGTACCATAGCTCGATTTGAAGGGTTGTATCACATGACATGGCCCCCAACAGACTTCCTCCAACCTGATAGAGTGTATCAACTCTAAAACCAACAGTAAGAGCTTCTTTGAAGTTCGTCTTCCAAATGTGTACCTTTCCATCAATGAATGCCACCTTGAATCCTTTGTCTTCCATTGTCGAAATGGACACAAGGTTCTTTTTCAAATCAGGTACGTACAACACATCTTGTAAGCAGAGGACTTGACCTTGAGATAGATGAAGGGTCACAATCCCTGTCCCTTTCACAGGATAGTTGGCATTGTCTCCAAGGATAATTTCTAAATTAGTGTCCTTCAAGTTTCAACCTCAAAGTATACACAGTTGTGGTCTCCCTCTTAATGCCAACTTCCCTACAAAAGTCATTGAATTCATTTGACTCATACTCAGTCCCATTATCGATCCTCAAAATTTTGATTTTCTATCCTGTTTGATTTTCAACCAAGGCCTTGATGGTACAAAACCATTTGAATGTTTCGTCCTTCTTCTTCAAGAAATATATCCAAGTCTTGTGGGAGAAGGCATCTATAAAAGTCATGTAATAGAAACATCCTCCCAAGGATGTTACGGGTAGCATACCAGATAGATCAGAATGTATCAATTGCAAGATACCCAATGTCTTTGTGACACTTGAGGGGAATGGTCCCCTTGTATGCTTCCCTTCAGCACAACCTTGACATATACCTTCATGATCATCTTTAAACTCAAGCATCCCTGTCACCACCTTCCTTGCTTCGGGAAGGGCTTTGTAATGAAGGTGTGCAAACCTGCGGTACCATAGCTCGATTTGAAGGGTTGTATCACATGACATGGCCCCCAACGGACTTCCTCCAACCTGATAGAGTGTATCAACTCTAAAACCAATAGTAAGAGCTTCTTTGAAGTTCTTCTTCCAAATGTGTACCTTTCCATCAATGAATGCCACCTTGAATCCTTTGTCTTCCATTGCCAAAATGGAAACAAGGTTCTTTTTCAAATCAAGTACGTACAACATATCTTGTAAGCAGAGGACTTGACCTTGAGATAAATGAAGGGTCACAGTCCCTGTCCCTTTCACAGGATAGTTGGCATTGTCTCCAAGGATAATTTCTAAATTAGTATCCTTCTCAATTACATCAGAGAGGGCTTCTTTATACCTAGTGAGGTGCCTTGAAGCACCACTATCAATCAACCAGACATCCAGGGTGTCGGGAGGAGATGCAGCAAAGAGGGCAAATACAAGAATATATTCATTTTTCTTATTATCAACAACGTTGGACTCATCATACCTAGAATTCCTTGACCTCTTGAAAGGGTGGCCATTTCCATTTCAATCAGAGGGAGCCTTCCTTTTTCCTTTGAACCTGTTGTTCCTTTGATTGTCATTCCCCCTGAAGTTGTTGTTGTTATCATCCCTGGGAGAGTCCCTTCTATTGGGGCACTCTCTTGCATAGTGACCAAGCTTGTTACAAGTGTAACATATTCCCTTTCTTCCTTTGGGCCCCGTTCTTCCATGGTTTTGATTTCTCGGACCAGCATGGTTCTTCTTCTTTGCATGAGCAGTAAAGGCAGTCGGGTCACCTCCATTCCCATTTGAGGGATGGTCTCTTTCCATCATTCTTGTCTCCTCTTGAGTGCATCTAATCAACAATTCATCAAAATCAGGAATCACATTATTATTTAGAATAGTAGTGTTGAATACATACCATTCCCAGGGGAGTCCTCCATGAACAATGAGGACAAGTTCTTGATCAGCTACCTCGTCTCCTATGGCAAGGAGATCATTCCTGATTTCTGTGAACCTCATAAAATATGATTGGATGGCTTCATCTTTGCCCTTCTTGATATTCTTCAACTTGTTCTTGAAGAAGAGAACTTGATTAGCATTGCTAGCCCTGAACATGTTAACCAACTTATCATACATCTCTTTAGATGTGGTCAGCTCGAAGATATAAGCAACTAAGTGCTTACGTATAGAATCCCTAATAATCATCTTCACTTTAACATCCCCTCTTCTATATTTTATCTTTGTGGCAGTCGGTGTGCATTTGATGGAGGCTCATGAATCTTCCCCTGCACATAATCCATGACATCTTGATCTTCCAATACAAAATCCAAGGACATCTTCCAGGCATGATAATCAGACTTATCAGTCAACTATTCATCAGCCTTGAAACCCTTGTAGGTTGAGGAGGCCATTGGTCCTTGATAAGACTTCTTCTTCGGTGATTTCTTTTCACACTATCTTGGGCTTTATCTTCACCTTAGCTCTGATACCATGTTAAATTTTAATAACCATGGTATGTTCTATGCTTAATGAAGTTTTACTTCAATCTTTCTTATAGGCCCAATTCAATTTAGCAATCGCATAAACTTGTAAGTAAAATGCCGACAGAACATAAAAATAGATCAACAGAAGACAAGCCAAATAATATATCAAAATTTATAATTCTTCTTATCCAACAAACATAGAGATGAATGTTGGTTACAGCAATCAACAGGATGCCCTAGCAAGCAAAGTCTTGAGTTGGCCAAACCAACTTCTCCAACAACCAAATAAGCCTTTCTCCAAGTGTCACACACCCCCCACAAAGACAGCTCGAAAAAGTCAATGCAAGTCAACCCCAAATGGTCAACGCAAAAGTCAATGTTGCAATCAAATCTACAGTCAACGGACAGCAATCAAATTCAACGCTTCTCCTCGATTTTTGTGCCCTTCAATGCGGCCTCAAGAAATCATAATTTATGTGCTGAAACCAAAGTCAAAGCACAAGTGTTGACCCAAAGTCAACGTTGGTCAACACTGTCCAAAAAGCCCTAAAAACAGTCCAAAAATTTCAGGAACTTCTTCAGGTTCAGATTCACACGTGTGAGTGAAGGAAGCCTCTCCTAGGTTGTACGAACCAATCAGATCACAAGTAGAGTGTGTGATGAGATGATGATGAAATGAGCATCATCTCTCTCCTATTTATATCCATCAATGAGGGTGTGTGACACATCTGTTGGGGTTTGTGAGCCTACATTACAAATCTGGCCGACATTGTCAATTTGCACATGTGTGGAAAATAAAATCAAAATATAAGTTATGCGCATCCAAACAAGATGATATTTAGATCAATATTGCACCTCTCCGAAAGAGGAATCCAACAAAAATATAATCAACATTATATGAGCAGTGCAACATGGAGTTCGGACCTAGTTGCCCAAAATTAACAAAAGCACTTTTCTTTTGATCTGAGGATTTGAGGGAATTGTCAACTCCCTCTTGATCCTTGCCTTCTTGCAGAAATCATTGAAACCCATCTGCAATCTCATCATGCTAGAAATTCCCATCCTCGTCCTCATCATTAGTTGCATGCTACTTTCATTTCCTTCAGTACATGAATTGTATGAGCTAGCGTTTCTTGATTCAACATATTCATCGATTTTCAAAACTTTAGGTCTAGCTCTAGGGTTTTGTCCACAAACCCTAGGGATTATAAATTATAACTTTCAAGTCTTTTCTAGGGTTTACAAACCATAGGTCTACCATCTGTTCCAAGAAGGGCTCATACTTTAGCAAAAGTATTATGACTTCACTTTTATATTAGAAAGCCTCTCTCCTCAGCTCCCTTTAGCTCTAGAGTAACTTTCTTGAATCAAATCGATATGATCATATCTCAAATGCTTGAAAGAAAAACTTTTCTCTATACCAATCTGTTCTGGCAAGACCCTAGCAACATATTCAACCAATACAATTTTAACTTCAACATCATATACAAGGCATCTTCAATCAAATGCCTCCTTAACAATACATGCTCAACAATCATCTTACGACAAACAACAATTAGCACAACCAACTCACTAGCCTCTCCATACTATGAGGCACTTCAGACCTATTCCATAAGCTTTTGAGGCCTCTCGGTCCCACCTTCTAGGCTTGCCCCACCTTCTGTAATAGATTTATTTCTCCTACTTATTAATTCAATAAGTTATTATTCAGAAATCTTCCGGCAAATATCGAAATAAATACTACTGCAACATTCACAATTATATATGCAGAGAAATAAACAGTAGAGAACATAAGCACAAGAATCAATCACATGTACACAGTTATTTTCGGACAATTGTCCCCAGAAAAACCCAATGTGGGAAAACCGGTGCAGCAGATGAGGGTTTTATAATATCTTTAGAGGGAAAATATACGGCAGATAAATTCTGAACCACTTAAGAATGAATCTCCGACTTACTCGAACAATTTTATGACACCCAAAATAGCCCCTGCATCATTCTGCGTGATTCTCTACATAGTCCCAGTGTTGGACTGCGTGGGGTCTCTGCGTTGCAGCCTCAAGCTGCTTCCAATGACCCACTGGTGCTCTTCGACCCTGATCTCAATCACCCTTGACCTCCTCCTTCTACTTCTGTAACTTCTCACCCTACAACTCTCCCACTGAGATCGAATTCTACATCAAAATGGATCTCTTTCGGGTACTGAGTGTATGCCCAGCTTGTTTTCCAAGTGACCCTCGAGCCTACTTTTATAATCTTCCCGTTGGAGAACCAACAGCCCAAATTAAAAGATTAATCAATAGCTAAGATTAAATCTTGACTTGATCCATGTTTTCTAGAAGATTCACACTCTGACTTATTAATACCCTTTAATTATTTCATTTCCCTAAGTTTGGACTTAGGGTCTCCATTAAAATAATTAATTATTTTTAAGTCTTGAACCGAGTGGAATTTCCACAAACTGTTACTGGGTTCTTTGGAATGTTGTTGTCCAAGCCTCCCTGCAAAGTTTGAGACTTGGAACACTTTCAGATGCTACGAAAATCAACACTCCCTCTTAGCGAGGAAGGTGTTCCAACAATATGCCTGATGCATGCTGCTCTGATTCTGAAGCACCCTTTGCGGCGCTGATCTCAGTATTCTGCTCCCCCCATCTGTTGCGTTGCTGCCCCCTGTACTGCTACCTTTGACACTACCACTATCACTTGCTGCATCTATACCACAGCTCCCTCTGAATACTGAATCCTCCATTCCTGCGATTGGAAGGGATTCTTCATCATCCCCATCTTCTCTCTGAAGTAGACAAGCTTTGTCTTTCCCAAACCCTTGGTGAGGATGTCTACCACCTGTTCTCCTGTTGGAGTGTACTGCAACTAAACAGCTCCACGTTGTACACAGTCCCTAATGAAGTGACACCGGATGTCAATATGTTTCGACCTATCATGAAACACAGGATTCTCAGAGAGCTTTATGCAACTCTGATTATCACATAAAATGTTAGTCGCTTCCATTTTCTCCTTGAGTAGATTTACTAACAGTTTCCTAAGCCATATGGCTTCGCACAAAGCTGTGCTAGTTGCCATATACTCTGCCTCAGCTGAACTCAGTGCCACGGGCTTCTGTTTCCTACTGCACCAGGAAGTCATTCCTGATCCCAGTCTGAAAAAGTACCCACTGGTACTCTTCAGATCAATCGTGCTTCCAGCCCAATCTGCATTAGTAAAAAAACTCAACCTGACATCATTGTCACGGGTGTACTTCAATCCAAGCTCGACTGTCCCTCGAAGGTAGCTGAGAACATGTTTGGCTGCTGCCCAATGTGCCCTCTTTGGTTCCACCATGAACTAACTTAGGGTATTGACACCATAACAGAGGTTTGGCCTTGTATTTACCAAATATATCAATGATCCTATGAGTTGTCTATACAGCGTAGGATCAGCTTCATCATCTTCAGACGTGTCGATTTTCCTCCAGTTGGTAATCATTGGAGTGGTCATGGGCCTACAATCCTCCATCTGAAATCTCTTCAAAATCTCTGTAGTGTATCTTCCTTGACCAAGGAAGCTCTCCCCATTTTACTGCCAAACTTCCAACCCCATAAAATAGTGCATCCGTCCTAGATCCTTCATGTCAAATTCTTCAGCTAAATTCTTCTTAAAATCTGTGATGAGACTTGATGATCCTGTCAAGAACAGATCATCCACATAAAATACCAGTATCAATGCCTCACTCCCTACTCTCAGATAGTAGAGATTGGGATCTGCGTCACTCTTGACGAATCCCATCTTCTGCAAGTACCTGCCAATCCGACCATACCAGGCTCTAGGAGCTTGCTTCAATCCATATAAGGCTTTCGTCAATCTGCACACGAGTTTTCTGATCGTGTGTCTCAAAGCCCTTCGGTTGTTCTATATACACCTCTTCTTCTATCACACCATTCAAGAATGTCATCTTGACATCCATCTAGTGAATTTCCCATCCCATCCGCGCAGCAAGGGATATCACGAACCTGATAGATGTGTATCTGGCTACAGGGGCGAAGGTTTCTTCATAGTCTATGCCTTCCTTCTGTGCATAAACCTTAGCCACCAACCTGGCTTTAAATTTCTCGATGTTGCTGTCTACAACATACTTGATCTTGTAGATCCACCTGGATCCTACAACTGATCTCTCCCGCAGTCTGGGTACCACTTCCCAGACATCATTTGTCATGATGGAACTGTATTCTTCCACCATTGCATCAACCCACACCTAGTGCTGAGCTACTCGATACACAAGCAAAATCTTCCTCTAGTCTGGATGCCAATACAGATACATCGTGATCCATTTGTTCTATCGTGCTTCTTCCCCCTCCTGGAGAACTGCGTGAACCCTTCTGCATTGTTGCTGCCACAGTAGATCTCTGTTCACTGATAGATGAACCCTCTCTGCTATTCATCTCTGGCTCTGATACCATGTGAAAATTTACTAACAGTTGCAGTGATAGATTTATTTCTCCTACTTATTAATTCGATAAGTTATTATTCAGAAATCTTCCGACAAATATCGAAATAATTACTATTGCAACATTCACAATTATATATAAGAGAAATAAACAGTAGAGAACATAAGCATAAGAATCAATCACATGTACACAGTTATTTTTGGACAATTATCCCCGGAAAAACCCAATGTGAGAAAACCGGTGCGGCAGATGAGGGTTTTATGATATCTTTATAGGGAAAATATACGGCAGGTAAATTATGAACCACCTGAGACTGAATCTCCGGCTTAGTCGACAATTTTCTGACACCCAGAACTACCCCTGCAAGCCCATGCGTCAATCTGCGTGATTCTCTGCGCAGTCTCAGTGTTGGGCTGCGTGAATCTACATGGAGACTGCATGGGGTCTCTGCGCTACAGCCTCAAGCTGCCTCCAGTCACCCACTGCTGCTCTCCGAACCTCATCTCGATCACCCCTGACCTCCTCCTTCTACTCCTGTAACTTCTCCCCCTGCAACTCTCCCACTGAGATCGGATTCTACATCAGAATGGATCTCCTTCGGGTACTGAGTGTATGCCCAGCTTGTTTTCCAAGTGACCCTCAAACCTACTTTTATAATCTTCCTATTGGAGAACCAACAGCCCAGATTAAAAGATTAATCAATGGCTAAGATTAAATCTTGACTTGATCCATGTTTTCTAGAAGATTCACACTCTGACTTATTAATACCGTTTAATTATTTCATTTCCCTAAGTTTGGACTTAGGGTCTCCATTAAAATAATTAATTATTTTAATAAGTCTTAAACCGAGTGGAATTTCCACAAACTGTTTCTGGGTTCTTTGGAATGTTGTTGTCTAAGCCTCCCTGCAAAGTTTGAGACTTGAAACACTTTCGGATGCTACAAAAATCAACACCTACTTGCGGTCAGCGTTTAGGCCCTCTCGGCCCCTTGCAACAGAATTCTAAGGCTTCTAACATCAAAGAGAGATACACAGAACTTTGACCTCCTTTATTCCAACGGCAGATAGACTCGACAGCCTCAAGAACCCTTCACGTTAGCCTTTAAGAACCCTTCACATTAGCCTTTTTTCCACTGTCCAACAGACCAAACCTTAGATGGGCAACACAACCTCCTTCACTAGGGCAGATTCTCTTCCGAAACAAAAAAGGCAGACTCCTAATTCATCCTCCACTTGTGATCTGCAACTGCTTGGCTTGTTATTCTTCATTAGGATGATCTTTGAATTGTGTGATTGGTCTCTAAAATAAAGGCTAATGCCAGTTGTGAGAGAACAAACCCTAGTAGAATAACTTTAAACAAGTTGGCTTCAAACTTCCTCAAACTTGGCTTCTTCAAGTCTCTTTAATGATTGCTCTTTCACCTAGGCTCTAATACCATGTTGATTAGCTAGTCCCTTGGCCATGGCACTAAGCCATGAAGCCATTCCCCTTTGTTGCCACCTATTGTAACTAACACTTAGAAACGGAAGGGTTGACTTAGAAAAACCCACCTCCCCTTTGGTGCTGGAAGCACCAAATATGGTTACCTAGCCACCTCTAACAAAGGTAGGGAACACTTTTACGAGACTTGGTCTAGTTAGTATTTGAAGGTGATCCCAATTTGAAGTATTATTATACCCTTAACCTAAGTTGCACGAAACGGGGAAACGGAAATGAGTTTCCGAGACGGGAAGCAATACGAAACGCGACCTCCCCAAATTTTGGAAACGGGGAAACGCGATATATATATATATATATGTGTGTGTGTTAAAATTTAAAATTATATTAGAATTTATGACATTTAAGAAATGTTATGTGAAATCATAAAACATACAGGATAAATTCAAAGCATAAACTATTACAAGTTACAAGACATTTACTCATGAATGATCATTGATAACAGACACATAATAAAAATAGCAATATCGAAATATCCAAAACCAGCCTTTATTATATATCAAAATCTCAAAATCAGCCTTTATTATATATATGAGGCTGCAAGTACAATAAAAACTATGAGCATGTCAAGTCAAGGTTTTGTTTGAGTGATGGGTACATTTTTAGTAGGGTCATGATAGAGGAGTTTGAAAACCAATGTCACTAACATCAAGGTACATAGAGGGAATGGTGCTCTTGATTAAATACGAGTTCCATACCCTAATACATGACAAAATTCGATGGAAACATTGCAATCACCCAATCCTAAAATCCTGAAAAACTGATAAGTCTGTCGGATTTTGAATGAGATCTAAAATTCTACTTTCTCCATATGAAATCCAATGAGGTCGGAACCACTCTCAAACATCCTGAGTCATTTCATGGTAATGTTAAAAATTTAAGAATTTAACATTACCATGAATCGCATATAAATACTAGGGCCATAAGCTTGATCATTAGAAGCAAGTGTCTTTTTATAAGTTGAGAGAGCCATCTAGATGCAACAAAAGGCACTTTCCACAATTAAAAAAATAATAAAACACACGAAGCCCAAAAAAAGAAAAATAAAATTAAGTTAAAACGACAAAAAAGGTGCCCGTACGGCCTGGAAACGCGCTTCCGTCCGTACTAGGCATGTTTCCCCCACATGAAACGGCCCAGTACGGACGAAAACGCGTTTCCAGGCTGTACGGTACGGGGAAACGCATTTCCATTTTGTTTCAGAGCGGAAACGAACCCCTACCCTACGTTTCCTACAACTTAGCCCTTAACAATTAAGTATGGTCCACTATGATGCATCTATGGTCATTGTCTCTAATAAGTAGTTGCTTTTACTTGAGTTTGAGATGATTTTTCCAAGTGGTTTTGCACAATGCAGCTAAAGCATTTAGGGAACACCTATTCCACTCCTACTCCACATGATGCCCAAGTAGTACTACACTTTCATAGAGAATGCTGACCTTGCAGTTGCAACATTCCCCTTCTAGAGTAAAGCGTTGGACACTTTAATGATCCTTACAGTTGATTGGCACCCTAGAGCACCATCAGATGCTAGAATGTTCAGCTCACTTTGCTTCATATTGAGGAGTCTTGATGATGTACCAAGTGGACCCAACATGCCCCCAGTTGGCCTTGACACTACTTGTTGGGCATGCCTTGACCTAGATCCCACATGGTAATGATCATCCCTAGGATGATTAGGGAGGGCTTGTATTACTCCATGGAATCCTAACGCTAGAGAGAGAGTACACCACATTGTCTAAATAGCACCCATGGAGATGATGCAAGGCACCCAAAGTTGAATTTTGGATTCATAGAGATTTTTGAGGCTTGAGTTGGCAATTCCTCCTCAAATGATGTTTAATCATGACGATTGGAGATGCATCTAGCCTTTGTATTGCATTTTTGGAGACTCATTAACCCTAAAAGGGCATGATATCATGCATAGAAAGGGACTTTGGCTCACACATGTGGGAAAATAGTGGCATATTTTATTTTGTTGAGCTATTGGGTTGGCAAGTAACCCATTTACTTTATGTCTACTCAAAATAAAAATTATTATAGGGCTTCTAGTTGGATTAATGGTTGTGATAGACCTCCTATAAAGGAGGATCACTCCATTCTATTTGTTCATCATCACTGTGTATTTCGGCCTCCTTTAGAGAACTCAACTTAGCCTTTCTTCTACTTACTACTTGTGGAGATGTGATATTTTTGGAGCTATGGTTATTGGAGACTAGTTTATGTAATGGAGAAATCTTTTTGGGATTAAAAGAAGGCATTTTCTTCGAAAATCTGTGAATATAATTGCATATTTTTAATGGTTCTTCATGTTATGAATGTTTGTCAAGGTTTTTCTATTGTACCTTGTGTACACTGTAAATGCATATTTTTTTTGGGAAATATTGCGTGATCATTGCATGTCAGATTTAATTTCCTTGAATGCCATAGAAGCCCTCCTAGAGATCTTTCTTCTAATAAATTTCTCCCCTCATAAAAAGATAGTTAGGGTTTGCAAGTGAAAACTAGGGCTTCCCCCTTACTGCATGCATAGAATTGATATCTCTTAAATTTAGCCCTTAAAACCCCATCACCAAGTAGGGAAAGGTGCTAGGAAACCTTGTGGAGGTCAAAATTCATCAAAACTTCTATATTTTTCTTCCTTTCTATCTTCCTAAGGCCTTTAGGGCAAATCGCTAGGGCTAGGGCATAGGGTAGAATTCAAATAAGGCCTCTTCAAGGAAGACATTGAGGCTATTCTGGCTTAATCTAACCATGATTGATCCTTTACACTCAAAATCTAGCTCTTTTCATGGAAAAATTTTCCCTAGTATGGCTGACATTATCAATCCCTAGAAATTTATGCCCCACAAAACCCTAATCTTTATTAACACTTCAGCTTAGGGATTATCTTAAAGGTTTTTCATATCCCTTCTGTTGATTTCTACATTAAGCAAACCTTTTCTTAATGGTTGCATACCTAGATACTCCTTCATTGAAATACACCTTGAAACCCAAGGTATCAAGCATCCTTTGAGGCTTTGTTGTGGTATGTTATAATTGTTGAGAAATGTAACTAGTATCGGTCTTCATAATTGTTGTCTAATATAATTCTTATGTACTTGTCAAAAGAAAGAGAAAAGAAAATTATTTATAAGCATGGATTTCATGCTTTATGTATTTTTGTTTCTAGTTCAAGCCTCCATTGAAGGCTTCTAGGGTTGATTCATAAGTCATTGTCAATATCTTTATGTATTAGACCATTCTTGGGCTCTCTATGTCAAAGAAAGAAAAATATGAGTATCAAAATGTATCTAGTCCCTCCTCCACAAAGTCAGCTTCCTCATCAAGCAAGTCGGCCCCATTGAAGATGATTCGACAACTAAAAAGGTTATATATAAGCAAATATTTCGACCTGCTATGACATCCACTCAAGAAGTAATTCAATCTGCAATTTTAAGGAAGAAAGAAGTGTGAGATGCTTAGAAAGGAAGACCTACTCCATTATAAGAAGAAAGAAGGCTAGCAAAGGAGAGGAGGATTAAAAATATTCTTGTTTCTACCCATAGGTGTAAAAGGACTAATGAAAAAGTGCGAAGTTGCACGGCTAAACACGCAGGTCGAGAACTTCAATAAAATGCAGAGGAGGCCGAGATTCCATTTGACTTGGATATTGGAGATGGATTCATGTTCTTTTTGAGATCTTGACTAGTCTTCTTAGGAAGTTGACTTGGTGGATTGGAGGAGGTCATATTGTTGGTCAAAAGGTCTTGGTTATCTCATTTTAATTGATTCTAAAAGAAGAGAAGAAATTTTTTTTAGGTTTTCTCCTAAAAGAGGGGTTTTGCCCTAGTTGAGTTCCTACATCTTGTGTTCTTTTTTTGTGTTTGTGATCTTCACTGTTTGACATTTGTCTTGATGATAAAGATATAATAATTGCAAAAAGAAGAATTAATAAGAAGCATCACAAAAAAAGTGTCAAAAAAGACAAATTGAGTTAAATAAAACCTTAAATATGTTGTCCTAAGGATTTCTCAACAATTCCTATACATCCAGAATTGTGCCTTCGTCCATTTAATAAATACCTTGCTAAGCCCTTCATACATATCACCTTGGACCAATTGACTGAGAATATCTTTTAGGTGAAGACTGCAAACCTCTCATGTGGTGAAATTTCACTAAAGAGTAGGAGAAGGATTGCTAGGGTGACAATGGATATACATCTAATGTTTGCCCCTTGGTCTAGCTCTTGCCTTGTAAGGCCACTCACAAGGCCTGCTAAGTTTTGAAGCAACAGGACAATTATGTATGCGTTAAGAATCAAGATGCACCTATGTCTTACCACACGGTTTTGGTCTATAGAGTCGATAGGTGGCCTTGGCTTCGTTATAATACTCCTCACACAGCTCTCATGCATTGCAATCTCATATTGACAACTTTTAACGTTTCCCCAAGCAGTTCACCATTTCCACTACAAAGTGGTCCAGATGGTCAAAAAGTCAACTTGGTTTCAAAGTGTGCAAGTTGATGAGAGGAATCCATGCCATGTTGAATTTTTCCAATCAGAGATGACAGTGGCTAATTACATCTTGGTCAAACTTGGTCAACAAGTCAAAACAGGTTTCCAAGTGAAAGAGCATGGGGAGCATTGGGCAGAATGATTCATGCATTGTGTCAAAAATGATCAACAAAATGAGAGGAACACTACCCAAGTGATATATTTCCAAGAGTCGTCAAGGCGTTACAGAGATAACATATGGAGAAAACGATGTGGCAACGCTCAAGAGATACCCAGTTTAGATCCAGGTCAATTTCAACATACTTAAGCGTTGGAATTTGAAAAAGTCAAGGGCATTAGAGATTCAATAGTAGGTGGTCAAGTCAAGTTAGTAAAGGGGAAGAGTCAAGTCAAGCAAGCCATTGGTGAAGTCAACTAGTAGTTGGGTGGTCTAAATAGTTGTTCGAGACTTTATAAAGCAAGAAGTTATGTTATGGACAAAGAAAGTAGCTATTACAAAGTGAATTATTCTCCCCAAGGACCAAGTTGAGTTCCTCGTACCAAGTCGAGCCTTCCATGGACCAAGTGAAATTCTTACAAGGACAAATTAGTGGGACATTGAGCTACTATTGTTTACTATTCATCATGATTGACCATTATGGATCATTAGCAAAGGAACTTGTGAACCAAATTGAGCAATATGAACAAAGTCGACCACCCAGTGGTCAAATTATTCCTTGTAGCACATTATTTTAAGAAAAAATTACTAAGTCTCCATCCTCCAGATGACTAGTAAAAAATAATTACTTGAGTCGTCCAACTAACCATTATATAGCCATCAAAAATATCTTATAAAAGGCTATCCTACCCTCCTGCAATGGTTTTTGTTTTCATATGAGATTAGTGCCATCATTATAATGAAAGGATCTCATTTTTGCAAACCCTTATCCATATTTTTATGTTCATTGTGTAGGGTGGGTTTTATTTGTATCTTTTTTCTTGATCAAATTGTATTTTCGTGGATATAATCTGGTAACCTTTTCTACACAAGTAAAACTACGCAAAGTTAAAGGGCGAGCCACCAAGGGACTACAAGTCATGTGATGGAACGAACAACGTTCTTCAAGTTAAATACTTCAGAAGACTTGGAATATGTAATCTCCATTGAGATACAAGAATATATATTAAAATGTATGAATAAGAATGATGATACAATTGAGAATGAGGGGTATGCTTATACACTAGGCAAGTGCCTTTTCATGGAAGGTCATGTCCCATTTGGACATGCCTCTTCAGTGCTAATTACTAATAACTAGTCATTATTACAATTATCATCATTATTTATATTTATATTATTTTATATATATTTTATTCATAACATTTCCTTCCGACTCAAAAAGCTTTGTCCTCAAAGCTTACTAATGAAAAGTCTTGATCTTTTTTTCTGTTTCGATTGTCTTCTCGTCTAGGCACTGTTATCTTCGTTGATACAAGACGATATGATCCTTGGAGTGATAAATAAAATTGTCGCACTGAAAAGGAATATGACCATCCTAGATCAATTTTCTGTGGAATCTTTTGATTACTAGAAACTTGTGATGAATTGTTATCACTGGACTGGATTGAACTTACTTCAATATTCTTCGGAACATCAGTTTGTTATTTCTAATCTGAATGGTACATATACATAACTTGATTGAATTGTCTACTCTCGTGATTCAAATGTCGATAGGGAATTCTTTTGGTTTGACTTTCCCTTATCATATGTGTGGCAATTTTTTGATTTTCTTTAGATACTAATGTTGTTGAATTGGCTACAGAATCTTGTTTTGTATTTGTCATCATGTGAACTATAACTTTTGAAATTGTTTTCCCTTCAACTGGGTTGACATCTTCTTGAGTTCTAAAATTGACTGGCTCGGAATTCGTTTTCTTTTTTTCAACATGGATGGTTACGTCTCATGACTCAAATACATCTTTCGTGTTAAGTTCTTCTAGTTTGTCTTTTAAGGATTTCTTGTAATTTTAAAATTTTTTAATTTGCGTTAATAATTTCTCATTGTGGTGCTTGAGGCAGGTAACTTCTTCATTTTGTTTGGTAGTGATTTTGTCAACTTCCCTTTGCATATTTTGTATCACCATTTTACTTTCTTGAGAAATTGCTTTTTAAATGTTTTGTATGTCTTCTAGCGCCACTGAATCTGGCTTCAAGGTAACATCCTGTAATGTCACCTTTTTCCTTTTTGTATGAAAATGTCAAAAATTTATTTTTCATATTTAAAATGAAGGAACCAAGGCTTTCCATCCAGGGTGAACCAAAAATAATGTCACCTTGATCGCTCCATAGGGTTTGACCTTAGAATCATGATATGAATGTATAATCTCCAACATTTAATTGTAAATTGGTTGTCATATATTTTGTTGTCATAACAATCTCGTTTTTTGATTATATTTGACTCAGATCACTAATTGGTTTGCGATTTTAGGTTTTATATAATTTTTATTTTCGACTGTCAAGATAGCAATAGTAACATCTTTTCCCAAAATCAACCCTTTAATTCTAAATAGTATTGAGGCAATGTTATATTTAGTTTCTGAGAATCTTCCAGCCTTCATTTCCGAATTAGACTCCATTTTTTTCTTTTTTTCAGAATTGACTCTATTTGTTTTTATCGATAATTTTATCAAATGATACTTGACCAAGGTTTAGGCTTTTTATTTTTTAAAAGAGACCCACTTCTTCAATATATTTTTATTTAATAAGACCTTCTCTTCTTTTTTTAAATAACTAAATAATACTAGATTAGAGGTTTTTGTGGTGTAGTTTTCAGATGTAAAACTCGGAATATCCACAGTCGTCATTTTTAGTCAAAAATGACTTCTAAAAATAATGACTGTGGATATTCCGAGTTTTACAACTAAATAATAATAAATAATTTAATTAATTAAATTAATTAAATTATGTTAAGTTAGTTTATAATGTAACTATGGTGTATTAAGAGCAAATATATATGTATTGAGAAACAACTATATATATGTTGACCACGATGTATCGACCACCCTTTATTATATATATATATATATATATATATATATATATATATATATATATATATATATATATATATATATATATATACCGAGCCACGTGTGAACCGACGCCAAGAATCACACCCCACACTTGTTGACCTTTCAGGGAAATGATGCATGACGGCAGGGGGACAGCAGTGTTTTTAACGGTGTTTTGGTCTGTCAGAACAGCGACCCTTCTGCAATATGCCTAAGTGTTATGTGGAACGACGAAAGGGTAATGACAACAGAGGGTTTTGAGCGGACGGATCGTCAATTTTGTCTGGTGTGAGGACGCAGCAGATATCTGAATGGTAACTGTGCAAACAACAACAGAACAAGAGCAGTGGCCATGGTAGACTGTGGCAGCGCACAACGGTATTGCAGTGGTCTACGGAGGCGTCCGATGGTAAGTCGTGATGCCTCTGCATGTCTTTGTAAGCAACGAGGTTGACTGGGCAGCAAAAGAAAAACCAGTTTGCTTTGGACTTTCGAGGCTCGTGGCGAAATGGACAAAACAATGTGGTGATGGCGTTGTGAGCAACGCTACAACTTGGAATTCGAACAATGTTATAGGCTAAAAATCCCAACGGCAACGAGAAATTTGGCGGTTTGGCTTGGCGACGATGACAAATTGTGATGTTGGCGATTGTGTGGTTGGCGTCGACCAGGTAATTTTTATTTTTTATTCTTATTTATTCTTTATTTTTTTGTCTTTTATATATTTCTTTTTAATATTTTTTTTTTTACTTTTTAATATTCATTTCAGCTATATATAGAGTTCCTTTTTTTTCTAGTTTCTTTCTTTTCTTTTTTAAGATTTGAATTTTTTTTTTATCCCTTATATATATACACACACACATACACACTCTTTTTCCCCTTTTTTTCTTTTTTGTAATGGCCAAGCGCTGACAACAAAATGGAGAAACTCCAAACTCTAAGTGAGATGCTTCAATTACACGACAACAAGGTCAATTTATGTTGATGGCCAAGGATTGGATTAGACTGGTACTCTGCAGCGGTTAAGCAGTCAGAGGATCAAACAGCTGTGATACCAAATGGAACGAACAAAGTTCGTCCTTCAAGTTAAATACTCCACAAGACTTGGAATATGTAGATCTCCATTGAGATACAAGAATATATATTAAAATGTATGAATAAGAATGATGATATAATTGAGAATGAGGGGCATGCTTATATACTAGTCAGGTGCCTCTTCATGGAAGGTCATGTCCCATTTAGACATGCCTCTTCAGTAATAATTACTAATAACTAATCACTATTACAATTATCATCATTATATATATATATATATATATATATATATATATTATTCATAACATGTGAAGAGGACAATCTAGGAGCCAACACCACTTTTTTCTCTTGTTTTGCTAGTGGATCACTTCGAACAATTGAACCATTCCAAAGGGGAGCTTCAATTTGGTGAATGTTCATATTCATCGTTAACTCAACTTGAAGAAAAGAGAACACCCTACAAGGTGTCGCTTCTAGCTGAGTTTGAAAATTGGAGAAGGTGCTAAGTCAATAGTGGGGGCAAATTCTCTTCCAAGAGACCAAACCCACTCCCTTGATTTAACTACAAGATGGACTTAAGGAGGTGTCGGCAAAGTTGAGATAAGTTGGACACAATGTATTAATCCAGCAACCACTTTCCTCTTTTAAAGATCCAAAATTTTGAAATTTTAGCATTAGATTAGGATCTATTTACTTGATGGTTTTTAACTGATCTTATCTTATTAGCAAGTTAAAACCTCAGAGAACTTGAATTTATTGCTAGATCTAATCAAAGGAAATATACATGTTTTTATTGGGTACATTTTACACATGTATCTAGTCGAAATTTTGCAAAATATTAACTTATGTTGTTGGTTGTACCTTCATGAATCTGCAACAAAAACTAAAGACTTCACATTCCCAAACAAGTACCTTTTTGAAATCTTATTTCATGACTCTTATCACTTTACGCATTGTTGATTTTCATTTTACATTTTTAGATTCAAATATTTAAGTCTCCAGCTATAAATAAATCATATCTTAAATTTGGAAATTATCTAGGCACTTTGCCTAGAGGGATATACTCTCTATTCCCGGAAAAAGTAATTTCCAACTTGTTGGAAACTGACTTTTTCTATTGTTACATGTTGGTAAGTAGGTTCTAGGGGCTCATCTGGAAATTATCTAGGCACTTTGCCTAGAGGGATATACTCCCTATTCCCGGAAAAAGTAATTTCCAACAAACTGGAAATTGACTTTTCTATTGTTACATGTTGGCAAGTGGGTTCTAGGGGCTCATTTAATACCCTCCAACCTCCCCACCATTCGAGCTCTGACCTAGGAGTGCTTTGGCACTCATTGGGTGGCTAATTTGGGCCCTAATAGGTTGTTGTCCATGTATTTTTACACGGACTTTACAATCTCATTTTTCAAGACAGCAAGATGTTTTTACCTATAAGTCCTAAACCAACAGTCCAAATAGCAAACTAATTAAATATTTGGATGGGATAATTTATGGAATCCAAAATCAATTGGTCACACGATATACTTTCTGTTATTTGTTGTCTTTTAATTTGTTGTTTAGTTTTCTGCTACACAGTTATACACAAAGACAGCTAGACGGTCTCAGAAGTTAGCACCTCCATCTCACTTTGACCCCATCTAAGGCACTGGTCTTACTTAGAAATCATTGAGGTTTTAATTGAGATTCCTCCCTTGACAATTTAGAAGATTGTTGGATCTAGCGAGCATGGGCTTGGGCCAAGATAATAATGTATCCCTGCTCTATGTGTTTCCATCCAGTAGGTTTGCCAAGACCTTAGCAACACTGCTATTTGGATCAGTAGCAGGTCTCAGATGTCAGAAGGACAAGTGGTAGAAAAGACTTTTTCCTTCACTTTTTGTAATCCAAATTTTGGGTCTATTTCTCCCAAATGTATTTTCAACTATCAAAGTTTAGCTTGCGTCTTAGCAATACCTCTATTATTTTACTAACTTTCTTCTTCTTGCTTTATTTAAAACTTGTCCTATGTGCACCCACTATGTATCAACACATATGTACTCAACAGTCGCAATGATATATTTATGGGGACATGTGTTGGCCATTAATAAAATTATCTTAACTTATCCTATCTTATCAATAGGCAATGTGTTGGTCATATAATTTATTTGACTCAGTTGACTTGCTCTATCTTTTCTGTTAGCCTGTCTCCAAGTTCATGCAGGCTTTAAGACTAAGCCACTTACAAGCCACCAAGAGGATTGTTCGCTACATCAAAGGTATGTATTAGCTTGGTATAAAGTATTGCAATAAGAATGTGAACCCACTGGCTGATTATACCAACTTGAATTGGGTATGCTTTGACTTCATGGATGTAGAACAATAGTATGGTCTTCTAAGAAACAGAAAGTTGTTTCCCTATCAAACACAAAACCTGAAAAAAGTGAGGCAGTTCATGTTGGTGCAGAGGCAGTATGGATTGGCAACCTAATGGGTGACTTCATATTTCCTTTTCCATAAATTGACTGTAGGGTATTGTGACAATTAAAGCACAATACAAGTAATTGAAACCCTGTTGCTCATTGTAAAATGAAGCATGTGGAGCTTCATGCCCATTCTATCAAATTGTTGATATCTTTATAAAGCCATGGACAGAAGCTAGGTATGTGAAACTTCTGGCTATGATTTGACTTCAGAAAGCTAGCTGCTATTCTTCTGGTAATGTGTACATGTACAAAGATAATTCACATCGCTGTATCTTCTAGCAACAATCAATCTAAAATGGAAGGCTGACTACGCAATCATTTGGATGATCAGGGTAACCAAAGGTGGTCCTGACATAGTCCACTGGTGTGCATGTCAAGGCAGAATATCAAGAGATCTCAACACACCTTAGGTGATTAAAGTTGACAATATCTTCCTTATTTCATGGGAGTTAGTTATGTTTTGGGTTATACATAGATAATCCTATGGATCAAATAATCACAGTAGCATATGGTGTTACCCTTGTATGTTGAGCTATGCTCACTTGGGATTTACTGCTATATGGTGTCTATCGACACCACCTCTGATTGGGATTCATTGTTATTAACTTCTGCAATTCCCTAGTTTGCCAACAATTCAAATTGTTTTGACCTTTCTTTCCTAGATGAAAGCCAATTTTTTCCAATGTATACCTTTAAGTCAGCACTTCCTCATCTTATGTCACCAATGGAGATATTAGTCCTCATAAGGCTGACACTTACCTCCATAACATTTGTTAGTTAAAATAAGCTCCTTTGCTGTATTTATGAGCTCAAAAGAGTGATAGAGATTAACCTAAAAGAATCTAAAATCCAAATCAAAATTACAACTTGCTAACAATATGCACACACTTCACAGAAAGGAGCAACAGCAAAGAAAATGAATACCAATCTCAATTTATGATAAAGAATCCAGCAAACACAAAGGAAGAGATAGTCAAGATACAAATTCAATCTTACTTCATGACTGTCTGAAAGACAGCATGCTTATCCAGTTCAGAGGAAACACATGCCAAAAATGAATTTGGAGATTGCAAGGTACAGGGATACCTTTTGACAGAATATCGTACTCTATTCAAATAAAACTTTTTTTTTGGGGGGGAGGGGGGGGAGGTTGGTTAGGCTGGTGGGACTACCCACAGGTTTTGAACCGGTGACCTTCACATCAAGAAGTGTCTTAATAGTACACCCAATAAAAATCTATCAAAGCCTATTCAAACAAAACTTAAAACTTAACAAAAACCTTGAAAGAATATATAGAATATGCTATAGAATGATCTCAATATAACCCAGATTAGAAAAAAGTGATTTCCAAAGTTCACTTTTGAACAAAAAAATCATTTTCTGAAGCAGGTGCATCTATAATGGTGCTCTAAATCTAAACCGTGAAAAATGGACTTTAACAAAAATATCCTAGTTACTAAAAATACGCATCACATACTCACTTTAGTCCTTGAGCCACAAGGGCATCTCTAGCTCGATTGCCAGCAACAACTACACGTTTAAGTGTCTCAAGTGCCATTACGCTCCCTCCTTGCCATCCTATTGCTTTCATTAGCAATGGAACAACCTGCCAACAGTCATATACATCAAAATATAATGACTCATCGAAAAAAAACAGTTCAAATGCTAATATTGTAATGAAGTCAACTCTATCACACAAAGTAATCAGTCCCCAAAATATTCAGAGAGGGTGATCTTAGCAAATTGCAATATAACTGTCAAGAAACAAACATTTAAAACCATCTAAGTAATTCCACATAAAAGAAAAAGGTCGCATATGCTTTAAACATGCTATCAAAATAATAGAGAACTTATTTTGCAATTATACTGGCCAAGATGTCTCAAAAGGGGCTGTTCAATGAATTGAATTATGGCTTTGTAATTTTTTTGCAAGAACTGAAACACAAAAGAATTATAACAGAATACCATCCATAGGCCATTATCGCTCACTTGCCTCAGATCTCGGAGACATATATTATTACTTTCCACACACAAATGTGTAGAAGCCCAATTATATCCCTTATCAACCAGATATAAACAAATGGAATTTACTCCTTTATTGTTGTAATGAACTACGGAGAGCACTTCAGCATATAGGAATAACAAAGAGTCAATGATAAATCTTGAAATATATCTAAAACTTCCCACCCAGAGAGGAAAGTTCTCTTATAATTACTTTTAATAGTCATTGGACCTGTTTACCCACCAAAAAGTGGGTAACCCATAGGAGAATTTTTTTCTCCTTCTTGGACAACCAACCAGCCAGCAGCCCTATTGATTAGCACTTGACATGATGCCATGGACCCTCCACATACATATGCTCCTGTTAGATCTCTTGCTCCCATCTGGCATTCACCCTTGAAGGAAGGTGGTTCATCCATCAGCAGGTACTTTTACCATTTTGCATATCATGTGCTTTTGCTTATTGTTTTGGGGCATACTGGTATGAATCAAGAAGTCATCCAGTTAATTGGCTGAACTTGACCATATTCTTGTTCCCTCACTTCACTTTGGTGGTTAGTCTTTGATCTTAGTCCAATGCGACCTCCTTTGAGGCCTTAAGGTTATAGGAAGGACACTGCTGTGATGTAATATCCCCAAAGGGAAATAACCAGTAATAAACGGAAATATGCCAGACAGATATAGAAAATACAATGCTGAACCAGATCACTGAATAATTACACATAGGATACCAGAAAACTGAGCCATTTTATTAATCTGAAAGTACATAGAGAGGAGTACAAGAAAATCAGAGTAAGTGCACCTATCCTTGCCCTAGGCAAGTGGAGCCCTCTCAAGCAGAGATAATGGGCACCAACGAGACGGCGTCCTAGGGCTGACGGAAGGTGAGGAAAGGCTGGTGCTTGGCCGGTACTAGGGGGTGAGAAGACTGGAAAATAGCTGATCTCAAACTCCAAACCCTCACCAATGGAAAACGCTGTCTCTGCTAGTGACAGCGCAGAAACAGATGAAGCACCAATCACCAAAACCTCCAGATAGATGGATCAGCTACTGAATGCTAGAAAACGCTGTTGAGCCTATCTCACACTAGCCTGCTCATCAGATCAGCGTCCTACCAGGTGGATCTGCCTCCTGAATGCTCAGAACTGCTGGATCTGAAGCCTCCAAACCAGATCTGCGTCCTTCCCCTCCTGAACTGCGTCCTCCTAAGTCAGATCTGCTGCTAACTCCTCAGATCTATGCTGGATCTGACAATATCTCTTCAGATCTGCAACCTCCAAGGCTGGATCTGGTGTTATCTCTTCAGATCTAGGCCAGATCTGCCAATATCTCCTCAGATCTGCAATCTCCCAAGCTGGATCTAGGGCTATACCTTCAGATCTGCACCATACAGAACTAGATCTGCAAATACCTGCTCAGATCTACCCTCTCCAAGGCTGGATCTGTCACTGTGCCTTCAGATCTGCGTCCTCCTCTTCAGAACTGGACAGCGTCCTCACTCCAAGACTGATCAGCGTCCTTCCTCCTCCTGGACAGCGTTTTCTCTGCTCAGATCTGGACTGCGTCCTCCCTGGAACAGCGTCCTCACTCTCCTAGGCTGATCAGCGTCCTCTCTCCTCCTGAAACAGCGTCCCTCCTCCCCTCGGCTAACGCGCTGACCACAAGGGCTTCTTCCTCTCCAAATGCACGAAGCTGCGCTGCTTTGCTCTTGGCGAAAGGTGTACTCAGAACAGAACCTTACTAGGGCAGGCACTCGAAGTCCCCCGAAGCTAAGGGTGAAACAAGAAATAACCTTACCAGGGCAGGCACTCGAAGTCCCCCGAGGCTAAGGGTGAGATCTCCGACCGGAGACACTCGGTTGCACTAAACAGTGCTGCAGACCGACTAAACAACCGGCGTGCTGAAGCAGACAGAAGTCTAGCTCCCAATAATAATATCAAATCATGAATGCCCCAAATGAGGTGAGAACCTCTCCTTTTATAAGGCCAAACTCCCTCCAAAACTTAACTGCGTCCTTACTCTCCTTTGACCTGCGCAGTTTACCTTGGGTCAGCCTGATGCCTCCCCATCATAATCATGTGGACCCCCAAGGCCCCCTCTCTAAGTTATAACGTCAATCTACTAGGAAAAGAACACTTTATTTATAAAGTGAGGTGACTAAAGTGAGGTGACCCCTCTTATTTCTCACTTTATTTATTATATCTAGCTAAAGCGGCAAAATAAAGCAAAAATGAAATATTCCAATTAGCAAGGCTAATTGGGAATATTACATGTGAAGGCTCTGATTGAAGTAGTGCACTCATGATATTCCATACAACTTTCCATCATTCCCTCTATCTCACATCCATTCTTCGGTTAGGTGGTCACTGGTCATGGTGATTGGTACTCGTTCATCCTCATCCTTGGGTCTGCCACGAAAAACATTTTGTTGGAGGTTTGTGCAGCTCAAAGAATGATAAAGTAGAGAAAGCCACAATAAAAGAAAACAGAAAAATGCCAAAGATGGTTGGCACTAAAAATAGCACCTGGGAAAAAGCTTAGCATGAGCTCTAACCCTTCATTAGCCATCACCCAATTCCTAGAGCACTTGATGCTCCACACATAAAAAGGAAACCTTATACTGTCCCAACCCTAATGAGCAATAAATAGCTTCATATTAAGGGGTAATAAATGAATGTAACTAGTATCAGTCTTCATAATTGTATTTAAGCAGCCCTGATATAATGTATTTGTCAAAAGAAAGAAAAGAAATTTATTATAAGAGAAAATTTATTTTTATGACCATGGGTTTCATGCTCTACGTATTTTGTTTCTAGGTCAATCCTCCATTGAAGGCTTCTAGGGTTTATGTCATTGTTCATGTCATCATGTAAAAGACCCTTCATGGGCTTCTTTATGTCAAAAAAAGAAAATTTGTTTTTTGTGTCAAAATATACTCCTCCACCAAGTTGGCTACATCTCCTACAAGTCAGCCTCTCTCATTGATATGTCGACCTCATTTAAAAAACTACTCCAACATGGAGACTATATATAGGCCTGAACTTCAACCTCTTGTGGCATCAATTACACATATTCAATCTGCAATTTTAAGATAGACAAGGAGAGTGAAAAAGAAAAGAAGGAAGGTCTCTTGATTGAAGGAAAGTCCATGCAAAGAAGAAGGAAGATCGTCCTACAACAGTCCACACGTTCGAAATTCCTGAATTATACTAGCTAAGGTACAGGACCGAAGGTATAGTCCGAGAATTTCATAAGCAAAGGGGAAAAACCACTTGATTTGAAGCACTTGCTTGGAGTTGACCTTGAAGAATCTTGTCTAGAAGGCTGACTTGGTGGATGGAGGTAGGTCTAGAAGTCCTAGTTGTCTCATTTGAATTGATTCCTGCAAAAGAAGAGATTTTTTTTGGGTTTTCACCTAGGAGAGGGGTTTTTCCCTGGCTATGTGCCTACATCTTGTGTCCATTTTTTTATGATCTTCATGTTTTGGTATTTGTTTGATGATAAAGAACATAACAATATCAAGCAGAAGAAGAACATAATCAATATGTCACAAGCAATTATCAAGTTAAGTGAAATTTAATTAAAAGAATGCTAATAAGTCGCCCTAAGGATTTCTCTACATGGTATCAAAGCGAAGGACAGTAACATAAGCCAGCTAGAAGATCATTGTTTGGGGAGGAAAAGAAAAGAGTTTCAAATCTAAGCAAGGTCAAGCTACCTTAAAGGAGAACCGAGATGGAAAAGGACATTTTTTGGGCTACTTTTGTATAACTAGACCTCTATAATTAGGACCGAAGTCCTGTTCTAGAAGCCCTAGGCCTTGAAGAAGCATAAGTTCACCCTTCAGACAATTATAACATCTATCTTAAAATACATAAGACACTAAAAGAGTCTTGTACTAGACTACATACCTGGGCTTGAAAGAAATTAGAGGAATGCAGAATCTCTGTTTGGTAAAGCATATTGTGAAGTCTACTTTAGTGGTCAAGATCTCTTTTGAAAGAACCAATGTATCATAGTCTAACAAGTAAGGAAAAACCTCATTCTATGATACAAGGACTGTCATATAACTCACTCTTATTACAATTCAGAAGAAAGTCGCATTCATACTTGTTTTGAAGAAAGTATGGTTGGAAGAAATTGGTATCAATCTTGAAGCTACAATTAATCACCTTATGTGGATCATTTCTTGACATAATGAAAGTTACAATACCTTTGAAGACAATCCCTTGACCTTGATATCTTTAGAATATTCGTTCCTAAAAGGAAACAAGAGGATCATGGCATCGGTACAACAAATTTCTTCTGCTCATGGAGAACTAAGGTAAGTAAACCTTGAGGTACGTATGATTGATTTTATTCATATAAGGTATAACCCTAACTAGATCATAATTTTGAGATCTCATCCTTTGATTCTAGAGTTTATAGCTCTCATTTTGTTGAAATTTATTATCTAAATTTCCGCAATCCCTAAAGAAACTGTAGCCTTTGGTTTATAGGGAGAAATTGTTAACCTTACCGAGGTCTCAAATGATAACATCGTAAGTCTTAGGGTTTGGATCTAAAAACCTTATAAATTCTCCCTTTCTGAAGTCTTTAATCATAATTATGCTCTAGTATTTGTATATTTTGTTTAGTATTATTTGTCAATAAATGTTGCAGGTACTTAATGAAAAAAGAAAAATTAGAAAAATATGATGATGTCATGAAAAACATGATAAAGGAATAGTAATCAAATTGGATCCTTGGGCACTCCAATGAAAGTAGACTAATATGGAAATAGACCATAAAGATGTTGAGAGGGAGCCTCTACTCTTTACAAAAATATAAGTATTCTATTTCTTGTTTCTCTCATTACATCGTTAATAATTTCTTCAACATATTTAGCTTTATTACTATCACTTGATGATAATTATTTCCTTTGTATGAAGGTTTGCAGGAATATTCTAAAGGAAGGATCGTGGCTAGATTGAGAGGGAGACTTCAAAGAAAAATTTGAGTAGAAGCCTTGTTGCAAAGGAACCTTTCAGGGTTTGTAGAAAGAAAAGTTAGGTTTTCAATCATAAGACTTGTAGCAAGTCTTCATCACATAAGGTATGATCATTGTGTCTTTAAAATCTATTTATGTTAATGACCCTCACAACTCTAGGGTTTCGCTATAAATCATGAAGATTCACATATTGTTAGGGTATATTGATCTCTAGGTTAAATTAGCCCTTGTCATGCTTTCTATCTTTTGTTTACTTTGATGAAAGCCTAACCTTTAGGGTTCACTATAAAAACCCTAACATTTTGAAGTTTAGGGTTTGTTGATGTTATGATGAAACCCTAGTCTCTTAGGTTTTGTTGTTGATGTCTAAGTTATATCATAAAATCCTAGATTTTTACGGCTTATGTCAAAACTCTTGTAATCGTTAATCCTAGGAATGAAACCCTAGGTGTATATGCTTTCGTATGATTGAAACCCTAGCTTGGTCAAAATTGTTGAATATCTGACTTTGAATTTTTTATGTTTGTATCTAGGGTTTACGACAAAAAACCCTAGTAGAGATTGATCTGAGGCTCTAGGGCATGATAATAAAACCCTAGATGTAAAATGCTTTCGCAATGATTGAATTTAGTTTCTAATATCTAAAGTCTAGTTTTGGTAAACGAATTCAGGGTTTGTGACAAAACCCTAGCATAGATTGTTGCGAAATTCTACGGCATTAGAAGTGTAACCCTTGTTGATTGTAAACCTATCTGGATTTAGGTCTTGATATCTAAAGTCTGTTGTACTATGCTCCCATTCTGTCGACATGCTAACCCTATAGTGATAAAATTGACTTCATGCTCCTTATTTGTGCTTGGTTGAACTCATTGTTGAAGATTTGCAAGTACATAGTCTTAAAGATGTTGAAGATGCTTACCTACCTCATATTTGACGATGATTTGATGATGATGTTGAGCATGATGGAAAGGGGGAGCTATAAGAATCTTGATGCCATTAAAGATTAATAGATGACCTTGCTACCATGTCAAGTTAGAAGGAATGATGTCCTTGAAGAAATGAAGTTTTGGAAGGTAAAATTTCTCTGATTAAATAATTATGCAAAAGAAAGAGCCTGTGTGGCTTGAAGAATAGAATTGTTGTGAACATGTCCCCTAGTAGAAAAGAAGCTAGGATAAAGAAAAGTATATCTCCTTAGTTGAGAGGGAGCTTGGCTGATCTCTAGGTTAAATTAGCCCTTGTCATACTCTCTATCTTTTGTTTACTTTGATGAAACCCTAACCTTTAGGGTTCATTATAAAAACCCTAACATTTTGAGGTTTAGGGTTTGTTGATGTTATGATGAAACCCTAGTCTCTTAGGGTTTGTTGTTGATATCTAAGTTATATCATGAAACACTAGATTTTAGGGTTTATGTCAAAACTCTTGTAAGCGTTAATTCTAGGAAGGAAACCCTAGGTGTATATGCTTTCGTATGATTGAAACCCTAGCTTGGTCAAAATTGTTGAATATCTGACATTGAATTTTTTATGTTTGTATCTAGGGTTTACAACAAAAAAAACCCTAGTAGAGATTGATCTAAGGCTCTAGGGCATGATAATGAAACCCTAGATGTAAAATGCTTTCGCAATGATTGAATTTAGTTGCTAATATCTAAAGTTTAGTTTTGCTAAAGGAATCTAGGTTTTTTGACAAAACCCTAGCATAGATTGTTGTGAAAGTCTAGGGCATTAAAAGTGTAACCTTGTTGATTGTAAAACTATCTAGATTTAGGTCTTGATATCTAAAGTCTGATGTACTATGCTCTCATTGTGTCAACATGCTAACCCTATAGTGATAAAGTTGACTTCATACTCTTTATTTGTGCTTGGTTGAACTTGTTGTTGAAGATTTGCAACTACATAGTCTTCAAGATGTTTGCAAGTACATAGTCTTCAAGATGTTTGCAAGTACATAGTCTTTAAGATATTGAAGATGCTTACCTACCTCATATTTGATGATGATGTTTTGCATGATGGAAAGGGGGGGTTGTAAGAATCTTGATGGTATTAAAGATTAATAGATGATCTTGTTACCATGTCAAGTTAGGAGGAATGATGTCCCTGAAGAAATGAAGTTTTGGAAGGTAAAACTTCTCTGATTAAATAATGATGCAAAAGAAAGAGCCTGTGTGGCTTGAAGAACAAAATTGTTGATGAACATCTCCCCTAGTAGAAAAGAATCTAGGATAATAAAAAATTATATCTCCTTAGTTGAGAGGGAGCTTGGTTGAAGAGAAGTGAATCTCCTGCATAGTTGAAAACATGATGTTAAGGTCATGAGGATTGTTGACCACTTCGTGTCAATGACCTTTACCAGTGCTGGGACACACAAATCACAATAAAGTAGAGAAGAAGTATTTTCCTATAGTTAGAAGGGAAAAATTGCGGCCTAGGTGGGGGCCGAAAGAGCCAATGAGAAGGCCCTACGTTCGGCTGAGTGGTAGCACTCAGATTGGCCAAGGAGGGGCAGCGCAGGAGTGGCCAGTGTGGGAGCAGTGCAGTCCTAGGTGGGGCCCAAGAGGAACGTTGGGCTGTTGGAGACAAAAGGAAGAAGGCAGCTCATTGTTGATCATTCATTCACCTAGCATTTTTCTGTCTTCATTGACTGAGCATGCTTGAGTTGTTGAGCCAATTCTACAGTGGTGTTTAGCACAAGAGATCTTCAAGCAAATATCTCAACCTCTGCCTCGGGGGACTTCGATTGCTCGCTCAAGAGAGGAGATTCCATAATTTTGTGAGAATTCAGAGCTACACCATTGGAGGAATGCAGTCCCTTCAGGACAGCGCAGTGACAGCCCAGGCAATGCAGTGATTGCACAGTCCAGCCAAGGAGAGGTTTCGGAAGAAGGGAGTTGAGGAGGAGAGTTGTTGGAGGTTTTGGAGGGGAGGCTAGCCACCTCCTACCAGGGATTTTGATGACATTTCATAGGCACTTCCCAGCAAATTCAGTTAGGAGGCCGAGTTACCAAGCGGACCAGTGTGCCAAACCCAAAGGGGCAATTTTCTGAGGTCAAGCTTTTTAAAAATCCTTCGCAGCTTTTTGTGGGTTTTGTGATTAGAGACCAAGGTTAAAATCTTTGAATTTTCTGAGCTCGAAGTCTTAAAATCTTTGATCCTACCGAACCAAGAATCTCAACAGAACTACTTTGCACTGTGGAATACAAACGACAATAAATCAGACACGCGCATAATATAAACAACTTTTTAAAATTTTCAACCCAACTTCGTTATATTAATCCAACTGACATAATACAACAGTCTAGGGCTCTCATACCAAGGATAATGGCCCTCATACATCCACTAGTACAAGATACAAAACAAGATATTCTGACCATCTGGCTGTAGCGTGCTCTCTCAGCTCCTCTCGGTCGTACCTTGTACCTGCCCGATCCTTCGACTCTCGATCTGCAGCTCCTACCTCTATCAATGCTCTAGGTCCATTTGGCCACTTAACTTCGGTTGTCAATCTACTCACTAGTTGATCATTCCTCCACCAATGCATCAACACATCGAGACTCCTATCGCATTGTTCACAGCTCCACTTGTGAACAACTCTCAATCTTCCCACTGTTGCTCCTCAGCTACTTAAAGACTTCAGCCCACTATGGTCTTCCTGTGCTGCTCCGATGAAGACCAACATATGGTACGAAGGGTTGCCACCTATCACTACAAGATGTCCATGTCCCACAATGAACACGGGCTAGGAGGGTTTCCCACCATCTATTGTAGAAGTTCTTCTCCATACACAAGTCTCAGGCTCCACAAATTGCTACTAGTTGATCAAACCCTTGAGCTCCAACAACTGCCTCTCTAGCAACTACCTTTGTCCACCAAGGTGTTGCACATCAAGCTCCAACTTGGACACTATCACACTGTCCTCCAATGGACCACAAGTGCCCAATCACATCCACACTTGATCCACTCTCACATTGCCCTCCAACAGTCCATGAGTGATCAAGTCCATGTTATATATTTTGCACTTAGCTAGGGCATCCTCACACATAGGAGACTTTTACCCACAGCTGCCAACAGACTTCTCATCAACTTCCCTTTGCTTCTACAATAGAGGAGCTATTGCACAAATCTAGGCTCCAATAATATGTCCTCAGTTAAGACATCCATCCACCATGAGATATGCACTCCATGTTAACACCAACATATTGCACCCACAAGTTGCCTATACTTCGATCCAAAACTGACTTAAAACATAGATCCAATACACGACAATTCTACCCCAAGTCTGTTGTATTCATGTTGTTATACTGTATCCTGGTTAGGGCTTTTTCCACGCATCAAAAACCCTTAAATACACACAAACAGCCCTGAAATTATTGTGGTCTAGGAGAGGAGAGATGCTCTCATGGTAGGTTGTTGTTCTGGGCACTTTGCAGCCCCAACAACTCCTGCGTTGCCCCTGTTTTAGGTTGGTAAGGCCTGAGGCCTACCACAGTAACATGTTGTCACTTATAGCCAACCCAAAACAATCTTCTCCTCACCTCTTTGCAACCCAAACAAACCTATGTCCCTCCTCCTTTGTTGCAGCCTTCCTGCAAGTGTAACCAGCCCTTAAAACAGTCTGAGATGCCTCCTACACAGCCTCTCTTCCTCGCTGGAATGCCCTCCACGTGCGACCCAAACTGAGGTAGGTATGTCGAGTTCCTTTAGCTCCCATGTTGCTCTTATTTGCACTTTTGGATGATCAAATGAATGCTCCCTCACCATGTATTTATACCAAATCGAAGGGCTCCAAAACGTCATATTTTAGGGGTTTCCAAATGTCACATTCCTAAAAACACCTTAGGCTGACCTTGACACGTGTGGTGTCAACCCCAAAAATACTTAGAAAATTCATCACTCTTCAATGACAATTCGGAATCGAATGATTTTTGATGCGTCGGATTCGTCTCGACGAATACTATCAACCTCATCCATCACATGACGAAAACTCGTCAGGATTTTGGCCCAAACATCGATGGATGCAAAACCCCACGCTTGGGTTCCAGGCCCACAAGTGACTCTTGTGGCACTTTGTCCTCCAATCCCCGAACCCTAGGGCTTGCATAAACTCCCAAGCTACACAAAAATCAACACTCCCCTCACAAGAATAGTAGCTAGGGTTTTGCAAGTGGATTCCCAAGTGCATCACCACTTACTTCGACAAGGTCCTTTCTTGGCAATTAATTCCCTTGAGACTCCATTTCATATTGTAGGTTAAGGCACTACTCGCTAAAGTGTGTTGATCGCCTTAAAATCAAATAAAATTTCCCTTAACCCTTTTTCTACTAGACGGCTATCGTAGCCACTAGGGTTTTAAAGTCAGATTTATGTGTAAGTCACAAGTGTGACTTAATTGCATGGGAGTGGCTCTTAATTATAGGACAATTTGTGTAAACCATAATAAAGCAAAATCTAGCATCATATATTGTCTTGCACTCCTTAATAGTGTTGTCGCAATCCCTATTTATTGCTTTTGCACATACCTAAGAGCCATAAAGCCCTCGTGTTTGCATTAGCCCTACTATTGGAAATCCTTGCTTCCCTTCTCATTGAAGATCCTTTCAACAATTTTTCTAAGGCTGCTATATGCCATTGCATGCTCTAACAAAGAACATCAATCAAACCCTAACTTATAGCAGCCTTGTCATAGGTCTAATCATTCAAAGCTTGAATCATAGTTCTAATCATCTTGGTCGTCTTAGGCATTGCCAAGCCCTTAACCTATCTTTAGACCTCCAAAATAAGTCACCTTGAGCCACAGTATTAGTATACCTAGTAGGTGGCATAGAGAAGCCTCCCTTCTAGTTGAAATCCTACTAAACAGCAGGTGGAAGGTTGTCGAGGTGACAATGGCAACCCTTCTTCATTGTTGCCATAGGGTCAGACCCTTTCCTGGTGAGTCCTCTCATTGGACCTGCAAGATTTTAAGGCAACAGCACCCATGTTAGTAACCAAAAGCTTTCAGGTGAGCCATTTTTATTTCATTGCAGTGCAGTATAATACTCATTGATGGTACCATGAAACAAAGTTTCAAAACTCATACTTGGCCAAGGGTCAACTCAGACTCAACTCAGACTCAGCCATGACTTGGGCCAGTTTGAATTTAGTGACTTAGTTTATCAGAAGTACATAAAATATACTGAAAAACTACATTTTAAAGATCCAATTCTTTCATTTCTTTCCTGTTATTTCATTTCCTACAATATTGTTCAATTGCTCATGTAAATAATCTAACTGATGCATCCGACAAGCTGCAACACAGTTTCCTATGTTACATTCAACAGAATGGCCAAAAGGATTTACTATTTAGGCTTATTTTAATTATTCCTGATTTCAATGGGGTTAATCCTATGAAGCCATAAAACAATAGTTCTTCAGTTACTTTTGGTTGAATTACCCTACAGGTCTTAGGCTAATTTTGTATCTTAAATTTTCTCGGAACAGTTCTACAAAACTTCTTGTTTGTAGCCCTTGGGTTACTTCCAGAAAAGTTGTTTTTAGAATTTTAGACTAGTTAGTAATTAATTAGTGTTATAGGTGAGTCACAACAAATCAAAGTATGCAAGCCCAGAGTTTGTAAAGTTATTAAGGTTGTAAATGATATTAGCATACCACTCATGTTGTTCTGAATCTTGTTCCACCATGGAGATCATAAGAAAAGTTTCTTCTTCCCTTCCTAGAGTGCCTTCATTTCCTTCAATTAGCATCCGGGCTAACCCTTGCCCCTTTACCAATTTGGTGGGCCTAATCTCTAAGTCATAGTCTTGAATTCTGGCCAACCATTTTCCTTGAACTCCAAAGCAATGCTAATATGTCTTTTACCGCAGGATTGGGGGCACAGGGACACAAGACATGTTGTCCGAAAATAGGAAATGTTGCTAATCCCCCCACTCGAGAACAATTCCCGTATGTGACATGTAGAGCTCATAATGAGTATATCCTTGTAATGACTTTGAGCCTTGTTGTCTCAGAGTCCCTCAAGGACCATAACATGTATATTCTTCATATGGAATAATAAAGATATTTTTTCATTGAAGATATATCTATTTAAAAGTTAAATACATATTAAAAAAATTACAAATTACAAATACAAAAAATGAAATATAAAAATAAAAATCCAATTCTTTTATAAACTAGATCATTTACAAAAAATTGATACAACTAGTTACAACATCAATGGTGGTCAAGCACAACAAATTAAAATATTCAATACACATATCACAAAATACAAGTTTAGAAGTTAGAACCATAGATCGCAGTTTTCTCATTAGGTCATTTGATGTCATTGAAATCAAAATGTATTAGATAGAAACTAAGTCCACAATATTATAGGTGGGAATACTAATGGCAAAGACAAAATGGGGTAAATATTAGAAACTTTGATGGAAGAATCTCATATATTGTCACTATCGACAGTCCTCCTCAAGGTCAAGATCATTAAAACCACCACCACTGACAATACTCTCTCCTCCAGAGTCCATCCTCCTCAAACAGTCAACTACTGCGTACACACGTGTGAGATGAAGTGCTGGTCAATGCTGGTCAAATATAAGATAAGCTCGGCTGTAACAGAAGATTATCCTTCAAGAAAACTCAGCCTCTTTCCTCAGCTCCTTCACATGTGTGTACAGAATGATAGATGTTATTGGATGATCGAAAATTTCCCTCCAAGCGATGAGGTCGAGTGCATTTATATAGTGGCTTAGGATGCCACAAAAGGTGTGTCTCCTTGGCTGGGCCGACCTGTTCTTATGCTGGCTGACTTGACACTTGGAGAAAAAAATAAATTCAAAATTTAAATTTAAATCTTTTTCTTTTTTATTTCCTTTTATGGCCGACTAGAATACCGACCGTAGCTACAAAAATCAACAGATGGATGGCTGTAAGACTAGGTGGAAATTGCCCAAGCAAGAGTCCCATGAGTTCATCATTGTTGAATAACTTTGTTCGTGTGGTACATACACACATACAAGTGAATGAAGGTGGAGAGAAATAAAATATAGAAATTTTATTTTTGAATACATCTCCCTCACAAAAATAACATCTAACATTACATACTTATAGCATCCCTAGGATGTTGCAGTGGTTTAACCACCTAACCATTACATTAAATTTACAATTGGTCATATGCCATACCACTAACAATTATATTTTATTGTTTCCATTAAAAACACGTAAGTTATCCTAATACAAATAATTACTGTACAAGAAAAGGTTTCCTTTGAGTATTATGCAAATATTACTTGAGATCAATGTTGCAAACATTGGCATTGGGATAAAATACACACATACAAGTGAATGAAGGTGGAGAAAAATAAAATATAGAAATTTTATTTTTGAATACATCTCCCTCACAAAAATAACATCTAACATTACATACTTATAGCATCCCTAGGATGTTACAGTGGTTTAACCACCTAACCATTACATTAAAGTTACAATTGGTCATATGCCATAACACTAACAATTATATTTTATTGTTTCCATTAAAAACACATAAGTTATCCTAATACAAATAATTACTGTACAAGAAAAGGTTTCCTTTGAGTATTATGCAAACGTTACTTGAGATCAATGTTGCAAACATTGGCATTGGGATAAAATCGTGAAGGGTCCAGAAAACCACAAAATTGGGAAAATTGGGAAAATATCAGCAAAAATCAGCAAACAATCGCCAAAATTTAAAATACAAAAGTTTTAAAAAAAAGTCAAAAAAGTCACTTAAATAATGATTTTTCCATCAAATTGCAATATTTTCATGTGGTTTACAATAAAATCATGATTTTTTCATCCATGAAAAAAGTTGCCAATTTTTTCAGCTGATGAAATAAGCTAGGCCAAAAAATTGTGATTTTGCGATATTTTCGCAATAGAATCAGGATGTTTGCAACAATGGTTGTGATACATAGCTGATGTCTTCAGTCACGTTCAGTGGAGTGAATGTACAGTTAATTCTGATGACAGACTTTTTAAACCATTTTACCAGCCATTGTGAGGGGAATTCTTTTGGAGGTTTTGTAGGGGAAGGGAAGGTTTACCAAATCCAAAAACTCAGGCATACAAAAACGCTGTACCAGGTTAACACTAATGGGCTTTTGGTAAAGTGATTTGGAAGAAGAATTTAATGTATCTGTATTAACCCTTTAATATACAATATGCAGTTGACAGTCACAAGGTATTAGTCAACTGTCACATTTCAGCACTTAATATTTCTTCTTAAATCTTGCAGAGATAGATCACTGAATAATTAAAATCATGACAACGCACACTTAGAGAAATGAATAACCAACCATTTCACATATTACCTGGGGTGTGCCTGTGCTTGCTGTTGCCATAGCTTCAGCACAGGTAGTGCTCGCAGCAAGCTGATGTAGAACCCGTAGACAACTAAGTCGAACACGCTCCTGTGACGTTTGGCTGCCTAAGTTACTTTCAGCATATTCAGGCTCCCAAAACTCGCCAGGTTGACAGTGACTTGCAGCTTTCACATCTTCTGAGGCCATTGTTTCTCTCCTTCCTTCATACGCCATGGCTGCAACCAGCTTTGGAACATATCCAAGATATCCCACATGGTCTGCCAGAGCGGGATGAACACGTAGCAGTGATACAAGAGCTGCAGACAGCAACAAAGGGAGCTCTGGATCAGCAGGCTGCATCTCTTTTGTGTAATGAGTAGCAGCAACTGCTGAGACATATTGGTCCAACAGCCCTTCCAGGAATCTCTTTGGGTTTCTCAAAGGGAACTTTGGATCTTTCAGAAACAAGCGTACATAAACACCACCAACCTATCAACAAAGAAAATAAGACATAAAGAGCATTATTCAGCCATTACAATCATTTCCATTTATTCCCCTTAATTGCATAACATACTCTATCACTACTTTCTCTTCCCTCAGTAGCAACCTAGTCTTAAGATTAAAGAAGTAACCTGTGGCTCATCTTTCATCTCCTGACCAGATGCATGTTCTGGAAGATCCCAGTCTACCACCCGACCTTTCATCTGTTCACGATAAAGATCAGATGCCATGGTTGCAATTTGTGCTCCTAGAGAGGCTGCCATTGCTGGTGTCCAAACTAGTTCCGGTGTCTCTGAAGTCTGCTCGAGAGCTGTAACAACAGCTTCACCAGGTCCGTCTCTTATTGCAGAAACCAATCCATCCGGAAAAAATCTGGCCAATGCTATGGCCACCCGAGGCCCATGCATCGGCTGCCCAACAAGCTTCCCCAGTAAAGAGGCAGCAGCTGCTCTTTGTTGTAAAGGAATCTCTTCTGCAAGACAGTTCCATTTCTTGTAAATACAAGCAAGAAGTTACTTAAACCATTCATTCATGTAGATTAACACCTACAACACGGCAAGAAAAATAAATGCTAATTTAAACATTCTAAATGATCAAAAAATTTCATGCGCGCTTAAACATTTCACAGGGTCAACAACAAATAATCACCAACAGGGCCACATAAAGTCACATATTTAGAAATAGCAACTCCTGAAACAAAATGATGTCTTTGACACCCATACAATGAACATATCATAGATTAAATACAATAAAATTATTAAAGTGAGAACATTCTTATTATCTGCAGATACCTAATGTGACTACGGGCCTGATTACAGTGAAATATTATCTCCTGCTATCAATGTGGCATAAAACAAATGATGGAAAAATAAAAGCATCTTCACTAACTGCTGTTTCTGCTTCCTTCCTATCTTCAAGTTTGCGGCAGATTATTTCCTTGTAAGTGTCCAAACCTTCTTTCTATCTACTACATTATGCATACAAATTAAAAAATAGAGTTATGGCCAGATCAGAGGGTTGTAAAGGACATGATTGATGCTTTGAAAGTGATTTTACAAGCCAAGGAAGAATCCTTCCCCTTAAAGAAAAGGGTGTGTTGCTATGGTGGTCAAAACCAATGACTAGTATGTTATGGCACCAACATCACGGTCATCCAAAGTTTTGAAATTTGCAACATATGGATCATCTTCTATGGATGATAACCTTCCGTGAACTGAACACCCAACAGTGTCTATGTAATGGGAAAACATCGTCAGGAGTCCTCTCCTAGGGACAATGAGATGTGAATTTCTCATCCTTTTGCACTAATTATAGTGATCCCTGTGGACATGTGGCTACATCTTCTATTGAAGAAACTGTTGAAAAATGTAACTAGGTTCGGTCTTCATAAAGAAGAAAAATAAAATTATTATTGTAATGCTTGTCTCATGGGTTTCAAGAACAAGGAATCTTATTTTTGGTATGACTCCCATTGTGAGTCCTTGGGATTGGTCATAAAGTCAAATTGAGTCAATGTCATGTATGGACCCTTCTTGGGCATGTTACATTTTGTATGAGTCATTAAATAAGTATGAAAGCCCTCCAAGACAAGCACAAGACCTCTCCTTCAAGTCGGCTACAAGATGGAATAAATAACCTACTCAAAGAGACATGACGGCTCACCCTCTCTCGAGTCAGATAATTATGAGGCTCCAACCACTATAAATAGGGCAGCTCGGCCTTATTTCAGAGCAAAAATTTCGGTCAAGATCTGAAGTTAGCAAGTGGTGCGAAGGTATCAAAAGGGAGTCTTATAGTCAGCGAAAGGAAGGGAAGGAAGAGCGAAGCTTTTAGCCTTGTTTTGTGTATGTTTTAAGGGCTGAAATTATCCACACATGCGAGGAATCTTTGCTGTCCAAACTGCAGAAAGGAGCCAAAGTATCACAGTCATATTTGGAGGTCAAATCAAGAGGAGATAAAGGTGTATCTCTAGCTGAGTTACCAAGGAAGAGAACCCCAACTAAAGTGAAGGAAATCAAGGCATGAAAGAAGGTCTTATACATGAGTTAGGGTTTCTGAATTAGGGCTGAAAAGGGTTGCAGGTCTAAAGCAATGTCAAGGAAGCCGAAATTCTGAAGAGTAGCAGAGGAGGAGGAAGAAGCAGAGGTTTGATCATTGCAAGAAGAATCTCATCAAGGAGGCTTTGTGGCTTGGTCTTGGAGTGGAAAATAGGTCAAGGGTCTTGGTCTTGGTATTTGTCAATTGAAGTTTCTATAAGAAGAAGAATTCGTTTGGGTTTTCCTCTCAAGTGAGAGAGGTTTTGGCCCTGGCCGATAACCTATATTATGTGTCTCTTGTATCTTATGGTTTATGCATTGGTAGTTGTTTGATGGAGAAAAACATTATAATAACATAAGCAAGAGAAGATCCTAATCTAAGAAGTAAAAAGCATTCACAAGCAGTTATCATAAGTAGAGAAATCAACTAATACTTGATGCCCGATATTTCTCAATAGGAACTAAGTACTTCCTCACCTTCATCAATGACTTTACCCTCTTTCTTTGGGTATACACCATTAAATCTAAAGATAAGATGACTGGAAAGTTTTAGAAATACAAAACTTTTGTGTAAAATCAAAGCAATGAGAAAATCCAATGTCTCAAGACTGATAGTACAGGTGAATATATTGGCAATGATTTCCAATCATTTCTCATAACTCAAGGCATATCTTGCTAAGGAACTATTCCTTGCACTCCGCAGTAAAATGTAGTAACAACACAGAAGAATAGGGCTATCATGGAGATGGTTGGTTGCATTCTTCACTCCAAGAAAATGAAACTTCCATTTTGTGAATAGATTGTTGTTTGCACAACCCATGTCATCAATAGAATACCTACTCGTCCTCTCACAAATATGACTCCACATGAGAAATGGTACGGAAGAAAACATCCTATTTTACATTTCAAAATTTATGGATCTGCTGCATCGGCTTATGCTCCTAATGATAGACAAAACCCATCAACATCTCCAGACTCCTCCTACACTCTGATTGGTGAAAATGAAACTTTTCAGGGATACTGCCTTTAAGATCCCACCACTTATAGAGTGGTTGAATATAGAGAGCCTATTTTAATAAGGTTTCTACTCACGAACAACCAAGATCTCTCTCACCATCACTAAATTTGAAAACAAAAAAGAGGAGCTTTGTTGATTTTCAGCTTTGTCAATCACTGAATTTATGATAAAACAATTTACAAATGTACATGATGCAAAATCAATGGAATAAGCTGAAATTTATTTCTGAGATTGTTGATGAGTCTTGTATAATGTATTTAAAGCATGTAGTTTATGCCACAGAAAATGGACACTAAAGTACAATAATTAACCATGACTAGGTTAGTCAATGGTGAATTTGAAGTGGTTAGTGTTCACATAAAAGATATGGAGTCTGTAACTTTAACACTAAGAGACTTACCATCTTCTTATAAACCCTTCAAAACCCTTTAGAAATTAATTGGGAAAGTGAGAAAGTTGAGAAGAGCTTTTTATTTGCTAATGAAGAAAGAGCATGACTTGTGCCAAAAGGAAAGCACATCTGACAAAGCCTCATATGGTAAGTGGGAAATAGAAACAAAATCAGAAGCAGAAAAAACCAAACAGTTGCCATAAAGGTAACTCTATTTCACATGCAAAAGATTGTTTCATTTTGCTAAAAAGTTGAGCATTTTCAAAAGGATTGTTAGCATAACACCAAAGTCCAAATTACAAGGGGCAAAAGAATGGTGATCAAAAAATAAAGCTCAGAAATCTACCTATGATAGTGAACAATCAAACCCTTGAGATGAAAATAGTACTTGTTTGTTATGGCACAAAAAGTATGGCACACGTCAATAATGTCCGGTATTGGGATTCAGGCACAACAAAACATATGACAAGGTGTAAAGAACTGGTGGGCGTGGAGGATGATTCTAGTGATGAAGATACAACATCAATTTCCAATGAAGCTACTTATGAAGCAAAGTGCAAAGGTAGCATTGACAATGCCAAGTGGCCACATCAGGAGAATAAAAAATGTTTGTTATGTCCCAAGTGTCAAAAACATTTTAAATTTTGTTTGGGAAATACTAAACAAGTTTTTTTAATAGCTTTTGATGAGAGGGAACAAGAAACACTACAATGAAGACATGGTGATAGGAGTAGCGGTTGGTGGTTTGTATCAGTGTTTTAAAAACCAGTCGGTCTGGCTCGGAATCGGCCGAGCTGAACGAATTGACCCCCTGCCTGGACCGGCTCGGTAGAGAAATCGGTCTAGGGGTCGGTTTGTGACCGAACCAACAGAGCCAGTCACCGACTCAGCCGGTTCGGTCACAAACCGGTTGGCTCGGCTGAGCCAGAGTTAGACCGGTTGAGCCAGTCCCAGCCGGCCGTGAACCCCACTTTTGCCCAAAAACGGACCCCAAAACCAATTTTTGTTTGTTGTTAGGGTTTTGGCAAGGCCTCTAACCATTCCCTATCCTATTAAAGCTACCCAACCCCTCTCATTTCCTCACTAATATCTCATTGCATTCGAGTGAGCATTTGTGAGGAATTTGTGAAGAGTTGTGAGTTGGTTTTTGGAGCAGCTTTGAGGAGTCTCTTGGGCAAGCATTGGAGCAACAATGAAGAGCTTCTTGGGCAAGCATTGGAGCAACAATGAAGAGGCTAGAGCCTAGAGGTATTTTTTTTCCCTTCTAAAATCGGTCTTTGCTCGTTTTTTTATTTTGCAAATCTGAAAATGGAAAACATAGATTTTTGTGAAAAAAATGAATATAGAACAAGTAGTTTTTTTTCATTTTCATTTTCAGATTTAAACCTTTCATTTCCAAGTCAAAAAATAAGTACAAAATGGCTCCCAGAATGAAAGACGTTGCTTGGGCATATGCTGAAATCGTTGATGATCAAATGCATTGCAATTTTCGTAAGAGAAAAATTAAGGGGGCTGGAGGAGGCATTCATAAGTTGAAACTACACTTGGCTGATCTTAGAGGCAAAATTACTCCATGTGAAGCATCAATAGAAGAGATTGGGGAAATTAGAAAGGAGTTGAGAGATCAATTTCAAAAGTTTGAGGAAGACAAAGCTAGGCAAAAAGAAATAGAGGCTGAAATTGGGAGGAAGAGGAATATAAAACACATGATCACTACCAACCCCAATTTTGATTCTGAGGGTTCTTAATCTATCCCTTGCACTGATGCATCAAATCCCTTTCGCTATGTTCCTCCCTCTTTGGAGTCTATTCAAGAAAAGGGTAAGGGTGCAATGAAGAATAAGGGTATTATCAAAAGTTTTTTCACACCCTCTTCTCCCTCTAATAGTGCACATGGTCCTACAACTATTAGAGGTCAAGTGCAACCCACTTTAGATCAGTATTGGAAGAAAGAATTGAGAGAAACTGCTTGTGATTACATTGCTAGATGGTGGTATGATGTTGATATTCCCTTCAATTCTTCTTGTTCACCATATTATGAACCTATGTTTGATGCCATATATGCTGCTAGAAAGGGCTTCAAAGGCCCAACTATGCATGAGTTAAGAGGATCTCTTTTGAAAAAAGAGACTGTGCCCATTGATGAATATTTGAAAGAATTCAAAAACTCATGGGCACAAACAAGATGTACCATCATGTCAAATGGATGGACTGATCAGAGGAACCGTACCATCATAAACTTTCTTGTCTTTTGCCCACGGGGAACCATGTTTCTAAGATCAGTTGATGCATATGATAGGGTGAAAGATGCACACTTGGTGTTTCAACTTTTGGATGAGGTTGTTGAAGAGGTGGGGGTGCAAAATGTTGTTCAAATCATCACAGATAATGCCTCTAACTATGTTCTTGCCGGTAAATTGTTAAGAGGAAAAACACAAAACCATCTTTTGGACTCCATGTGCTGCACATTGCATAGACCTCATGCTTGAGGATATTGGTAAAATAGATTAGATCAATAACACTGTAGAACATGGAAAAAGCATCACAAAATATATTTACAATCACTCATGAATTTTGAACCTTATGAGGAAACACACAGGGTGCAAGGATATTATTAGACCTATCATCACTAGATTTGCAACACATTTTTTGACATTGCAATCTATTCTTTCCCAACATAGAAACTTGCAACAGTTGTTTTCTAGTGATGAATGGAATGAATGTCAGTGGGCTCGCAAACAGGATGGCAAAGATGTAAAAAAGAAAGTTAATGAAGAAATATTTTGGAAAAAGGCAACAGAGATTGTGAAGGTTGTTGAGCCACTGGTTAAGGTGTTGCGGTTGGTGGATGGGGAAAGATTGGCTATGGGCTTCATTTATGAGGCTATGGATCAAGCAAAGGAGCAAATAAAGGCAACATACAAGGAGAGAGTGGGTAAGTATGGGCCCATTTGGGAAATCATTGATCAAAGATGGAACAATCAACTCCATCGCCCTATACATGCAGTTGGGTATTTTTTGAACCCATAGTATCATTATAAAGCTCAGGAAGCAAGAGCTTTGACTTGGGAGGTTAGAGATGGATTGATTAACTGCATTGATCGCATGATCCCCAAGGAGAGTGACCAGTTGCTGATACACAATCAGATCACTGTGTTCAGCAAAGCCACAGGTACCTTTAGCAAGAACCTTGCAAGGATTACAAGGGAATATAATGAATAAAATAATGTTAATTAGTAATAAGATTGAAGAGGCGCGTCTGATGGGACATGACCTTTCGTTAAGAGGCACCTGTCTAGGTATATAAGCAAGCCTCATTTGTAACATTTTCAATCAACTCATTATTCATATTATTTAATATAATATTTGTATCCTTAATGGATATTCTGATATTCCAAGTCTTCTGGAGTATTTAACTTGAGAAGGAACTTTGTTCACTTCCTTTGGTATTAGAGCAGTTCAATCTTCTGGCCGCTCACCACTGCACAGAGACATGCTCTCCGATCCAAGTCTTTGACCATAAAAATGGTCAACTTCGTTGTCGTTGAAGCGTTTCGCTAGAAGCTTGTGGAGTGTCTCCCTTTTCGCTAATAAGCCCTTGGCCATTTTTTAAATAAGGGAAAAATAAAAAGAAGTCAAAAGTTCAAAAAAAAAATTGGGAAAAAAAAAATTTTAAAGAAAAAAATAAATAAAAATAAGAAAAGAAAAAAAAAAGAATTTATATTGACTTTAAAAAAGCGATAAGAAAAAAAAATCAGAAAGGAGGAAGAGCGTACATATATTATAAAGGAATTATTAAAAATAAAGTTATAAGAAAATTTAATTATCTATATAATTAAAAAATATATATATACACAAACAAACTAAGTTACCTTGCCGATCGGACAGGCCATTTGTTACCCTTTGGCACCTGACGCGCCAGTTCATTCCTCTGACGTGTCCGCAGAGGCAACCGAACTGGCCCACAGCCAAATCCAGCATGAGCCGCATACGCAATTGACTCCAGCCTGGCAAACCGAAGAAAACCGAGCCGTCAGGCCACTGCCACCGTAACGGTCAATACGTTGTTTTCCACTTCCCGTCGAATCCATATCGTTGTTCCAAACCTCTGCGCTATACCACATGTGTGTCCCCCTATACAAAGTATCGTGAACCTCATCAGCGGCGTTGTGTAAATTCCTAATAGGCCAGTGTATCAATCCGTCGTGCTCCCTTGTGAATCGATTCATAATGTTTGGTATTTGATTCATATTAGTTAGTATTTATTAGTGACATATGTTTAATTAAATATATAATATACCTTATAATATAGTTATATAATAAATTTTATAATTAAAGAAAGAAAAATATATAGGGACTTGAAGTGATAAAAGGACCATATATATATATATATATATATATATATATATATATATATATATATATAATTTAGTAAGGAAGAAGTATTTGAGGCTCTTTAAAGGAGAGGATTAGCTAATTTTCATTACTAAGATTGAAAGAAGAGAAGTAAAGGAATTATTAAGGTTTTTAAGGTTATTTTAAAGATAAGGGTTACAAAAAAATACCTTAAGCTCATTAACAAACACAAAAGAGCGTTCCTTTGTGAAGAAAAAAAAAGGCATCTAAATCGGAACTGAAGGAAAGGAGATTTTTAGAAACCTTACCCAGCAACGCTAAAGTGCTATTTAAATTTAAAGGAACTCCCGCAGGAAAAGATGTCACTATTGCTATATCACCCGCCGAAGATAAAAATTATATAAACCCTAAAATTGCCAACCAATTGGTGATTCCTCAGTTAAATATAATCGAAAAATTAGACTTTTTTAGCAAAAAACAATACGAAATCACTAATTTACAGTTAAACATTGGCGATTATACATTTATATCAAAATTCCTTGTTCAATCCTTACTTTTTGACGATAGTGACATTGTGTTGGGTTCACCATGGATGGAAACCCTAGGTTGATTTATCCTAAATACTAAAAAGAAGTTTTTGACATTCTCCTACAAAAAGAAGAAAATAACGATACAGGACATTAACTTGAAATCAAATTTAGTGACGCCTGAAGACATACAAGAAATTTCAAAAGTAATTTTTCAAGAAGGTAAAAGGGTGATACAAAATATGCAAAAGGAAATTGACAAAATCACCACTAACAAGAATGAAGAAGTTGCTCACCTCAAGGACCACACCAAAAAATTACTAACGCAAAGTAAGAAGTTGAAGAAGAACAAGAAGTCATTAGAAAACAAGGTGCAACAACTTGTCAAAAAGGAATCGTCGAAACCTTCAAATGTAGAAATTCAAGTTGAAGAAGAAATGCACGTCAATCCAATAAATATCACAACTCAAAAAGAAAATAAACTAGTTGAAGTAAAGATGTACTAAGAAGTTGCAACTCCAACAACAAAAGATTCGAGTGAAGATCCAAAAGTTAGCTATTCAACGTCCATAGCTAAAGGAAATCAGGTACTTCAAATAAATCAAGGAAATGACATAAACAAGATAAGGGAAAATCGAATCAATAGAATTCCCTATCAACATCCGAATCACGAGAGTAGACAACTCGATCAAGCTATGTATTCAGAACATAAACAACAAACGGATGTTCCGAAGAATATTGAAGTGCGCACAACTCAGTCTAGTGATAACAGTTCATCACAAGGTTCCAGTAATCACAAAAGTCGACAAAATATTAATTTAGGATTGTCTGATCCCTCATCCATGCGACAATTTTATATATCACTCCAAGGATCATATCATCTAGTATCAACGAAGATTTGGAGACAAGAATCAAGGCCTTTTATCAACAAGCTTTTGAGGAGGACATGATGTTAATTAGTAATTAGGTTGAAAAGATGTCTAATGGGACATGACCTTTCGTGAAGAGGCACATGTCTAGGTATATAAGCAGGCCTCATTTGTAACATTTTCAATCAATTCATTATTCATACTATTTAATATAATATTTGTATCTTCAATGGATATTATGATATTCCAAGTCTTCAGGAGTATTTAACTTGAGAAGGAACTTTGTTCACTTCAGGGAATCAGATGAGCCAAGTAAACAAAGAATTTCAATTTTGAAATTCATATTTTATTATTTTGTATAATTGTTTATAATTTGAAAGTTGAATATAATTTGTTGAGCTAACTGAAACTCATTACACAACTAAGTTTTTTGCAGGACAATGGTGGGAGGCATTTGGTAGCCATTGTCCTCAATTACAGAGGTTTGCAATCTACATTTTGAGTCAAACTTGCAGTGCTTCTGGGTGTGAGCGCAATTGGTCTGTCTTTGAGAGGATTCACACAAAGAAGAGAAATTGTTTGGAGAAAAAACGGTTAAATGATCTAGTCTATGTCCAGTACAACGTCTGACTAAGACGCAACCAATAGTTGAACAAAAGACCTGATTCAAATCCCATTGTGTTGGAGGATATTGATCCAACATCAGATTGGGTAGTGGAGACTTGTCCACCAAAGTTTGACTCTGATGAGGATATTGTGTGGGGATGGACTTTGAGTCACAGGTAGAGGCTCAGCTAAATGCAAATCCACTAGTAGTAGGCCCGGGCCCAAGTCCTCTAGTTGCAGTCGCAAGCACTTTCTCTAGTCAACCACGAAGGAAGTGAATAGCTCGTCTATCTCAAGCTCAACGTGCTACAGTTCTAGTTGAGGATGTTGATGAGGAGGAGGAGAGAGGGGTTTCCCCCTCTGATTCAAAGTTTGAGCCAGAAGATATTGCCTTGTCAGATTTCTAGTAGTAGTGACTAGTCATGTTTTGTTGTAGAGGTCATTTAGAGCCTCCTTGGTTATGTCTTTTATTCTAATCTCTATATCATCATAATGTATGTACTATGTATTGGACAGTGCACTGGGTTTAATTTTGATACAATGGATATATTCATGAGCCTACTTTGATCATTTGTTGTCTTTTGTCTATATTGTAATGCTTTGTTTTTGGAAACATGAATGAAAATCTTTAAAATTATGTTATAAAAAAATTAATATATAGTGTATTTTTTACAAAGACCGAATCATTGAAACCGAAACAGCCGAGTCGATACCGAGTCAGAGTCAGAGGCGGAGTCGACCCTCCGCCAGTTCCGAACCCGAGTCGGAGTTTTAAAACACTGGTTTATATAAGTTGGATGCAATTCCTATCATCCAAGAGGCCTTGGTGTTGAGAAATCTAGGGCATTATGATTCGGTTTTTCTTTTAGATTGATTTCTCTTACTTTAACAAGTTCTTTTCATATTATAATACTTTCCTTTTGTTATTATTATGTTCCTTCATCATCAAGATAAATATCAAAAAAATGAGGATCACGAACACAAGAAAAGAACAAAAGATGTAGGCACTCAGACAGGGAAAACCCCTTTCTAGTAGAAAACCCAATCCAACTCTTCCACTAGTAGATTCAAATCAAAATGAGACAATCCAAGACCATAGACAAAGATCTCCTCCAATCACCAAGTCAGCCCTTCCTTCAAGTAAGATGTATTATGCCAAAGTCTCCAAGTGTCGGCTTCCTAGATGCAGCTTCAATCCAGAATTTCGGCCCCTGGCATTAGAATTTTGTACCTGCAACTAATTCAGAATTTTCAGCCCTAGATTTAGTTCAAAAACCCTACCAACCTTACCATGCGTAAGAGACATACCCAAAAACTTCGATTTTCCTTCTTTCTTGGATTAGGTCTTCTTTTGCACTTCACTCTCTTTTTTGTCCTCTTTCTCTTTGTAGATCAAACTTGTGTGAGTGTTTCCAAATGAGTCGAGTTGCCTCTATTTATACTGCTTCCACAAGGTCGAATTGCCTCCAATAGGGCCAACTTCCCCAGGACAGGGCCGACTTGGTGAGAAGGGACAAAATGACTCTTTTCACTCAAAAATAAATTTCTTGACATGATACAAATGCCCAAGAATGATCTAATAAATATGACAATGACTCTTTTGACTCTTGACAAAACCTAGAAGCCTTCAATGGACACTATGACCTAAAAAATAAATGAAGAGCATGAAACACATGCTTCAATAATATTTTTCTTTTACAATAATTTTCTTTTGACAAATACAATTACGAACACTGACATTAGTTACATTCAACACTCCCTCTTAACTAGGGAGGTATTCATAATTACATATATACAAAGGTACATGGAAGATCTCAAAATGATATACTCTATGAAGAGTCACAGCACACGCAGTGCTATAGATTAGATACCTGACCAGGGTATCTAACCGAGTGGGACTAAGGTGTGTTCCAAGCTTTAGTTTTTCTGGGTACCATTAGGCTTTAGCTCTAACACCAACCTAGGGATCTAGGTGTGCATCCAAGGTCGGAGCTCCAAGACCAACGATACCCTCCCTACTTCGGGATCTAGACATCATCACAAGTCAACCAAATGTCCTCCCAAACATCTTGTCTCCCCAAGATGCTTCATCTCTCCTTATCAACTAAAGCAAATATATCCACCAATCCAAGCATGCTTCAAACCTTTAACCTTCTTATGGAGAGATCCTACACAATCACAATCCCAATCAATAATAAACTTTCAATATATATATATATATATATATATATATAGAGAGAGAGAGAGAGAGAGAGAGAGAGAGCACAAACCTTCAAGGTCTTTAGCTATTTTGATGTTACTTAAATCATCATCAGATTTATTTGAATACATCTCGTCGGAAGTTTCCTTCATCAATTTTCCAACAGCACCAAACTCAACCTCGGCACTTTTCAATGTAACCAACTTTTGTTTGCAACATCATCAATCATGAACAATATGTCTATAGTGCTTTAGCTATTCTCCAATCTCAATCATCCTTATGATCTTTACATCAAGTTAGTAATTCGAAGAGATTAATTTTTCAACTAAGCTCCCTCTCAAATAGGGAATATGTCAATCAACAATTTTTGTTCTTTCAACCACACAGACTCTTTCTTTTGCATCATCATTACATCAGAGAACTTTGATCTTTCAAAGCCTTATTCCTTCAAGAACATCATCCTTTTTATGGCAACAAGCGCATCTATTCATTTTTAATGTCATCATCTTTCTTACAACTTCCTCTTTCCATCATGCTTATTCATCTTTAATTATGAACATCTTCCACATCTTGAAGATTATGTTCCTGTAGATATTTAACAGCAAGTACAAATATACAAAAGCATGAAGTCAACTATATCAAAATCATGGCATTTACAATCGAAATATCAAAATAATCAAGCTTCAGACATTAGATACGTAAACGTAGTTAGGTTCATAGTCAGCAAAGGTTACATCTTTTATATTCTGGACTTTAACAATTTGCTAGGGTTTTTGTCATAAACCCTAGATTCCATCATCGAGACTTAAAGCCTTATATATCAGTAACTAAATCAAGTTAGCAATCAATTATAGCACTCTACATTTTCAATATTATACCCTAGAATTGCATATCAAGCTCAACGAGAAGATATCAACGATCGAGTTAGCATATTAGCATTTCATGTCTAGGCATTCATTCTTATATCAATCTCTACAACAGTTTTATTGTAAACCCTAGATACAAACATCAAACCCCAACAATTTTGACCACACCAGGGTTTCAATTATTGGGAAGCTTATACACTTAGGGTTTCATTCTTAGGACATTACTTTTAACAATTACAAAGGTTTTTGTTCATAAACCCTAATTTACCAACTCCTAAGAATTTAGGGTTTCATTATATATACAAAACATTAATAACAAACCCTAAAATACTAGGGTTTCATAACATTAACAAACCATAGACATTAAGAGTAGAATTTCATTTCTAGATTTTATCAACAAACCCTAAGTGGATTAAGGGTATCATCAATGTTCAAAAAATCGCGATTTTTTCACGTGGATGATAAAATCGCAATTGGAAAAAATCACTATCCGATATGAAAAAATCGTCGAGGCACGCGACAGAGTGATTTTAAAGGTCAAATTTGGTTTTTTCTCTCATTTTGCAGACAGAGGGCAGAGGTGAAAGCTAAGGAGAAGGAGAACTCATCTACAAGGGAAATAAAGGAGAAAAATGAAGGAATTTAGCATCCCAAGCAAAAAAAAATCAAGTTTGGACCAAGTTTTTTCAGCAGGGCGAGGTTTTCAAGTATGGACATCAAATTTGGCGCTATTTTTTTGTTGTTTTCTTGTTTTTCCTTGGGTTTCTATCACCCCTATATTTTCCATGATTTTTGCTTGGCTTTGAGTGTGTTTTTTTTACATATTTGTTGCATTTAGTGGAGAGGGTTTTTTTGGGTAAAAAATACAAAATTTTGATTGTTAGTTTTATTTGTTTAATTTCTTCTTGTGCCTTAGTTTTTTTCCATGATTTTTGTTTGGGTTTGAATGTGTTTTTTTTGGGCATTATTGTTACATTGAGTTGACGGTTGTTTTTTGTCAAAAATTCAAAATGTGGTTTGTAAATTTTAATTTCATTTGTTTAACTTGCAATTCTTCTTGTGCCCTAGGTTTAAAACTTCAAACTTCAAATTTCAATCTTACATCAAAACTCAAGATTCAACAAAATTACAAACATGCCAAGGAAATTGGACCCTATGTGGAAATTTGGTGAACCTAATGGAGAGTTTGATAGATCAAATTTGACTTGCAAGTTAATGTAGACAGCATATGACAAGGGGGGTATACAGATTGAAGTTTCACCTTGCACAAATTCCTAGACATGAGGTAGGGCCTTGCACAAACACAAATCCATAAATCATTGCAGAGCCATCAAATCATTAGAAGAAAGAGAGACAATCAAAGTGACCAAGGCAGCTCTGAAGAGTCAAATGGTAGGGGTGGAGTGGCAAGATTGGGAGGTGACTGTGAGAGTGGTACTAGTTCTTCAACATCAGCATCTACACTCAACCCCATAGTTGCTTCATCATATTTTGTTCCTAACCACACCTGGAGCACAACCATCTATCACATCAGCGCTTAAAAAAATGGAGAAGGAAGAAGTTGATGAGTTGTTGCGAAAGTGCCTTCTTTGGAGTGACATTCCTTTCAACATTGCCAGAAACAATCCATTTTACCAGCCAGCGATTCATGATATTTCTACTGTTGGCCTGAGGTACAAATCCCCTTCATATGATGAATTTAGAGGATGCGTTCTTCAAAATGAAAAGGTTGAATGCACTAAGATATTGAAGGAGTTTAGGGGCTCATGGGAACACACAAGATGCATTGTGATGTCATATGGTTGGAACGATCAAAAGGGTAGAACCCTTATTAACTTCTTGGTTAATTGTCCCAAGGGGGAAATGTTTACAAAATCTGTTGATGCATCTACACAAATCAAAGACGCACTTTATTATGTGATTTGTTGGATGATATCATTCAAGAGGTGAGTCCACAACATGTTGTCCAAGTCATAACGGACAATGCTGCAAATTCTGTTGATACTGGCAACATGCTTATGGAGAGGTATCCTACCTTATTTTGGACACCTTGTGTTGCACACTACATTGATTTTGTAATATCCCCAAAGGGAAATAACCAGTAATAAACAGAAATGCACTAATACAGATATAAACTGAACCAGATCACTGAATCATGACACATATAACACCAAAATCTGAGCCATTTTATTAATCAGAAAGTACATAGAGAGGAGTACAATAAATCAGAGTAAGTGCACCTATCCTTGCCCTAGGCAAGTGGGGACCCTCTCAACAGAAAAGTGGCTGCAACAAGGACAGCGTCCTGGCTGCTCTGCAAGCTGAAGATGAACTGCGCTGGGGCTGAAGACTGCAAACCCTCTCAAATGGAAAAACGCTGTCTCTGCCAGTGACAGCGCAGAAACAGATAAAGCACCAAGCCCTCAACTCTCCAGACAGATGAAGCTGCTACAGGATCCTGGAAAACGCTGTTAAGCACTCCTCACAATGATCTGCTCCTCAGATCTGCGTCCCACCTGATAGATCTGAAGCCTCCTATCACAACTGCGTCCTCCCTTTCCTGATCTGCGTCCTCCAAAACCCAATCTGCTGCCAAACCCTCAGATCTATGCTAGATCTGGAACTATCTCCTCAGATCTACAGCCTCTAGGGCTAGATCGGGTGTTTCCCCTTCAGATCTGGACTAGATCTGTCAATAACTCCTCAGATCTGTCACTCCTCAAGCTGGATCTACTGCAAAACCCTCAGATCTGCAATATACAAGGCTAGATCTGCAACATACAGGACTAGATCTGCAAGATCTATCCTTCACAAAGCTAGATCTGACAAGAAACCTTCAGATCTGCAACCCTCACCTCCAAGAATGGGCAGCGTCCTCACTCTGGGCTTGATCAGCGTCCTTCTGCCCCTCAAACAGCGTTTTCTCTGCCAGTCTGGAACTGCGTCCTCCTTGGACAGCGTCCTTCCTCTCCTGCAAGGAACAGCGTCCTCTCTTCAGATAAAACATCGTCCTTCTCCTCAAAGACTCAGCGTCCTCCCTTCTCTTGCTCTGCGCAGCCACAAGAGGGCTTTCCTCCTCCTCGGATGTGCTTCAGAAATGCTGCTGCTTTGCTACTGAAAAACCTTGCTAGGGCGGGCACTCGAAGTCCCCCGAAGCTAAGGGTGAAACCAGAAAAACCTTACCAGGGCAGGCACTCGAAGTCCCCCGAGGCTAAGGGTGAGATCTCCGACCGGAGACACTCGTGCACTAAGCAGTGCTGCAGACCGACTAAACAACCGACGTGCTGAAGCAGACAAAGTCTAGCTATCAATAAGAATATCAAATCATGGATGATCCAAATGAGGTGAGAACCTCTCCTTTTATAATGCCAAACTCCCTCCAAAACTTAACTCTCCTTTGACCTGCGCAGTTTACCTTGGGTCAGCGTGAGGCCTCCCCTCATATACGTGTGGACCCCCAAGGCCCCCTCTTTAAGTTATAACGTTACTCAACTAGGAAAACACTTTATTTTATAAAGTGAGGTGACTAAAGTGAGGTGACCCCTCTTATTTCTCACTTTATTTATTATTTCCAACTAAAGCGGCAAAATTAAACAAAAATGAGATATTCCAATTAGCAAGGCTAATTGGGAATATTACAGATTTGATGTTGGAGGACATTGGAAAAGTTCGTTTTGTAAATTATATTGTTGATTCATCAAAAAGCATGACAAAATTTATATATAAACATGCATTTGTGCTTAATTTGATGAGAACACTCACCAACAACAAGGAGTTGGTGCGCCTTGTCATTACACAGTTCGCCACTAGCTTCATATCTCTTCAATCCCTCCTGAATTCTATGTGGGATGTGAAGACAATGTTTCTTTTAGAGGAGTGGCGTGCTTTTCCATATAGCTGCAAACTAGAGGGATAGGCCATATGCAGGCTAGTTTCATACCAAGAAAGCTTCTGGGTGGGAGTGCAGGAGGTGTGTAGCATTTCTAACCTTTGGTAAAGGTTCTTCGATTAACTGATGGAGGCAAGCCCACAATGGGCTACTTGTATGAGGCCATGGATAGGGCCAAAGAATCCATCCGAAGCTACTATGATGATAAGGGTGATGATGGGTTTTGTAATATTCCCAATTAGCTTTGCTAATTGGAATATTGCATTTTTGCTTTATTTTGCTGCTTTAGATAGAAATAATAAATAAAGTGAGAAATAAGAGGGGTCACCTCACTTTAGCCACCTCACTTTATAATAAAGTGTTCTTTTTCCTAGTAGATTGACGTTGTAACTTAGAGAGGGGGCCTTGGGGGTCCACGTGGACATGATGGGGGAGGCATCAGGCTAACCCAAGGTAAACTGCGCAGATCCAGGGAGAGTTAAGTTTTGGAGGGAGTTTGATGTTATAAAAGGAGAGGCTCTCACCTCATTTGATCATTCATGATTTGATATTCTTATTGATAGCTGGACTTTGTCTGCTTCAGCACGCCGGTTGTTTAGTCGATCTGCAGCATTGTTTAGTGCACGAGTGTCTCCGGTCGGAGATCTCACCCTTAGCCTCGGGGGACTTCGAGTGCCTGCCCTGGTAAGGTTTTTCTGGTTTCACCCTTAGCTTCGGGGGACTTCGAGTGCCCGCCCTAGTAAGGTTTGTCCTGAGTATACTTTTCAGTTCCAGTAGCAGCAGCGGCAGTTTCTGAAGCATATCTGAGGAGGAGAAAAGCCCTCTTGTGGCTGCGCAGAGCAAGAGAAGGAAGGACGTTGATTCTTGAAGGAGAAGGACGCTGTCTCATCTGGAGAGAGGACGCTGATCCTTTCAGGAGAGGAAGGACGCTGTCCAAGGAGGACGCAGTTCTGGTTTGGCAGAGAAAACGCTGTTTAGGGAGGCAGAAGGACGCTGTCTAGCCCTAGAGTAAGGACGCTGTCCATTTCTGAAGGTAAGGATTGCAGATCTGAAGGCTTATTGTTAGATCCAGCTTTGGGAAGGATAGATCTTGCAGATCTAGTCCTGTATGTGGCAGATCTAGTCTTGTATGTTGCAGATCTGGGGGTTTTGCACTAGATCCCGCTTGGAGAGTTGCAGATCTGAAGAAATATTGGCAGATCTAGTCCAGATCTGAAGGGTTAACATCAGATCCAGCCCTAGAGGCTGTAGATCTGAAGAGATATTGTCAGATCCAGTATAGATCTGAAGGTTTGGTGGCAGATCTGATAGGGGAGGATGCAGATCAGAGAGAGGAGGACGCAGATCTGGTTTGGAGGCTTCAGATCTGTCAGATCTGAGTGTTCAGGAGCAGATCCACTTGGTAGGACGCTGATCTGAGGAGCAGACTTGGGAGAGGCAGGCTCAACAGCGTTTTCTAGCCTTCAGTGGCTGATCTATTGTCTGGAGGGTTTCCTGCGCTGTCACTAGCAGAGACAGCGTTTTCTATTGTGGAGGGTTTGCAGTCTACAGCCCCAGCTCCAGCGCAGTTCATCTTCAGTTTGTAGAAGCAGCTAGGACGCTGTCCTTGTTGCAGCCATTTGTCTGTTGAGAGGGTCTCCACTTGCCTAGGGCAAGGATAGGTGCACTTGCTCTGATTTATTGTACTCCTCTCTATGTATTTTCTGATCAATAAAATGGCTCAGTTTCTGGTATTCCATGTGTTATGATTCAGTGATCTGGTTCAGTATTATATTTCCTATATCTGTATTGGTGTATTTTTGTTTATTACTGGTTAGTCCCCATTTGGGGATATTACAGTGGTATCGGAGCTTAGATCTGGCTCAGCCTGTGGTGCTAGCAATCTATGGCACCTAGGGGTCGCCCCAGTCTCCTCGGGGGAAGCGATTCTGATTCAGAGGCAGAACGGAGACAAAATCCAATGGAGGCCATGTTTGCAAAGTTTGCAGAGAAGATGGATGTATTCATGCAGGATGTGAGGAAGATTGCAGAAGGGACGCAGAAGGAACCCCCTAAGATTTTTCAGGTAGGGGAAGGATCGGGAACGTCTAGTTGCATACCAGATGCTATTCCCATTGTGACAGCGCAGAAGGCCGATTCCATGGACACGCGACCTACTATGCCTACTTTCTCGGTAGAGGAAGAGGAGCAAACGGCATCAAGAGATGGGGGTCTTGATCTTCATGCAGTTTGGTTTGCAGATTGGCGAAGCATGGGACAGGAATTCATGGATGCTCTCCCTTTCAATCAATATCTGCAGTTCCGAAGCGGCGGTAAGCCTCATGATCGAAATAAGGGACGGGGCTCCCACCGTGATAGTAACCGTGCAGCCAGCAAATTTCATTTGCCGATGTTTGATGGGTCACCAAAGACCACAGCCAGGTCTTGGGTGGAGAAACTAGACCTCTATTTTCAGCTTAACCAGATGCCGGAGAAGGAGGCCATTAAGATGGCTGCATTACATCTAGAGGGTGAGGCCCAGAACTGGTGGTTTCATGGGTTGACAACACTGGGGCATTCCACAGTGACTACATATGCTGAGTTCACCATGAGGGTGGTGAAACGTTTTGATCAGAAGGACCCGGATCAGCCTTTCCTCGAGCTGACCAAGCTCAAACAGACAGGTAGTGCAGAGGCATACATCTCGGACTTTTTGAGGGTTTCAGTGATGGTACCTGACATATCAGCAGCTCGGTTGATCACGATGTTTGTAGAGGGGCTGTCAGAACCACTTCGTGGTCTAGTCCGGTCGAACAAACCGGCTACCCTTCAGGATGCTATCAGTAGGGCCCGTGACCTACAAGATGTCTTGCCTAGGACTCGGCCACCTTATCCCCAGAGACAGGCTTTCCAGCCTAAGGGTAAGGACACGAGGGTTCCGCCTCCCAAGGCGAATCCCGGACGAGGACAGTATGATGACGAGGCTAGGAGAGAGCTGAGACGGAAGCGATTGTGCTTCACCTGCCAGGAGCCATGGGCACCAGGACACAAGTGCACAGCAGGGAAGGCACATTTCATAGAGGTCTTCTCCGAGGGCAGTGGAGAAGAGGATGAGTTGGATGATGAGGAGGCAGGAGAGTGTTATGCAGCGCAGAGTGCTTTACCGCCTCCGCCACCCGGTGCAGGAGAGGCATCATTTGCACCTACTGGGGGAGCTCTAGCAGCATTACGAGGAGTCCCCAAGTATCTGACATTGCGCGTACGTGGGACAGTGCGGGGACAGCGTGTCTCAGTTCTAGTTGACAGTGGGGCCACCCACAATTTCATCGATGCCCAGATGGTCGCACAGAGAGGCATACCCACGGAGAGCTTCGAGGGGTTTTCTGTTTTGGTCCCAGGAGATCAGACCATGGCTTGTGCTCGATATGTACCAGAGTTATCGGTGACGATGGGCACCTATACTTTGACTGATCACTTCTTTGTGGTGGACATTCCGGACACCAATGTGATATTGGGAGTGCAGTGGCTTATCACTCTAGGGAAGGTCACAACAGATTGGAAGGCCTTGGAAATGGAGTGGGATGATCCCAAGACGGGAAGGCATAAGAAGATCCGAGGGCAGAACACATATCCGCCCCAGACGGTATCGGCACATAGCATGGATGCGACATTCCGCAGGGGAGATATAGAGTGGGCAGTCGAGCTGCGGGCTTCAGAGATAGTAGATACAGGTAGGGCGGTGCACCCTGATCTACAGACTCTTCTCGACAGGTATGCAGTAGTTTTTGGAGACATTCCACCAGGACAGCCACCAGATCGTGGGTTTGAGCACACGATCGAGTTGGAGCAGGGGATACAGGCAGTGATCACCACTCCTTATCGGCATCCCAAGGCCTATCGGGATGAGATAGAGCGGGCCATTCAGGAGCTGCTGGCCCTTGGGCACATTCGACCCAACACCAGTCCTTTCGCTTCGTCAGTAGTGCTGGTGAAGAAGAAGGATGGCACATTACGCATGTGCATTGATTACAGAGCTCTGAACAAGAAGACTTTGAAAAACAGGTACCCCATTCCCAGGATCGATGAGTTGATGGACGAGTTGAGAGGAGCACGATTCTTCTCAAAGATTGATTTGAGGTCTGGGTACCATCAGATACGCATGAGGGAACAGGACATTCCCAAGACTGCTTTCAGGTGTCATTATGGGCACTTTGAGTTTCTGGTTATGCCATTTGGACTGACCAATGCACCTGCCACTTTTCAGTCTTGCATGAACCATATCTTCAGGGATCATCTGAGGAAGTTCGTACTAGTTTTCTTTGATGATATTCTCATATACAGCAGGACCTGGGAGGAGCACCTCCAGCACATTGAGACGGTCTTGCGCATTCTGGAGGAGCAGCAGTTCTTTGCCAAACTCTCCAAGTGTGAGTTTGGATTGACAGAGATGTTGTATTTGGGACACATCATAGGAGTGGACGGAGTGAGAGTCCATGACGAGAAGATCCGGGCTATCAGGGACTGGCCAGAACCGCGGAATGTGACAGAGCTTAGAGGGTTCATTGGTATCTGTACTTACTACAGGAAGTTCGTCAAGGGCTTCTCACAGCTTGCTGCACCCCTCACAGAGCTGACGAGGAAGGGGGCATTCAGTTGGACAGATACCGCCCAACGAGCTTTTGATAAGCTCAAGGAGGTGATGAGTAGTTGTCCGGTGCTGGCATTGCCCGATTTTACTCAGCCCTTTATCCTAGAGTGCGATGCATCAGGGGAAGGGATTGGAGCAATTTTGATGCAGGAGGGTCATCCGATTGCATTCGAGAGCCGGAAGCTCCTTCCACACGAGAGACTTTACCCCATCTATGATAAGGAGATGTTGGCCATCATGCATGCATTGGCCAAATTCCGGCAGTACTTGGTAGGCGGCAGATTCAGAGTCAGGACAGATCATAACAGCCTGAAGTACTTTCTGGAGCAGAAGCAGTTACAGGAGAGGCAGCAGAAGTGGATCAGCAAGATCCAGGCTTACGACTTTGACATAGAGTATGTCAAAGAGAAGAACAACGTGGTAGCAGATGCCCTTTCCCATAGACCAGCCACGTTATCCCTCATGAGCTTGGACGCTGATTGGAAGGCTCGACTACTGGTTGAGTATTCCAAGGATAGATTTGCATGTGAGGTGCTGGATGGACAGGTAGCAGATAGCAGATACAGGGTGGCCGATGAGGTCATCTATTACGGGGATAGGATCTTCTTGACTGAGGGGTCTCAGCTCAAGGAGAAGATACTCCATGCCTCTCATGATTCACCATTGGCGGGCCATCAGGGGTTCACCAAGATGTACAGGGCCATCCGGGAGAGATTTGCATGGAAGGGCCTCAAGGAGGACGTACTCCAGCATGTTCGGGAGTGTGAGGTTTGCCAGCGGAACAAAGGGGAGATGAACCATCCCGCAGGATTGTTGCAGCCGCTTCCCATTCCAGAGGGGAAGTGGGAGAGTGTTTCGATGGACTTCATCACTGGTTTGCCCACAGTGCAGGGCAAGGACTGCATCTTCGTGGTAGTTGACCGGCTAACGAAGTATGCTCACTTCTTCGCCATTTCGGCACACTACACAGCAGCACAGGTGGCGGAGTTATTTTTCCGGGAGGTTTTCAGATTGCATGGTCTACCCAAGACCATTGTTAGTGACAGGGACAGCCGCTTCATGGGGGGATTTTGGCAGGAGCTCTTTCGACTAGTGGGGACTGAGTTGACACCAAGCACCAGCTATCATCCCGAGACGGACGGGCAGACAGAGATAGTTAACAAGTGGCTGGAAGGCTACTTGCGTAACTACGTCAGTGGGCAGCAGAGAGCGTGGCTGAAATGGCTACATCTGGGCGAGTACTGTTACAACACAACCCATCATATGTCCATCGGTATGACACCTTTTTATGCATTGTATGGATATCAGTCCTTATCTTTTGTGGATATGATGTTTGGGGTTAGCAGGGCTCCGCGAGCCAAACTATGGATCCAAGAGAGCCAAGACATCCTTCGGACTCTTAAGGACAACATAGCCACCGCACAAAATCAGCAGAAATTATATGCAGACAGGGGCCGAGTGGAGAGACACTTTGAGGTAGGGGATTTGGTCTACCTACGGTTACAGCCATACCGCCAGTCTTCACTCAAGCAGAAGGGGGCAGAGAAGCTTAAGCCTCGTTTTTATGGACCTTACAGGGTGATTCGGAGGATCGGACAGGTTGCATATGAGTTGGAGCTGCCCCAAGGCAGCCGGATTCATAACATTTTCCATGTATCATGCCTGAAAAAGGCACTGGGCCAGCATGTGACAGTCACCGGGGAGCTACCTCCAACAGATGATGAGGGGCACTTGGTATTACAGCCAGAGGCCATTATTGACACCAGGGAGAGACAGCTGCGGAGCAGGAAGATCAGAGAGTTCTTGGTGAGATGGAAGAATCTGCCAGATGAGGATGCCACTTGGGAAGATGAGAAGATCTTACGGCATCCCTCACTTCAGTTGCTTGAGGACAAGCAACGTTTTGTCGGGGGAGACTGTAATATTCCCAATTAGCCTTGCTAATTGGAATATTGCATTTTTGCTTTATTTTGCCGCTTTAGATAGAAATAATAAATAAAGTGAGAAATAAGAGGGGTCACCTCACTTTAGTCACCTCACTTTATAATAAAGTGCTCCTTTTCCTAGTAGATTGTTGTAACTTAGAGAGGGGGCCTTGGGGGTCCACGTGGATATGATGGGGAAGGCATCAGGCTAACCCAAGGTAAACTGCGCAGATCCAGGGAGAGTTAAGTTTTGGAGGGAGTTTGATGTTATAAAAGGGAGGCTCTCACCTCATTTGATCATTCATGGTTTGATATTATTATTGATAGCTGGACTTCTGTCTGCTTCAGCACGCCGGTTGTTTAGTCGGTCTGCAGCACTGTTTAGTGCACGAGTGTCTCCGGTCGGAGATCTCACCCTCGGAGATCTCACCCCTTAGCCTCGGGGGACTTCGAGTGCCGACCACGGTAAGGTTTTACGGTTTCACCCTTAGCTTCGGGGGACAGTGCCGCCCTAGTAGGTTTCACGAGTTCCATCTTCCGGTTCGCGACGGAAGCGGCGACGGTTACGAAGCATATGTGAGGAGGAGAAAGCCTCTTGAGGTGCGCGAGCAAGAGAAGGAAGGGCCGATTCTTATGAAGGAAAGAGACCTTGTCTCATCGGAGAAGGGCCCGTGGCATGAGCGGAGAGGAAGGACGTCCAAGGCGTACGATTCGGGATTGAGAGAAAACGACGTTTTGGGAGACGGAAGGATCTTTGTCCCAGCCCTAGAGTGGAGACTGACATCCATTTCGAAGGTAAGGGTTGCGGATACCGAGAAGGCTTATTGTTAGATCTGACTTTGGGAAGGATAGATCTTTGATCTAGTCTGTATGTGGCGAGATCTAGTCTTGTATGTTGCGGTCAGGGTTTTGCACTAGATCCAGCTTGGAGAGTTGCAGATCTGAAGAAATATTGGCAGATCTAGTCCAGATCTGAAGGGTTAACATCAGATCCAGCCCTAGAGGCTGTAGATCTGAAGAGATATTGTCAGATCCAGTATAGATCTGAAGGTTTGGTGGCAGATCTGATAGGGGAGGACGCAGATCAGGGAGAGAAGGACGCAGATCTGGTTTGGAGGCTTCAGATCTGTCAGATCTGAGTGTTCTGGAGCAGATCCACTTGGTAGGACGCTGATCTGAGAAGCAGACTTGAGAGAGGCAGGCTCAACAGCGTTTTCTAGCCTTCAGTGGCTGATCTATTGTCTGGAGGGTTTCCTGCGCTGTCACTAGCAGAGACAGCGTTTTCTATTGTGGAGGGTTTGCAGTCTTCAGCCCCAGCACCAGCGCAGTCATCTTCAGCTTGCAGGGTAGCCAGGACGCTGTCCTTGTTGCAGTCATTTGTCTGTTGAGAGGGTCTCCACTTGCCTAGGGAAAGGATAGGTGCACTTGCTCTGATTTATTGTACTCCTCTCTATGTATTTTCTGATCAATAAAATGGCTCAGTTTCTGGTATTCCATGTGTTATGATTCAGTGATCTGGTTCAGCATTATATTTCCTATATCTGTATTGGTGTATTTCTGTTTATTACTGGTTAGTCCCCATTTGGGGATATTACAGTGATGTTGGAGGACATTGGAAAAGTTCGTTTTGTAAATTATATTGTTGATTCATCAAAAAGCATGACAAAATTTATATATAAACATGCATTTGTGCTTAATTTGATGAGAACACTCACCAACAACAAGGAGTTGGTGCGCCTTGTCATTACACAGTTCGCCACTAGCTTCATATCTCTTCAATCCCTCCTGAATTCTATGTGGGATGTGAAGACAATGTTTCTTTTAGAGGAGTGGCGTGCTTTTCCATATAGCTGCAAACTAGAGGGATAGGCCATATGCAGGCTAGTTTCATACCAAGAAAGCTTCTGGGTGGGAGTGCAGGAGGTGTGTAGCATTTCTAACCTTTGGTAAAGGTTCTTCGATTAACTGATGGAGGCAAGCCCACAATGGGCTACTTGTATGAGGCCATGGATAGGGCCAAAGAATCCATCCGAAGCTACTATGATGATAAGGGTGATGATGGGTTTCAAAAACAACAACTCATATGGGAAGTGATTAATGACATATGTAACAATACACCCCATCATCTCATTCATATTGCAGGGATCTACCTAAACCCTACATTTTTCTTACTCCCGTGACTTCTTATTTGATGTTAAGGTCATGGATGGATTCTTCACTTGTGTTCAGAAGATGGTGTCGTCTCCAATAGAACGTGCAAAAATATCCAAAAAAATGGATATATATAAGATGGTAGGTGGCACATTTAGCTTTGACATGGCTACTGTGGATAGGAAGACAAAAATGCTAGGTAAGTTTTGGTTTATTTCAAATTTCATTGTCTCTTCATACTTTGCTTCAACTTTCAAATTTCAATTTTTCTTATATTTATCTTAATTGTTGTAGATGCATGGTGTAGAAGCTATGGTGGCAAAATACTCAATCTCCAAATGCTTGCCATTCGAGAGCTCAGCCAAACATATAGCCCCTTCAAATGTCAGCGCAACTGGAATGTATTTAAAAAATACACACCAAAATGCGCAACAGGTTAATATATTCCAATTAATTTTCTGAATTCCTTAAATAATATTTTTTTATAGTATTACTTTATTATTTATAATTTATTAATTTATGACCCTTGTACACGTTGGAGTCTCAGGGATTTAATGACATGGTCTACGTCTACAACAATCTTTGATTGTGAGTGAGGCAACTTGAAAAGACACCTGATGTGGAGGCTATCTCATTGGATGGGATTGACACCACTACTGCAAGGAGGGTTGAGGCCGAGAGGGCTATCATGGAGTCAGCCCCTGATTCGTTAGAGGAGGTAGTGGAGGGGGTAGCAGTTGCAAAGGAGAAGTAACATGAGGAGGAGGTGACACCACCTACCATGGTCACCGATAGAGGACTTGGTCTACCTCTTATATCTCCTAGTTCTTCAGATTCTAGAGCACGATAGAGTCCACTGCCAGTGTCAATGCCAGCCCCAGCACCATCTTCATCTAGAGGGAAAGTTGTTACATTTTCTCGCAAGAGGGGCAGAGGAAATTAGTAGTATTAATTATTTGGTTCATTTCATTGTATATGAGATTAGGACTCATGATATGAGATACATTATTATATTTTTTTTATATTTTGAGTTTGAGTTGGGGCTCAGGGCTTAGTATTCAAGACATGATTCGATGTTATGTGTGATGTAGCACTAGACATGATATTACACATCTTATATATTAGTTCTCTTTTCATATTTATGTGTCAATGCATTATTTTATGTTGTGGATGCTTTAGATATTAAAAAAATCGAATTAAAAAAAAAAAAAATATGAAAGTTTTGTATTTGCCGAGTTTTACCGATTTTTTCCGATTTTTTTTTTTTTATTTCGGACCGTTGTCAATTCAATCCCGATCGTGATTATTGCAACATTGTGTTTCATTGTCAACATACAATAAGCAACAAGAGACTAGGGTTTTACAGTGACCCCTAAAGGTTAGGGTTTCACCAAAATGAGCAAATAGCATGAGATGAAAAGGGTAGATTCAATCTAAGTATTAATCACCCAAACAAGAATCCTTATGATCCAAAATCCTAGACATGAAGGAGTTAGTAATATTGAACAAATTTCAAAATGAGCGCACCTTGTAATATGAAGAAGATTTACTATAAATCTTTATACATACCTTGAGTTACTCATTTTACAAACCTGGTAAGTTTAATGGAGTGCTCCCTCTGAAATATGATAGCATCTTCAACTCGTGCTCTAAGGATTTGATTTAACGAGTCACCATAAACCTCCAAAATTTCTTGACAAATACTACCAAGAATACACTAGGGTTTTTCATATCTAAATCCAAGAATATGTTACCTTGAATGAATTCCAAGGGATAGATATCATGATTTAGAAATTCATAGACAAAACAAGCAAATAAGATAAGGGTTGCTTTATATGTACTGTCTAGGGTCTACAATCTCTAAATATCAACAACTAGCCAACCTAGAATCATATATGTATTCAAACTTTAAAAACATGCTATACATACCTCAAAATTACATACCTTTGTTTGATGTTCCATTCGTTGTTCTTTCTACCACAACTAAAAACATATTGTTAGATGATAAAGACATAAAAAACAAAAGCAACACTTATTTGACTTTGACTGCAGACTAGTCAAAAATGTTAGATGCTTTCTTTTGATTGTAGTGGAGGCTTTCAAGGCACTATGTTTTAGACTACTTCCTTCGCAGAGATACTTGCTCCACAAGACCTTTCATTCTCCAATGATAGATTGTGTAGTTGATTCTTTCTTTACTCTTCTTTTCAAAAGACAACTCTACTACTCATTCTTGACCTTTTGTTGGAGTAATATATATGGAAGTTGCTAAAAATTGTTCTCCTTTTGATGTTGTGTATATATATATGTGTGTGTGTGTGTGTGTGTGTTTTCCTTGAAATTGATGAAAGACAAATTATGTTCCTTTGAATTAGACTTCAAAATAGACTTCATTACGTCAAGCACTTGTGATCCTTTCAAGTTGATTATTAAAGCACGAATCTCGTATACTCAAAATTTCGCTCTATTTCATAAGGAGCTTAGTCTTGACTAAGCTCACAAATATGCCACTGTCAAGACCCACAAAAACCCAGAAAAATTCGGACTGTAATATTCAGACTTTTCCACAAGGAGACATCATAGAGATTTAGATTTTTTTTTACCTTCCATAATTGTTAGAGCGAGAGCATACAGCGTATTCCTTTTCCTTTTGTACTTCGACCTTCTTTACTCTTTGTATTCCTTTTCAATTGCAACGATGGATGACTTGTGTAATTGAGTGCTCAGAATTTCGTTCTTCTTTCCTCTAGGAGCTCGGTCCAAGGTAACTAACTTTTCTCTTTTGACTTGAAGCCTTCTAGTGTTGTAGTGATCTTCTAACTACCCTTATGTCATTGAACCAAACTCTGATTCCATGTTGAGAAATCTAGGGCAGTATGATTAGGTTTTTCTTTTAGCTTGATTTCTCTTACTTTGACAAGTTCTTGTAATATTATATTACTTTCCTTCGTTATTATTATGCTCCTTCATCATCAAGATAAATGCCAAACAAATGAAGATCATAAACACAAGAAAAGAACACAAGATGTAGGCACTCAGCCAGGGAAAATCCCCTATCTAAGGGAAAACCCAGTCCAACTCTTCCACTAGTAGATTCAAATCAAAATGAGACAATCCAAGACCCTAGCCAAAGACCTCCAATCACCAAGTCAACCCTTCCTTCAAGTAGATGTATTTTGCCAAAGTCTCCAAGTGTCAGCTGCCCAGATGCAACGTCAATCCAAAATTTCGGCCCCCACCTTCAAAATTTCAAACCTGCAACTAATTCAGAATTTTTGGCCCCAACTTCAATCCAAAAACCCTAGAAAACTTAGCATGTGTTAGAGAGATACCCAAAAAAATTGATTTTCCTTCTTTCTTGGATTAGGTCTTCTTCTTCAGCACTTCGCTCTCTTTTTCGTCATATTTCTCTTTGTAGATCGAACTTGTGTTAGAGTATTTCCAAATGAGTCGAGTTGCCTCTATTTATACTGCTTCCACAGGGTCGACTTCTCCAAGGAAAAGCCGACTTGGTGAGGGACAAACTGACTCTTTTAACTCGAAAATAAATTTCTTTACATGGTACAAAAGCCAAAGAAGGGTCTAATAAATATGAAAATGACTCTTTTGACTCTTGACAAAACCTAGAAGCCTTCAATGGAGGTTATGACCTAGAAAATAAATGAAAGAGCATGAAACCCATGCTTCAATAATATTTTTCTTTTACACTAAATTTTCTTTTGACAAATATAATTATGAAGACAAACACTAGTCACATTCTTCAACACTTGGTGGAAGTTGAACAAAAAGCATATGATATGATTTGGCATGAAGGATATTGGTTTCCAATTGCCACATATTATGAGTGACCTATGTTGCCAGGAAACGTGGGGACGAGTGCGTCATTTTTTGAAACAGGGTGTGTGGGTTCGTCAGGGGTGTATATATATATATATATATATATATATATATATATAAAGTTTAAATCATAGATATTTTAGTTTTTATGTTTAAAGTTGGAAAATATACAAATTCATATATATATATATATATATATATATATATATATATACGAATTTGTATATTTTCCAACTTTAAACATATATATGAATTTGTATATTTTCCAACTTTAAACATAAAAACTAAAATATTTATGATTGAAACTTTAAAGATTTAAACATGCACATCATCGAACATTCAACATTCACATTGAAATTTCAAAATTTCTAGCTTGATATCAAGTGCAAATTGGAGTTTACACATACTTGTAAATTTGGCCCCAAGCGAATTTCGCCCAAAACTCCGGTAGGGAGAGAGAAGGCCAAAAGTCGCATTCTTCGCTAAATATATATAATAATAAAAAAAAAAAAAACAAAGTTAAAAGAGTGAATAGAAACGCAAGTGATGTTGATTGGCGAGGAGAGAATGTGGAGATTATAGTAAAAAAACAAGAGTTTGGAATCGCAATATATGGAAGTATACTATTTATTGTTGTTGCTTTAAGATTCTAATACTCGTCATAAGGAATTTTTCCCATCTTTGACATCATGGGTCGATTTACTATTTAGAATTAAATTTTAATTTACTAATTTTCTTATGCAAATAGTGAAGTTTAAACACACAAAAATTAGAATTAATTCATGACGCACGGTGGATCTTCAAGAGCTACATGTGAATCTTCAAGTAGGGATTGCGTCTCTGTGGGAACCTCTAGTCACCAGCACACAAACCAGTGAATGCCCCAAACACACCAGGGAATGTTCCTCGTCTCAATAGTCAAACTGAATGGTTGTTGTCTCAAACGGAATGTCGTCATCAAACAATGAAGCGATTTTAGATTTTACGGGTTATTTATTCACCTTTTGACTTTCCATAATTTTTTTTATTTATATTTTTATTTCAAAAATCATTAAACAAAGAACCCTAGAGAACCCATTATCGGGGTTTCCAAGTACCCTAAACGTCAAACGCTCCCAAAAAATTTTAACGAAAAACTCGGTTCTTAGTAGAAGAACCCGATTCTTATGGGTTCCTTTTAGAAGAACACGTACCCGAATCGGGTTCTTGGGGACGAGAACACGGGACATGTTTGAGAACCACACCCCTGGGTTCGCAAACCCGTGCAACATAGTGAGAGACAATGCAGTTTGTTAATGATACATTGCAAAGGGAGCAACATGGAGAGCACTACAATTGTTGGACCTCATTCACAACAACTTGTGTGGACTGATACCCACTAGAACTTCAAGGAGCATGGTATTTATTGACGTTTATTAATGGTTTCCCCCAAAAAAATGGATTTATTTCTTGAAAAACAAATTAGATGCACTCTCATGTTTTAAGGAGTTTTAAGTTGAACTAGAATTGTGGTCAAGTAGAGAGAAGTGAGAAGGGTCCTTATAACTGGTGGAGCTGGCGAACACATCCAAGGTTACTTGGGAGAGGGAGCGTAAACAAGGAGCAGGATTGAGAGCAACATTTTCAGAAGCCCCTGGTCCGGGAGCGAATTTTTATATAATATATATTTTTTTATATTTGATGCATGTGTGTCAACAAAAGCATGTAGAATGACGAAATCGATATAAAAAACATAAACACATAGATTGAACCATATAACATCGGTCATCTAGAATTTATAATCTTTATCAACCACGGTCCACAAAATAGAAGCATACAACATATTGAGTCTCATAATTCATCAATCTTAAAGTTTAAGCTTTCAAAATTCAATATATAACATTTATCATCATTGATCACCAAAGTTGTACTTGTAAGCTAAGTGTAACCACTACAACAAAGAATATCTAACATGAAATGAAATGTTATAAAATAAAATGAAATGAAACAACTTTCAACTTTCACGAAGCATCATATTCATAATTCATTACCAATGAGTTATAAACTTATAATTGCCAACTTCAAACTTCAAACTTAAATTGTCATATATTGTTTACAAAAAATATCATAATAAATATGAAAGAGTCAACAGTTATAAAAACATAAAACTACTAGAAACTAGAAAAGACAAGTAAATCTATTATGATTTATCTATTGCTTGGCCTCTTTCCATGAGAAATGTTTAATTTTTTAGCAGATCGTGGTATTGGTGGTCTTCTAGGAGTCTCCTCCTGCATAGTTGCACGACCAAAACTAGAAGATACATGCCCTCCACGTGAGGATGTAGGTGGAGGCAGCGACAGCAAAGGAGCAATAGTTGGAACTAGAACACTGGCACTGATACAGGATGGTGGGGGTGGCGATGGCATGCCTATTGTTGCTTCATCATCATCTCTCAAAAATTTTGCTTCCAATTCTTCTAGATGTATAGTGCCATCCTCCAAATTATTGCACTTTGGGTTGTTGCATAGCACTAAAAACCGTAATCGGTCAAATCGGGACTGGTAAGATCTCAATGAACTGTTTTTAAAAAAATACATTAAATAATTAATTTTTAATGAAAAAAGACTATTTTTAAGATTTAAAACCATGATTCCAAGCCAATAGAGACAGAATATGCAAAGTTTTCTCATTTATATACCATGTAAAGGTGAAAATATCAAAATGGCACCGAGTGCAATACATATCATTGACAAAATATATAAGCAATGAGGCTCTAAATGGCCTATAAAGTCCAAAAACAATGCTACAAGCTATGAGGCCATTGGCCTACTAGAAGACTACAAGTCTAGACTCTACGCATGATCAATCATCAAATTCATCACCACTACTAGACACAAGCTCATCATTAGGAGCTACATAGACATCATCTGATTCAGAGTCTGAGGATGCCTCAGCCTCATCTGCAAGCCCAGTAGCATCGCCACCTATAACAATAGAAGTGGAGCTAATGGAAGCACAAGTTGGTCAAGCTGCACAACTAGTGCCTTCCACTGGTTGTTTGCCTTTCCTTGATGCGGCTACTAATCCTGGTTCTGATGGTGCCACCAAATCTACTTCATCCCCACTGATGCCATATCAATATCAAAATCAGCCTCAAACACTGGATCTTCAGTCTCCTCCACCCATTCTGATGTTGGATCAATATCGTCCAACACAATGGGATCTAGATCAGGTGTTTTGTTCATCATTTGGTTCCGCCTTAGTCGAAGGTTGTATTGTACCAAGACAAGATCATTTAACTGTTTTTGTTCCAAACAGTTTCTCTTCTTCGTGTGTATGCGCTCAAAAACAAACCAATTGCGCTCACAACCTGAAGCACTGCAAGTTAGACTGAGGAATTTAATTGCACACTTTTGCAATTGAGGACATTGGTCGCCAAATGACTCCCACAATGTGTTGCAAAGAAAAAGACATCAATTAGTAACTTAGTTCATTTCATTACTTATTTACAAATTACACGTATTTATAGATAATTTGAATTGTAAATTTGTAAAAAAATTAACTTGAAGAGAAAAACAAATTGAAATTGCTTCCTGGTTGATCCACATCTCTTGCCATCTTTGCCAAGTTTTTTCCAAAGGTACCAGCTACCATACTGAAAAGTGTAAGTTGTTTATGTATTTCCAACTGGTCTGCATGTATAGGGACCATGCGCTCCAAGAAATCAATCAATCCACCTCTGACCTCCCCATCCTGTAGATCTCCTAGCCGAGCTTTATAATGATAATTTGGGTCCAAAAAATACCCAGCTGCATGTATAGAATGATGGAGTTGATTATACCATCTGTTATCAATGGTCTCCCATATACGACCATATTTAACTTACATATCCTTGTAAGTTGCTCGTATCTTCTCCTTTGCCTAATCCATACCCTCATAAATGCAGCCCATTGCCAATTTTTCCCCATCCACCTGTTAGAGAATCAGAAAGGCAGAAATATCCTCATGTTCTTGATTATTTACTTGTGATCTTTAGTTATTATTATGTTCTTATCTTTCTTCTTATCATTTCATCAAGCAAATACACATAGATCAAGGACACCAGATGTAGGCTAGAAACCAGTGCCAAACCCCCCTCGAGGGGAAAACCCAATCAGTAATTCTTCCTTCAATAGTAATGCTTGAGACTCTAGACCTTGACCCGGACTTCCTCCACACCAAGTCACCCTTCCTTGTGATCCTTCCTAAATCTGGCAGCACCAACAACAGTAGCAGCGCTATGATGACCTGGAACTTCGACCTTGCTTCTTGAGACTTCGATCTTGAGGTAGAGACTTCAATGTAGCTTCAAAGACTTTGATTTAGGCCCAATACAACTTCTCCAAGCAGCAGCATTTATCATAATCAACTTAAACATCTCCTTCACTTAGCAGCAGCAACTGGTGCAGCAACTGCAGCAACAAAACTTTGACAACTTCGATCTCCCAAACTATAGCTTGAAATGCAGAGAAAGTAGTGCCAAAATTTCGATTTTCTTCAACTCTATAAGTGTGCCAAAAACCGATCCCAGAAAGTCCTCCAAGATTTCGCAATTTCTCCTTGTTGCAGCTTCCAGATCAAATTTTTATGTTTCAGATTGATGTCACCAAATGAGTTCGATTCCACTGTATATATAGGCTTTTGATGGGTTCAAACTACTGGATTTGAGGCCGACCTGGCCACCTCAAGGACGACTTGGTGTGGAGGCTTCATAAATCATATTTTACTCAATACTTGACCTAATTGCATGATTCAAAGGCCCAATATGGATCAATTTAAATATGCAATAAACCTATAAAGTCAGAATAAAACCTAGATGTCCACAATAGGGACTTTGACCTAAAATAAATATGACCCAAGCATGAAATCCATTCTTTAATAAGCCATTTAATAATAATATAAAATTATTTTCTTTATTCTTTTGACAATTACAATAAGTATCGACTCAATTACAATTTATGAAGACCGAACCTAGTTACATTCCTCAACACCGCCATCCTTAGCACCTTAGCAAGGGGATCGGTAATTTTTACAAGCTCTGCAGACCTTTTCCAAAAATAATTGTCAAAAACTTTCTTTTTGGTGTCTTTACCATCTTGTCTACGAGCCCACCGAGATCCAGTCCAATCATCAAAAGAAAACATTTTCTGCAGGTTTTTCTATTGAATATTGAGGCATTGCAATGTGAGGAAGTGAGCTGCAAATCTCGTAATTACAGGCCTAACAAGCTCTTTTCCCCCAATGTTTTTCCTCATTAGGCGCAATACCCATGAGTGGTTGTAAATATATTTTGTAATGCACTTGGCATGCTCTACAAAAATTTTTACCACTCCACTTGTTGAAGATTGTAAATAGGATCTGTCTTTGTAAATTGTATTTGATTCAATACTTATTGTACTTGTCAAAAGAATAAAAAAAGAATTTTATATTATTATTTAATGACTTATTAAAAGATGGGTTTCATGCTTGGGTCATATTATTTTAGGTCAAAGTCCACATTTTAGACTTATAGGTTTTATTCTGAGTCTATAAGGTTATTGCAAATTTAAATTGACTTATATTGGCCTTTTGAATCATGCAAATAGTCAAGTATTGAGTCAAATATGATTTATGGAGCCTCCACATCAAATCAGCCTTCAAGCAATCAAGTTGGCCTCAAGTCCAGCAAATTGAACCCATCAGAAGCCTATAAATACAAGGAGATCGAATTCATTTGGAGACATATCACTCACACTCGGAAATTCGATATCTTTTGTTGCATCAGGGAAAAGTGCTAAGTGAAGGAAGAGATCTTTTGGGGTGCACTTTTGGGCAAGCTAAAGGAGTAGAAGAAAATCAAAATTTTGGTGCTACTCTCTCTCTCTCACGTGCTATAATCTGGAAGATCGAATTTTTCCATCAGTTGTTGCATCAAGTGATACTAGTTGTTGTTGCCAAGAGAAGAAGAGGTCAAAGTTGATTCTGTTAGATGTTACTGCCTTCAGAAGTTGTATTGGGTCAAAATTGAACTCCTAGAAGCAAGATCGAAGTCTTTCACTCAAGATCGAAGTTCCATAAGCTAGGTCGAAGTTCCAAGTCAAAGAAACTGCTACATAGTGTTGCTACTATTGTTGTTGTTGCCAGATTGAAGAAGGATCAAAAGGAAGGTTGACTTGGTGTGGAGGAAGTCTGAGTCAAGGTCTACAGTCTCAAGAATTACTATTGAAGGAAGAATTACTAACTGGGTTTTCCCCGAGATTGGGGTTTTTCCTTGGCTATTGGCCTACATATGGTGTCCTTGATCTATGTGCATTTGCTTTGATATTTGTTTGATGAAAGAACATAAGAAGAATAGAATAAGAACTAAAGGAACATCACAAGTAAATAATCAAGAATAAGAGAATCTTTCTGCCTTTCTGATTCTCTAACATGGTTTCAGAGCTTTGGTGAAGGAAGAAGGAAAAATTCAATCTCAAGGATTTTATCAAGGAGGCAAAAGAAGTTCATTAAAGGAAACTCTTTAAGGAGAATTACTATTGAAGGAAGAATTACTAGCTGGGTTTTCCCCAAGATTGGGGTTTTTCCCTGGCTATTGGCCTGCATATGGTGTCCTTGATCTATGTGCATTTGCTTTGATATTTGTTTGATGAAAGAACATAAGAAGAATAGAATATGAACTAAAGGAACATCACAAGTAAATAATCAAGAATAAGAGAATCTTTCTGCCTTTCTAATTCTCTAACATGGTTTCAGAGCTTTGGTGAAGGAAGAAGGAAAAAGGCAGTCTCAAGGATTTGATCAAGGAGGCAAAAGAAGTTCATTAAAGGAAACTCTTTAAGGAGAATTACTATTGAAGGAAGAATTACTAGCTGGGTTTTCCCCGAGATTGGGGTTTTTCCCTGGCTATTGGCCTGCATATGGTGTCCTTGATCTATGTGCATTTGCTTTGATATTTGTTTGATGAAAGAACATAAGAAGAATAGAATATGAACTAAAGGAACATCACAAGTATATAATCAAGAATAAGAGAATCTTTCTGCCTTTCTGATTCTCTAACATGGTTTCAGAGCTTTGGTGAAGGAAGAAGGAAAAAGGCAGTCTTAAGGATTTGATCAAGGAGGCAAAAGAAGTTCATTAAAGGAAACTCTTTAAGGAAAGAAATATTCACTACTTTCAAGGAAGATGTCTAACACTATCAAGACAGAAAACAAGCTTGAAGGAGCTTCTAACTATATATCTTAGAAAAAGAGGATTGACCTCCTCCTTGAAAAGGACAAGATCTTAGACTTGGTGAAAGGAAAAGTGAAGAAACCCACAAAAGAATCAAGTGATGCTGACAAGGTAAAATTTAGAGAATTGGAATTAGTGGCTATGAATTTGATGGTTTAAGGCATAGAGGACAACCTTGTCCCCTTCATAGCAAACATTGATCATGCCCAGGAAATGTATGATGCCTTGTCAAAACTATTCACCACCAAGAATATTGGAAAGATGGAAATCCTAAAAAATGAACTAAGATGACCAAGGAGGATATTGTATCTACTTTCTTTATGAAGATAGCAAGAGTAAGAGATGACCTTGTCATTGATGAAATGGTGTCAGACAAAGAACTTGTGATCACAGCCATACTAGGGCTACCACCTACTTAGGGTGAATTTGCTACAGGTCTCAATAGCTGGAAAGAAACTCCAACCTTTGAGGAACTATGGACAACCTGCAGTCAAGAAGAGTTAAAAATCTCAATGGTAGCCAGCAATGAAGTTTCAAATGCTTATGTTGCTCAACACAAGGGAAACTTCAAGACGAAAGGGCCAAGGAAGAAGGTTGATATGTCCAAGATTGAATGCTATCATTGTCACAAAATGGGGCATTATAGAAGTGAGTGTCCCGACAATCCAAGAAGTAAGAAAAGAGATAGAGAAAATGTTCTTGAAGAAGTATCCTCTCCCAAGAGATCAAAGCTTGAAGAGAATGACACAAGGGACTTACATTACTAAGCCCCTTGCTCCTAGCTTTAGATATTTCATTTGTATATTTTATGTTTAGCTATAGGTTTAACATCTTTTTGGAAAGACATTTTTCTTGTTTTATAAGTTTTCAGGTTTCCATCAAAGCTTTGGAGGGAGCCCACAACAACTCTTCAAGATAAGTATCTCATTCCCTCTCTATTTGTTTTCATGTACTTATTTAAAGTTTTGATTATATTAAATACTCATCACATGTCTGCCTCTATTTCCCTAGGAATTAACGTACTGAATGCTCAAGAGTTATGGAAGAAAGCCTCAAGGATTAAGAAGAAAGCCCTCACTAGAAAAAGCATTGGAATCAAAAAGGTTTGTCAAAGAATCAAAGGTATGTCTTAGATTATAAAGTCTTGTTATTCCTTTTTGGTATATCCATTCTACATTACTAACTGTTTTTGTGTCTAGGTCTCATGAATTTTAAAAGATTCTTGTTTGGGATGATTCATCGTCTAATAAATCTACCCACCTTATATACCTCAAATTGTTTGCATAAATAGAACCCTAAAGAGGTTCTCTGGAAACCCTAACCTAAGGGTGTGTTGATAATGTGTGAAACCCTAAACCTACTTAGAGATATTAATGAAGAAATTTCTATTCTGGGTAATATATTGATAATGTCATGTTTGGGATTTTGATATAATCATGGAAGCTCTAACTAATTAGGGTTGAAATGATGTTGTTCAAAATCTCAAACCTTTGAAGTCTTGATAGAATAAGGGTTTTCTTTGACAAGAACCGAAACCCTAGGTTTTGGTTAGGTCTACAAGCAAAATCCTTGTTATGAAAAGTCCTAGGAAACCCTAGGTATATATATTTTTTGATTGTGTCCCTAACTTAGTCTAGGTCTATATATATATATATATATATATATATATATATATATATATATATATATATATGTCTGATATATTAAATATTGTCTAATCATATGATATGTATGCTTATGCATGATGGTAATCTCCTAGGAATATGTGTTGACCAAATTTCTAATGGACATAAGTTCTGGGGTTTGGAGACAAGCTCTAGCCAAAGTTTGAAGTTCTAGGATAATGATTGAAGAATCTAGGGTTTTACATCTACGCCCTAGTAATAATTAAATTCTCTAGTGTATTCATTTGAATTTGTATAATGTTCGCTGAGAATTTATAGATGGAAGATCTAGGGTTTACATTGAACTCTAGTAGAAGTTATTTATGATGTGTTTAATTTAATTGAAAACTAGGGTTTACATCAAACCCTAGTAGAAGTTATTCATGTTGGATTTGCCTTGATTGAGTGAAATATAGGGTTTACATAAAACTCTAGTAGATAGTCTATCATATGGCTTCCGAAAGTTATTAGATACCTTTATTTTTCTTTTGACTTATTTCGAGGGATCACTATATGATAGAACTAATCTTCTGTCATCTTCATTGAAATGTTGATGTGATTTAGGGTTTGTATCAAACCTAGGCTAGAAGTTGAAGTATTGGAGTATAGTCTCTTGTTGATTATGTAAATTCTAAATGCTTCTACTACTATAATGTTTTTGTTATGACTAACTTCATGCTTCTACAGAATTGGTTGTACTTGTTGTCTAAGTTATGCGGGTACATCATATTGATGAAGAAGTCCGTAAGAGAAGTTGATATGATCAACATGATGAGAAGAATGGAAGGCGTGGAAGATTCTCCAACACCAAAGGAAGAAGTTAATCTCCCTACATTAAGAGGGAGCCTGAATAAAAGAACTCTCCCTAGTTAAGTGGGAGGGCACAACATAAGTCTTGATTGGAGTATATTTGTTGAAGAAATGTTGCTACATGTGAAGTAGGGAAAGGAATCTTCTTTCAAAGATTCAAATGATAGTCCTATTGAGATTAATTGAAGGGCATTGAAACCATGAACATTTTCTTTGATTATGTATTTGAAAGTATATTGTTGATTGGGGTTGTGTTTGTACAACTCAATCTCTCGAAATTTTGGATAGCATGTTGGTTACCAATCAGTTTGATTGGGAGAGATTGGTTATCCTTGATCTGCTGGATCAAGGGGATTGAGGCTTTGTGAGTGAAGCATTGCCTGGAAAGACATCGGGTCGGCACTTTGTGTTGATTTCTAGTAGGGAGAGTGGCATCCGGTGGATGTGCACCTAGCGCCCTAGGTTGATGGTTAGTAAGCCCAATGGTACCTATAGAGGCTGAAAGCTTTAGTCCATCTTAGTCCCACCTGGATAGATTGCCCCTGGTCAGGAATCTAGTCCATGGCATTGTAGTGCCTAAATTGTTGAGTGACCAATGGATAGATTTCCTGCTTAGGAATCAAGTCCATGATATTTAAGTGTCTAAAAATTCTTCATAGTTCACATAGTTGAGATCTACCTTGCACTATTGTATTATGAATACCTCCCTAGTTAAGAGGGAGTGTTGAATATTGTAACTTGGTTCGGTCTTCATAGATTGTATTTGATTCAATATTTATTGTACTTGTCAAAAGAATAAAGAAAAGAATTTTATATTATTATCAAATGACTTATTAAAACATGGGTTTCAAACTTTCATGCTTGGGTCATATTATTTTAGGTCAAAGTCCACATTTTGGATTTCTAGGTTTTATTCTGAGTCTATAGGGTTATTGCATGTATAAATTGACTCATATTGGGCTTTTGAATCATGCAAATAGGTCACGTATCGAGTCAAATATGATTTATTGCGCCTCCACATCAAGTCGGCCTCAAGTCCAGTGAATCGAACCCATCAGAAGCCTATAAATACAGGAAGATCGAATTCATTTGGAGGCATCTCACTCGAACTCAGAAATTCGATGTCTTTTGCTGCATCAGGGAAAAGTGCGAAGTGAAGGAAGAGGTCTTTTGGAGTGTGATTTCGGGGAAGCTAAAGAAGTTGGAGAAAATCGAAATTTTGGTGCTACTCTCTCTCTCTCACATGCTATAGTCTGGAAGATCGAAGTTCTCCATCAGTTGTTGCATCAGGTGCTGCCAATTGCAGTTGCCAAGAGAAGAAGAGGTCGAAGTTGATTCTGTTGGATGTTGTTGCCTTAAGAAATTGTACTGGGTCAAAATCGAACTCCTAGAAGCAAGATCGAAGTTCCAGGTCGAAGAAACTGCTAAATAATGTTGCTAATGTTATTGTCGCTGCCAGATTGAAGAAGGATCAAAAGGAAGGTTGACTTGGTGTGGAGGAAGTCTGAGTCAAGGTCTAGAGTCTCAAGAATTACTATTGAAGGAAGAATTACTGACTGGGTTTCCCCGAGAGTGGGGTTTTTCCCTCGCTACTGACCTACATCAGGTGTCTTTGATCTATGTGCATTTTTTTTTATATTTGCTTGATGAAAGAACATAATAAGAACTAAAGAACATCACAAGTAAATAATCAAGAATAAGAGAATATTTTTGCCTTTCTAATTCTCTAATGCCACTTTTCCTATGTCCTCAAGCATGAGGTCTATGCAATGTGCAGCACATGGAGTCCAAAATATGGTCCTATATTTGGACTCAAGCATTTTTCCAGCACGAACATAATTTGAGGCATTATCTGTGATGACCTGCACAACATTCTATTCCCCCACTTCCTGAATAATATCATCCAAAAGCTCAAATAGAAGGGTGCCATGCTTCACCTTATCAGAGGCATCAACTCATCTCAATAACATGGTTCCTTGAGGGCAAGAAACAAGGAAATTAATGATAGTGTGGTTCTTTCCATCAGTCCATCCATCTGACATGATGGAACAACCTGTTTTGAGCCATGACTCTCTATACTTAGCCAAATACTCATCAATGGAAGAAATCTCTTTTTGCAAAAGAGCTCCTTTCAAGTCATGCACACTAGGGCCTTTGAAGCCCTTTCCTGCAGCTATAACAAAGTCCCACATAGATTGGTCATAAGGTGAGCGAGCAGCATTAAATGGGATATCTACATCATACCACCATCTAGAAATGTATTGATAAGAAGTTTCTTTGCATTATTTTTTCCAATGTTGATCCAAAGTGGGTTGACAATTTGGCTGGGAGGATGTGGTTGTGGGATTAGCAAAGAATGAGAAATAACTCTAGATGTTTGGTCTCTTTGTTCCTTTTGATTGTTGGCCAAGAGAAGGAGCAACATAGTGAAAGGGGTGAATGGTGGAAGGGATAGAAGAGGAGTCTTGAATCTCATAATCATCATAATCACTCTCTTTCATGGCTTCTAATAATTCCCTCTTCCTTTCAAATTCATCTTGGATGGCCTTCTCCCTAGCCTTATTCTCCTCAAACTTTTCAAACTTGGAAATTTATTCTTCCCTAACAAGACCTAACACTTCATTTGGTGCTTCACATGGCTTTACTTGGCCTCTTATCCTAGCCAAGTGTTGTTTCAATCTGAGAATACCCCTGCCTCCAATAGATTTATGGCAAAATTTGCATATCATTTTTCCTTCTATTAAATCACAATGAGCCCATGCACTGTCCTTGGCTTTTAGAGCCATGTTGGCTTGAAATAATTAAAATTTGCAAAGAAATCTGCCATTTAAAAAAAAAATTGCAGCTAAGATAAATGGAAAACCAAAGCTAAATTTAGGAAAAAATGCACATTGTAGCCTACAAAATTTGATAGCAAAGAACTAGAGATTTGATAGCAATAGCATAGAACACATAAAAAAAATTAATACATAGACAACAATAAAATGAGGAATTTTTCAAGTGAAAATCCTTACCTAGAAATGCAAACTAACTTCCTTAGCCTCCTCTAGAAGATGCCAACTCTACTAAGAGCTCCAAACTATCTCCAAAATAGCTCCAACTCCAACTCCAAGCCTCCAAGATAACTGCTGCAGCAAAAACTCAACACTCTCCAAGCTCCCAATCAAATTCACAAAAGATCCAAATGAGATGTGTGAGACAAATGAGAGGGGTAACCTCCTTTTAAAGGATTGGAGAGGGTACTTTTTGAGGGAAACGAACCTATTTTCCCCTCCAAAAACACCCGAAACCTTTCTAAATTGCGTCTAGTGGGTTCGTGCCGGTTTAGGACAGAACTGGCCGGTTTGTCCAAAAACCGGCTAGTTTTGTCCTAAGCCAGCCGATTAGCACCGATTTTTGTGGTTTTTTGGAGAAAGGCCACCCTTAACCGGGTTTTTCTACCAGTTTGACATGTTACCGATTCAAACTGGCCGATTTTTAATACTATGGGTTGTTGTCCCAAATTTTATATGATAGATCCTCATAACCCCGATCACAATAATGATGCAACAACCACAAGTTGCAGTGCACATAAACCAAGCTTTCTGCTCGGTTTTCATTGAGTTTGTTTCTTCTCACATTATGGATGAAGTTGTGGGTGCTCCAACACCTCTCTGCAAGAACAATTATTTACAACCTGTGAGAACTTTTTTTGCCAATTTTGGCAAAAGTCCCATGCCGCCATATGCTTCCCACCATGTAACAGCATCAAATCTGTCTCTATCTTCCATTGCATGTAGAGAACCAAAGAAAGTAGTGCAACTGAAGTATTTGCCTAATTCAAGACGCAGATTGACACACTCCTTGTCAGGGACCAACTTGTCGCTGCCTTACAATTAGCAGCATTATCAGTGATGACTTGGACAACATTGTATGACCCAATACATTCAATTGTTTCAAGTAATGGTTATACAATGTTGATGTCGGTCTTGAACTTTTCTGTGTAATCATATGCTGAAAGGAAGATTTCACCACTAACAGACACAACAAGAACACTTATCAACGGCTTGCATTTTACGTTTGTCCATCCATCAGATACAATTGACACCCCATGCTCATTCCAAGAATTTGTCATTTTACTCAAAGAATGTGCTATTTTTGCTTTTTCATGATCAAGTCCCATGGTTCTAGCCATGTCATACCCAGGGCTCTTGTATCCTTTGGGGGCATCATTAATGGCAGAAACCATTTCATGCCAATCAGGTGAGGGAAGAACATTGAATGGTATCCCACATGCATAGAGAAACCAGTAAATTTTTGAATCCACATCATTCCTACACCCTTCATCAAAGAAATATGATATGGTTCTATGCATTAAAGAGATGTTTGTTCTTGTGTCTCCATATCCACTGGCATGGGTGGAAGTTGATGGACTTCTTTATGCATGATGATGTGATTGTGAACTAGGTTCAAAGAAACCCTTTGATCTTTTAGATGTGTATTAGGCTTCCTCCTCTTCCCTTATGTATTTAGATCTATCTCATGCTGACACACTTACACAATCTTTGATTCTTATTTGTATATCTCAATCCCATGGCATTTTCCCACATAGGTGCCTTCTGGCACAGGTGTATGAACCTGTGTAAACGTTTTTGCAATGGAGGCATGTAAATTTAGTGGTTCCACCCGCTTTCCCTGCTTCAAATCTAGAAACATATTTCCAAAATGGGGTTTGGTCTTGTTTAGTTTTTGTGCCTTCATCATCTCCACTCTCCTTTTCCTCCTCTGCAGGGTTTTCATCATATCCACTATAACCCACTTCTTCATTCTCTTCATCTTGAACAACCCTCTTTCTTCTACTCTCCAACACCATAATAACAAAAAAAGGAACCAACAACAAGAGAATGACAAGCCATATAGCCATGATGTTTGAATTTTTGAGCCTGCAAAAAAATGGAGGAATGGGAATGGGAAAGAAAGAAGACAACATTTTCATTTAGAAATGAACATATAAAATAAAAATGCTAGATTAGAGTGTAGATCCTACCTCTTTGGCCTTCAATCCCAAGTTCCAATCTCCCTTGCAAGCTCCTCAATCTCCCTCCTCAACTCAAGCTCCAAGCTCTCTCTCTTGCTCTCTCCAACCTCCAAGCTCTCTCTTGCTCTCTATTTCTCTCTCCAACAAATGAAAAATAGATTGATAAATAATGATTGGGTGGGAGGGCCATTTATTCCCCCCGCCCCCCCCAACCCACCTTTCCCTCCCCGCTTCCCTCTTTCCTCACGTCGTCGCCCTCCCTTTCCGCCCATGGCCATCACGCTAGACGGAAGCGAAAATTGCTCCCCAATCGCTCCCCCCATTAAATTTTCGCTCCCGAAGTAGGGAGCAGTCAGAGAGCGATCGCTCCCAACCACTCCCTAATTCGTTCCCTGAAAACTAGAGAAGATTTTTTTTTCAAGGAGCAGGTTCGAGGTTGTGGGAGTGCTCCCCTGCAACCCTGAATACATCTAGGACGATTCTTCTAAATTTTGTAAAGCACACAATGTGATAAAACAACAAATTTTTGCCTATACTCCACAACAAAGGATCATCAAATGGTGAAATATTCACTCAAGGAAGACACATGAGTTCAACAGGTAGGAGAAACCCCCTGGTTTGTGACGAATTTGGTTTGTCCATCTCAATTGGCTTATATATTCATCAAGCCATTACTCGTGATCAATATTGAAAAATTAGAGACAACATTGACCTAAAAGTTAACAACCTCGTCATTATGGGGGGTGTTAGAGCTATAATAGTTATTGTTAACCTTATGAAATAAATAAATCAATATCAATGGTAAAAGTAAAAATGTAACTTATGCTTAGGTTATGTAAAAAGATAATTACATAATCTAGCATCTAGATGCACTCCCATATCTATCGGGAGTTAATTCCATTATCTCTGAATGGCGTATTTGTGTTATGTAAATTTTATTAATTGTTAGTTAGATATAGTTATATTAGGTTTTATTACTGAAAGGGCATGATCAAAGATCATGCCTCTTCGCCAAGAGACACCTTGAGGCTATATTTAAAGCCTAGGCGATCCCTCATTGTAATCATCTCATCTTTCATCATTAATAATATATATTTATCAAGTTTTACCAGAGTTTTTACACTCCATTGGTATCGGAGCCATCGCTCTTCAGGATCTGTGTGATCACCCAGGAATTACAGAATTCCAGAATTGCAGATTTTTTCAAGACTTGTGGACAGTATTAGTTTTAAAAGGAAATTTGTAGCCATCTCCTCTCATATCCGATCTATCCCTCACTTCCGCTCTGCGTTTTACCCAGCCCCCTCACTCCCACTCTGTTTTCCCTCACAACCCTCTGTCTTCCCTTACAAAAAAATTTTTTTACCCACCTAACCCTTAACAGTTTCCACTCTGCGTTTTAAAAATATATATATATATATATAATATATTTTTCCCCCCCAACGTCCACTAGCTGGCAGCCTTGTTTGTACCCGACCTGCAATTTTCGGAAAGAATTTGTCATCTTTCCGCAAGGCTGAAGCGCCGGAGGACCGTCCATTTCGAAGTTGAACAGAACCGTAGGGAGAATCTCAGCACAATTTTCTTAATTAACTGCAAATTTGCAGAAAGATTTTCGTTATATTCTAATATATTCGGTATTGTTTCCGGTTATTACACACAGTCAACGTGGTCATTGTGAATCGTATGATCTCGGTCAACAAACACAGTCAAGAGTAATTACTATTCACATTGCACATTTCGTAAATTTGAAGAAAATAAGCATAGAACTTAAGGAGTGAAGCATACGGTTGGATAGTTCTGGGTTAAAAAACAGAGATTCACACCTCCAGACAACTGTATAATTCTCAGAATCATTGTAACAGTCTCAAACCTGTTTCACAGTGTTTTACTTCCGAGCTACCACACAGTAACATACTCGGATTAACAGTTAAACACTTGCAGAACTCGGACTTGGATTGGAGGCCCGCCCGCTTGCGATTTCCCACCCGTGCCCACTCCTTCCGGGCCAACCTTCCTCGATCCTTCCGCGGCCAACCTCCCGGCCACCGTGGACACGCAGTCAACCACGCAGTCAACCATCGACAGCAACCCGGCCATCGATATATTAATAATCGATTTGTTAAAGTTATGAAACAGGGCATCGTTTAAACGGAACGGGCATCGTTTAATAATTGATTCGTTAAAGTTATATAAAAACATAGGAGACGGTGTGTCGTTTAAACGAAACGAGCACACTTTAAAAAAAAAATAGGATTTTTTTTTATTATATAAAATATATAATATATAATTCAAATTGATAATTATATATATATATATATATATATATATATATATATATATTATAATTATATAATTTATTTATATATATATTATAATTTTCATATAATAATTATATATATATATAATAATTATATAATTTAAAAAAAATATATTAATTAATTAATTAATTAATTAATTTAAATTAAAAAAAAAGAAAGAGGAGAAATTGGCAGAAAGATATTCCCCACCTCATACACGCTCGATGTCTTCGTCAATGTCGATGGCGGAATTCCAGAAGAGATTGGGAGATCTTGAGAAACAGATCACTAATAATTCCGAAGAATTCGGGAAAAGATTAGTCGATCTTGAAAGCACAGTTTCAGGGCACTCCAACGACATCAAAAAAATTCATGATACGACAAATCGAATAGAAAGACAAATGTGGCTAAATCATCACGAAGCCACAGAAAAGCTTAGCGAAGCAATGAACAAGATGACAGAGCATAGCGAAGTAATGAACAATATGACAGTACTCTTCAATAAGCTAAATGATAAAATAGATAAGTTAAGTTAGACACAATCCCCAACATCTCCTAACAGGGAACCAAATCAACAAAACAATTCCGCAGATTCAGGGAACTCGGAAGAGCATCAGGAAAAAATCGATTCCCCACATCATCAAGAATTGGCAACACGAGTACCAGGATTGTCGGAATCTCGTCTAATCCAGTCTTACATCTCAGGACTTAAAATCCCCATACAGGAAGAGCTAGAATTACATGAAATTACGTCCGTAGAAGTAGCAAGGCAAAAAGCAAAAGCTGCTGAAAAGAAATTTGAAAGATTATCAAAACCAGAAAAAGTATATTCGAGACGACAGTTTCCTCAATCTGAAAATATAGTTGACACAACATATGTCCCTGTCCATCCTCGTGAAGATGAAAAATCTAGTCTGGAAAAACAAAGAATACGAGAGGGCAAGTGCAAACGTTGCGGTGAAAACTGGGACCCTAAGCACAGATGTGCTAATGGAAAAGCGAAAAATCTATACAGTTGTGAAGCAACTAACGACACTAACAATACTGATTCGTGTATAGAAGGATTAGAATACAACTTAGAGTTCTCTCCAGAAGTGGAGGGCGAAACTATTCCGCAAGTGTCATTATCAGCTATGACAGGCATATTACAACCTCAAACCTTAAGGTTAAGAGGACATATTAAGAAAAACAATGTAATGGTTCTAATAGACACAGGCAGCACGCACAATTTTCTAGATTCAACCATGGCCAAAAGACTCAACCTCTTTACTTTTCCCATGCCTAATATGAAGGTAATGGTGGCCAATGGTAAGAAGATTGAACAAGTAGGAAAATGCCATAAAGTCAAATTGCAGATTAAAGACTTTCATTTAGAATCTCCATTCTACACCGTTCCATTACGAGGAGTAGATGTGGTCTTAGGAATTCAATGGCTACGAACTCTAGGTACTTATTCTGCCAACCATCAGAAGCAGTTTATAAGTTTTAAGTGGAAGAGGCAGAAATACAAGTTGTATGGATTCCAAGCCCCAGAAAATCAATTCGTATCTTCCTCTCTGATGACGAAGATGATTCAAATAGGAGCGCCACCATCTACAGTACAATGTCATCAGTTAGAAATGTTACCTTCAAAAGGGAGCCACGAAGAGTCACCAGAAGTCAAGACAGGATCCGACCCTGTCGATATCAGATATTTTCACTATCCAGATCAACAAAAGATTGAACTCGAGAATATGCTCCACGATCTTTTTAAAATGTGGGAAGCAAGAGCCCGCCGCTCAAGAAAACCAGGCGTTCGTCAACATTGTCCATCGTTACATATGCTTTGAGGACAAAGCATATTTAAGAGAGGGGCAATGTTATGTAAATTTTATTAATTGTTAGTTAGATATAGTTATATTAGATTTTATTAGTGAAAGGGCATGATCAAAGATCATGCCTCTTCGCCAAGAGACACCTTGAGGCTATATTTAAAGCCTAGGCGATCCCTCATTGTAATCATCTCATCTTTCATCATTAATAATATATATTTATCAAGTTTTACCAGAGTTTTTACACTCCAATTTGATACTTATTCCATAGTGAATCAAAAATGCCAATCATGCACCATCTCTCTTATTCCTTCCCAATGTTATTATTGTTATAACTTATTAGTGGAGACTTATTTGACATTTCATATTTTATGTTGACATGTAGAGCATTGTCAATGCCGATGCAGAGACACTCAACATAGACCACAGGTTTCAAAACACCTTTATATGCAGAAAAGAGAAAATAGCAATTTTCAAATGATTATGGACAAATTTAACTCAAGTATCTGGCAAAACAATTACTTAAAACGGTCAAAAGGTAACAAAATTCACAATACTGATCAATGACCTCCCAATGGCACCAAAAATATTTATATCCTATATACAAAAATTTCTTCAATCAATCACACACAAACCACTAGGGCATAAGAAATATCGATCTAAACTACCAGGAAAAAATCTACCTTGGACAGGTAAAACAAGTTCGAGAATGTACACAACTCCTCCGTGTTTTGCTGCAGCCCATCCAAGCTCTGATGTGCTAGCTAGGGCATAAAGAACATGAAGTGCACCAGGCCTGCAAGATGGAGCACAGTGTAGTAGTTGTAATAAGAGAAGCAGACTTTCTCGGTCTGCAACCATGGCCTCCACACATGGAGCATATGTTGTCAAACGTGACAATACATTGAGGCAGAGTTGAGGGACTTCCCCACTTGAGGCAGTTGTATCAATAAAACATTCAAACAAGGGTATAAGCTGTTCTTTTGCTGAAAACATTACTGCGAGTCCTGGATTAGATGTAAGTAAATTCTGCAGTTACAATAGTAGTAAATAATTAAATGAGATATTAACCTTTTTACAACATGTGCAACAAATTAGATTATAAAAAATATACTGAGTTAAAATTGAACCAGAAAACAATGATTTTACCTGAAGAGATGTCAGTCCAATGGTTAACTTGTTAACCAAATTGTCGTCTTTAACAGATGCTGGTTCATCAGCTGATTCTACTACAACTTCTTCTTGCCTTGTGCAATCTTCCTCATTCATATCATCAATGGTCTCAAGTGGTTTAGAGATATCCAACACAGCCTCTTTATTGCTCAATGGTTCTTCAAGAACTTCATGAATATTAGATTCCAGCATCTTCTTCCTATCTTCCACAAGTTTCCATAGAAACTGGAGGAGTGCAGCACAAAAAGACTCTGGTTGACTAATCTCAAAATCAGGTTGCTCATTGTATACTCTCAAATAGACACTCCCAACTTGTATTTCTTTTGAGAGTGATTTGTACTTGAAGAGCTGTGCTTCTTGCATATCATAAGAACCATCTGGGCATTGACATGACTTCTGTTTATCTACAAACTTTAATAACTCTGCTCGGGTAGCTGAATTCCAAATTATCTGCAAAAAACTAGCAATTAATGGCTTATAGAGATGTATAAGCAAGTTTTCCCCTTTTTGTACCATGTCGATATCAAATCAAAATCTACTATTTATACATAGAAGAAATAAAATTGTAGAAACCATTAATATCAGAGAATCTATTTATACATAGAAGAAATAAAATTGTAGAAACCATTAATATCAGAGAATCTGACTAATTTGCAGAAAAGTACTAGTAAAGCCTCTTTGTGAATCGTTCTCTAACTATAATATGCACAAAAGTAGGCTGAAAATATCACAAACTGTTTCAAAATAATATTCTGAAAAGAGAAAAGGTTTATAAAGAAGAATCAGATATATGTTTATGTTTCCCCTCAACTATATTTAGTCAGAGACATGAAGGCTCATCTCAATTCTCACTCTGCTTGAACTCTTCAAACTTAACATTCTTAACTCCAGGCTTGACCCTGACAGAAGCAACTCTACTTGATTGTCCATGAACTCTAGTTGGTTTCTAAAAGCATGTCCCTTATGGTTGTTATGGGAGCATGTCCAAACAAGTGGACATTCTATCATGAAACAGAAGAATTTCTGGGAGAGCTATGTTTAACAAAGATCTATCTCACTTTCCAAGCTAGGCAAAAAGAAAGAAGAATTTCTGGGAGAGCTATGTTTAACAAAGATCTATCCCACTATAATATGACCAAAAGTAGGCTGAAAATATCACAAACAGTTTCAAAATAATATTCTGAAAAGAGAAAAGGTTTATAAAGAAGAATCAGATATATGTTTATCTTTCCCCTCAACTATATTTAGTCAGAGACATGAAAGCTCATCTCAATTCTCACTCTGCTTAAACTCTTCAAACTTAACATTCTTAACTCCAGGCTTGACCCTGACAGAAGCAACTCTACTTGATTGTCCATGAACTCTAGTTGGTTTCTAAAAGCATGTCCCTTATGGTTGTTTTGGGAGCATGTCCAAACAAGTGGACATTCTATCATAAAACAGAAGAATTTCTCGGAGAGATATGTTTAACAAAGATCTATCTCACTTTCCAAGCTAGGCAGAAAGAAAGAAGAGAGTTATTTTCATATATAAATCTAAGTTGGAGAGTTTAAGATGAAGAGAGTAAATCTAGACCTAGAGGCCACAGAGAAACTCATGCCTACATCCCTTATGCGCACTCTTGGTATTAATCAGCTGCAACCTAAGAAACCAGATTCGTCCTCCCCACCCCTTGTGTCCCAAATCCCACATGTTGAACATGATTCTCGAGGGTCACGTGTCCGATTCGTGGCTCGAGCATGCCTTGACACGTGGGATTCGCTGGGCATGCAAATCAGATTCAACCGGCCAGCGGATCTTGATTTCGAGACACGTGTCCCTCGGAAAAGCGTGTCACGTGGCTTTAAAACCCTGATTTTGGGCTGATTTATCCCTCATTCTTGTGTCTCTATCTTGCTGTGGGTGTGTGGCAGCGACTAGCAAAGGGTTTGGGAGCGTTTTGGATGTGATTCAAGCAATCGGTAAGTGCATTTTGTTTACATGTTTGTGCATATTTTCTTTGTTTTTTTACAGCATTCATGGCTCAATCAAGGGCAGCAAGGAAGGGGCAAAAGAAGGGGAAGAATGTCTCCATTGGTGATGTCCCTCATGTTCCAATTTCATCAGGGTCTGCAAGTGTTCCCTCTATTGGAAGTGGGACTGCGACAACAGCTTCAAATGTTGAGGGAAAGATAATTTAGAAAGACAGCAATCTCAAGCAAGTAAATATCCCTTGTGGAAGTATGTCACAAGAGATCAAGGGTCAGGCAACAAGATAAAGGGAGGAAGCAATGTTTCTTGGACATGCAGCTATCACAACAATCATTTCAAGAGCTCCTATTTCCGTGTGAAAGCTTATTTGTTGGGCTTACTAGTTTGTGGATTGGAGCATGTGCAAATGTGTCTGTAGCTAAGAGGTAAAAATGGAAAAAGAGGTCAATGCTGGTGTGGCAATAGTGGCTGCATCATCTAAATTAACAAGAATGAGGATCCCCTTCCATTCTTGAGGAAAAGCAGCAGCAAATTTCCATTTGAGAGTTTTGGTGGGGGTATAGGTCAAGCAGCAAAAAGAAAGGCAGTGGCACTTGGTCCAATGGACAAGATATTTCAGAAACAGAGACGAGAAGAGCTTGATATCACCATTGCCTTCAATTTCTATCTGAACTTCATATCCTTTAATGTTGCACGATCACCTGTATTTCTTGAGATGTGTCAAGCTCTAACTCAAGGGGCTCCATCAGGGTATGTGCCTCCTGGGCCAGAGAAGCTTAGAACCACATTGTTGACTAAGGCAAAAAAAGAGGTGGACCAAATGCTTGAGCCTATTAAATCAGGACGACCGACATCTAGGATTAGTATTGTTTCTGATGGATGGATAGATCCAACATGCCACCCACTCATCAACATCATGGTGTCTTCCTTGGATGTACCAGTATTTTTGAAATAAGTGGATGCACTTGGACAATACAAGGATGCACAATATATGAGTGAGTTGTTCATTAAAGTTATTGAAGATGTAGGTGTTGATACTTGTGTGCAAATCATTACAGACAATGCACCTATTTGCAAGGTTGTCGACATGATTGTGGAAGCTCAATATCTACAAGTATTTTGGACACCTTGCATTGTCCATTCCTTGAAATTAGCACTTAAAACTATTTTTTTTGATGTGCCTTGGATTGGAAGTGTTATTGAGTATGCACGACATATCCGCAACATTGTACAAAATCATACTATTGCCCTCACAATATACCAGGAGTACACCATCTATCATTGTTAAAGATTGCAGATACACAGTTTTCCTCTTCATTCATCATGTTGAAGAGGTTGGGGGAGGTCAAGACCGCTCTTGGGGCCATGGTTATTTCAGATTTTTGGTCTTCTTGGAGAAAGACAAATCAAACAGCCTTTAAACGAGTCAAGGACACAATGTTAGATGATGCTTGGTTGGAGAGAGTAGATCTCACTATTAAGATCATGGACCCTATCATTGCTTTGCTACGATTTGCAAATACGGACCAACCCATCCTAGGAGAGGTTTATGAGGGATGGGATTCCATGATTGAGTCTGTGAGGACCATTATTTTATAGGGTGAGTGCCCTGAGTATGAGACATCATCAGAGGCCTTCACCAACATATACAATATTCTTGTCAGCAGGTCGGACAAGAATTGCACACTTGGAGCGGACTTGCTCAGTAATGAACAGAAATACATATGTTTTTATTAATAATTGAATGACGATTACAATGAATGTGGGCTCTAGCTTTAAATATAGCCCAAGAGCCATTACATGAGGGGGCATGATCTTTGATCATGCCCCTTAGTCTAAAATGAAGTTAATTTAAGTTAGTAAAATAATTTTATACATAGCATTGCCTCCCTTGGGAAAGAATGTTTTGTCCTCAAAGCATATGTAACAATGGGTGTTGTTGACGAAACACTTATGTCTCCCAAGAGGCTTCTTCTTCTGGTAGGTTCTTCCACTTGATAAGGTACTTTGTAATTACTCGAGATTGTAATTTTCTTTCCCTAGTCATACCAGTTCCTTCTGGTTCTAAGACAAACTTGCCTTCATCATCTAATATCAGAAGCGTTGTCTGGGTTGATTGGTGTTTGCCCAATACCTTTTTAAGACAAGATACATGGAAAACATTGTGAACTCGACAATTATCCGGAAGGCTTAAGTTGTATGCTACTTGGTTGATCTTTTTGTTAATCTGATACGATCCATAGAACTTTGGGGCCAATTTTTTTTTCCATTCTGCTTTAGGGTAAATTGCTTGTAAGGCTGAAGTTTAACAAATATCCATTCTCCAACTTCAAATTCTCTCTCTGTTCTATGTTGGTCGGCCTGTTGCTTCATGTAAGTTCTTGCAATACTTAGATTTTATTTTAATGCTTCAAAGACTTTTGGGTTTCTTCTAACTGATCCTTAGTTGTTGGAACTTTTGTCTCGGTGTTGGCCAAGTCCTTCCATTTAGGAGGTTTATATCTGTATAGAGCTTGAAATGGGATCATTTTTGCGGAAGTGTGATAAGTTGAAATGTACCACCATTCAGCGAGATATAACCACTGAGCCCACTTACTGTGTTTGTCTGTTGCATAACAACGAAGGTAAGTTTCTAAGCACTTATTGATAATTTTTGTTTGACCGCTTGTTTGAGGATGATATGCAGAACTCATGTTGAGGTACATTCCGATAGTTTGAAAAGATCCTTCCAAAAATTCCCTTTAAATTTGGCATCTATGTCACTAACAATGACTTTGGGAAAACCATGTAATTTGTAGATATTCTTGCAAAATATCTCAGCGATCTCTTTTGCTGAATCTGATTTCTTCATTCCAATGAAGTGTACATACTTGGGGAGTTTGTCGACTACTGAATTTTTCCCTTACCATTAGACACAAGTAACCCTTCGATAAAGTCCATCGATATTTCCTCCCACTTTTGATTTGGAATGTTTAAGGGATGGAGCAATCTGGGTGTCCTAATGTTCTCATTTTTTTTTCTCTGGCATTTATCGCAATCTGCTATATGTTTTTTAATAGTGAGTCATGGGACTCTTTGAGAACTTTGGCTTTAAATTTAGAATTTGGACTTAGGTAAATTCTCCCCTTGTACAACAAAATATCGTTTTTTCCATTCAAATCTTGAATTCTAAGGAGGGTTATTGATTATAGCACTTGTTTTTGGATCTTTTGCATACTCACTTCGAATTTATTTAAGACATTCTGGGATACCAACTGAAATTGCAAATAATGATGATTCTTCGTCTTTCCTAAACAGAGCATCAACTACTACGTTGTCCTTCCCTTTCTTATGTAATATATCCATGTCGAAGGCAGCAATTTTTTCGATCCACTTTTCTTGTTCTGCAGATAGTGTTTTCTGTTGGAGGAAGTGTCGAAGACTATTATGGTATGTTCGTATTAAGAACTTACTTTCCAAGAGATATTGTCTCCACTTGGGTAATGCGTGCATAATGTCGACCATTTCCTTGTTATATGTGGACTTGAAACATTCATTCTTGTTAAGCTTCCTACTTTCAAACGTGATTGGGTGATTATCTTGCCAGTGTTGATAATATCTGTATCGGTAAAATATCGGCAAGCATAAAAAATCAATTTTTCAGATTTTTAAAAATTAGACGATATTTTCAAAATTTGGCGATATTTAGCCAATATTTTGAAAATATTGCGATGTTTTGCCGATATTTTCAAAATATCGGGATATTTTCAAATCTGAAAATATCGCGATATTTCCAAGCCGAAATATTGTTTCCTTGAAAATATCGCAATATTTCCGATATTTCGCGAAATATCGCCGATATTATCAACACCACATCATGCATTAATACTGCTCCAATGCCAAAAACCTGAAGCATCGCATTCAATTACAAACGGCTTTGAAAAGTCTGAAGTTGCCAATACATGTGCATTCGATATAATTTTCTTCAAATCTGTTGATTTTTGTAGCATCGGAAAGTGTTCCAAGTCTCAAAATTTGTGAGGAGACTTGACATTAGTATTCCAAAGAACCCAGAAACCGTTTGTGGAAATTCCACTCAGTTCATGTTTTATTAAAATAATTAATTATTTTAATGGAGACCCTAAGTCTAAACTTAGGGAAATTAAATAGTTAATGGGTATTAATAAGACAGAGTTTGAATCTTCTAGAGAACGGAGATCAAGTCAACTTTTAATCTTAGCCATTGATTAAACTTCTAATCTGGGTCGTTGATTCATCAATGAGAAGATTATAAAAGAAGGCTTGAGGTTCATTTGGAAAGTAAGTCGGGCACACACTCAGTAACCCGAAGGAAATCGATTCTGAAGGACTAGAATTCAATTTCAGAGAGAGAGATGCAGGGCAGAGTTGCAGAAGAAAAAGAAGATGAGGGAGTCAGCAGTGACTAAGAAGGAGAGAGGGACGCAAAAGGCCACAAAAGTAAATCAAGATATTGCAGTAAGATTTTTGTATTGTTGTATTCAGAAATTTTCACATAGTACACCACCATGCACCTCCATGTCCACCGGTAGGACACTACTCAATGTTAGATGCTACCATGCATCCTTGGATGTGATGGCCTAAAGTTGTATCTCTACATGTCGGCCACCACCAATCGGTATCATCACCTCCATTGTCGCATCACCATACTCGTCAATGAATGGATCGTCACTCCAAACCCTCCCTGAGGGGTTCGAGAAGTGAATCTCTTTGTGTCAATAGTGATGCCACCACTGCTCTGCGACCTTTATGCCCCACACAAAGGTGAAGAATCCCTGGCTCCATACAAGGCATCGTCTGTTGGCCTACCAATGCCAGCTCCTCCGACAAGCTCCTGCCAGAGTATGTTGATCACCCTGTGACACTGCGTACAAATGCCATACCAAGACAACCCAAGGGGTCTGTCCATAAACTGGTTGGCCACTGGAGCTGACTGACACTCCCATAGCGAATGTGCACGTTCAACTACTAGGCCAACTGTACCCTCCAAAATATATTCAACCGACCTGCCTGGGAAACGATAGGTAGCCCCAACTAAATCCCAATGCCAGTCTGGGATTCCTATATTCCTAGCGCTTGGTAACTCCTGCTGAACTACACTCACGTCCACCACCATATCCATAACCCACTCCACCGGATACCAACTCAAACTCTCTCGCCATCCAACCCTAACATACAGATGTTGCACCCTCTGTAACTCCGATTGTCTCATCTCGCTATCCAGGTCAACATATGAGATCCGACTAGGTGGCTCCATCTCTCTCTCTCCAATGGGAAGAGGTGATCCAACAGTGTTGCTAGCCCTGTCTATGTATGCCTAAAGGGGGCTGCTCTGACACTCCAATGTGCCTTCTACCTGTACCATTTGGGAATCCAATCGTTCCCCAATGTGGGCCAACTTGGTCGTTGATTCGGCACAAACCACTCTCATGCCCTCCAGCTCCTCATTTTGTAGCAGAATAGCGTCTCGTACTGATGTGGCCTTCCCCTTTAAAGCTAGAAGTTCGGCCCGTAGTTGATGGCACTACAGTGTGCGACCATCGCCCAATACCACTGTATCTCCTAGCGTCTAATCAAGGGTGGATACATCTCCTGGCACCTCACCCATCTGTTGTGTGCTGCTATCACCCCAAAACTCGAACATGTCCTTGGTCATCACCTCAACGGATGGCACTACTAAGGTAGGCTCTACTCTCTCCACTAAGATGTCAACCGACGCAATCAAGGAAGTCTCCAACACAGGTGACCCCTGCATCATACTGGGTGTATTCACTTGCTCCCCATGATCCTGTGTGCCCTCATCCTCCAAGTGCGAGGTAGCCATTCTGATGGCTTCCCCCTCTGTTATTCGGTTAAGCTGGAAAAAGGTATCCAATCTTCCCACTCGATCCTGATCTGTGCACTCAGTGGATCCATCGTACTTGGGGAAAGGTATCCTCCCAATGGTACGCTCCAACTCTGAGCTCTGCATGCTAGATCCCCCACCGTTCCTGCCTTTTTCATCCTGCCTGAGCTGGCAATAATCTCTGAAGGACAAAGCTGCTCTGAAGTTTTCCCCATGGACTGCCATTCTCGGAAATAATCTCCCATGGGTATCTGATCATGCCGCCTACCTTGCTCACTCGGGACTGAAGGTAAATATGTAGGCAACGTGGTCCTGGTTGGCCTACTGAAGGCTAGCGGGTAAGTGGTTGGTAAAGGGTGGTCACAAGATTGTGAGACCCCTGAAGTCTCCCCAGCTACGGATTCATGATGGATGCTCTCATTCCTATTATGTTGCTTGAGTCTTTCCAACATTACCTTATGTCCTTTGGCTAAATCATTTAGGGCCTTATTATGTTGCTTACCCTTTGCTCTTTGACTTCTCCATATTTGCCACCTCTACTACCTTTGGTGGGTAAGGTTCTGCCTACCCTCCTTGTTCATAGAAAAAGATCCCCACAGCTGAGTCAAGAATGAAGCTCTGATACCATTGTAATATCCCAAATGGGGATTAACTGTAATAAAAGTGCAAATAGACAAGTAACTACAACAAAAATGTAGACACCATTAAAACACACAAACTGGAGCCAAAATCACCGTTGAGTCGTTTCATTAATATATTGGGAAAGAGTACAATTGAGGTGCTGGAAAGTTTGCACCTGGGCCTGCTCAAGGCAGGCTTGAAACAAAACTCAAGCCCAAGCAAACACTTTGGCTGAAAGTGCCTCTGCGTGGCTCAATCTTTGCGTTGCCTACCCCAGAAATATTATTGTTGGCTAACTTCGGGCTACTCATTGGCCTGCTTCTTTTGCTCATAAAATTTTGGGCTTTTAACCCCAGACTCTACTCACCAAACCCACAAAAACTCGCGAAGGAATTGGCCAAATGTTGACCCCAGAATTTCGGCCCAATTTCCTCTAACTCCGCTAGCCGTTGGTTGCGTTAGGATCTCTGTTTGAAGCCTCAAAATTGCCCATAAAATTCTGCCGAAATAATCTTGGCTTCTCCTCAATAAACCCAGAAAAAACCCAAAAAGGGTTCGCCCAAAGATTGACTTTGGAATTTGGCCCTCTTGGGCTTCGCTCACTGCACTACTAAGCAAATCGAACCTCTAGATGAATCTGCTGGAAAATGCCTCCAGGGAGTTACCAAAATCCCTGGCAGGAAGTGGCTAACCTCCCCTCCAAATCTCCTATTGAAACTTCGCTGCTCTCCACACTCCTGGCACCCACACCTATGTTGCTTGAGTCTTTCCAACATTCCCTTATGTCCTTTGGTTAAATCATTTAGGGCCTTAAAGATGCTACCAAATGCTACTTCCCCTTTGCTCTTTGACTTCCCCATATTTGCCACCTCTACTGCCTTTGGTGGGTAGGGTTCTGCCTACCCTCCTTGTTCATAGAAAAAGATCCCCACGGCTAAGCCAAGAACGAAGCTCTGATACCATTGTAATATCCCAAATGGGGATTAACTATAATAAAAGTGCAAATAGACAATTAACCACAGCGAAAATATAGACACCATTAAAACACACAAATTGGAGCCAAAATCACTGTTGAGTCGTTTCATTAATATATTGGGAGTACAATTGAGGTGCTAGAAAGATTGCACCTAGGCCTACTCAAGGTAGGCTTGAAACAAAACTCAAGCCCAAGAAAAAACTTTGGCTGAAAGTGCCTCTGCGTGACTCAATCTCTGCGTTGCCTACCCCAAAAATATTGTTGTTGGCTGACTTCGGGCTACTCGTTGGCCTGCTTCCTCTGCTCAAAAATTTATGGGCTTTTAACCCCAGACTCTACTCACCAAACCCACAAAAACCTGTGAAGGAATTGGTCAAATGTTGACCCCGAAATTTCAGCCCAATTTCCTCTAGCTCCTCTAGCTGTTGGTTGTGTTAGGTTATCTGTTTGAAGCCTCCAAATTGCCCATAAAATTATGTCGAATTAATCTTGGCTTCTCCTCAATAAACCAAGAAAAACCCAAAAAGGGTTCGCCCAAAGATTGACTTTGGAATTTGGCCCTCTTGGGCTTGGCTCACTGTGCTGCTAGGTAAATCGAACCTCTGGATGAATCTGCTGGAAAATGCCTCCGAGGAGCTACCAAAATCCCTAGCAGGAGGTGGCTAACCTCCCCTCCAAATCTCCTGTTGAAACTTTGCTGCTCTCCACACTCCTAGCACCCACACCGAACTGCACTGTGCAATCACTACGCAACCTTCTCTACCTCTACGCAATCCTGAAGGGGCTACGCTCTTCCTGTTGCTGATGTTGTGTAATTCCCTCATCAAAATGCAAAACTGCTCTCCTGAGCAGGCACTTGAAGTCCCCCGAGGTAGAGGTTGAGATCTCCGTTTGAAAATCTCGTGTGCTAGACAGCACTGCAGACTTGGCTCTCAGGCTCAAGCGTACTCCAATCAAAATGACCAAGAGAAATAAGATGAATGAATGAATGAATGCCCAAATGAGCCTTCCCTTCTTCCTTTTGTCCATTGAGGCCCAACGCATTCCTTGGGTCCCACCTTGCCTGCGATGCCTCTCCTCTAGCCAATCCCACATTGTCCTTTTTGTGCCTCTTCTACGTTGCCACCTAAGGCCAACTTGACCCCACAACTAGAGCCGCAATTTTCCCTTAGGGACTTTAAGAAAAGACTTTATTTGCCCTAATTATTAATTGTGGGTCCCCTACCCATTTTATTTCTGCCCAACATTAGGATTTGCCAAAATTAATAAAAGTTAATATACCAATTAGCTGACTGCTAATTTGGGGATATTACAAATGTGTAGGGGCATCCAATATTGAGCAGTGGTTTGCAGCTAGACATGGAAGTGCATTGTGGTGTGTTGTAGTGTGTTGGATTGCGTTGTGGAGTAGGAGTGGCTCACATCGCTATGGGTACAGGAATACTCAGTGGTATGCAGTGGCATCTAGTGCGGCATCACGAGCTCTTAGAGCATTTCCTCCCAGGAGACTTATGGGCAGGGACATTAGATGTACCATTAGGTGCAACTCACCCGCGCTAGATGAGGACATTGTAAAGCATCTGGGAACGACATGTTTAGTAGTGACAAATCTTCGATTGGGTTATCCGAGGTGGAGAAAGGGACATCCCTAGGATTACTCTTCAGTATCCCGACAAATTCTTGATCATACCTTTGCGGACCTACCCACGCATCACTCTCCAGTATTTCTTACAGTCGCAGAGCTTCTGGTTGGTGCCCTTTGGATGCTCTTAGTGTTGGAAATACTGAGAGGGGGGTGAATCAGTATTTCTTTTCAATTGTTAATTACTGCCAGTTAGATTCTTCACAATTAAAGACAGAGAGATATATATGTAATAATGATATTAAGAATTAAAGAGAACTTCAATCCCTTTTTAATAATAGTATACAATAGATGAGAGAAGGGCACCAACCCTTTTAAAGAAACAGGCACCAACCCGTTTGCCAAGCACCAACTTGGACTTTGATGAGGCTTCGACCCTATCTTTTCAAGGCACCAACCTTGTGTTTAGGAGCTCCTACTCCAAGGACACCAATCCTTCAGAAATCTTTAGAGAGAAAATGTGAGATGTACTTACATAAGTGTCTTCAAGAAGATCTATGATACCCGACCAAATCCTCCAAGTGATGATATCAACGCATCATGGTTTCCAATGGTGTCTCAAGATCAGGTTCTACAAGTGTCTTTAGATGACTTCAATAGTTCCTCAAAGGTGTCTTCAATAATCTGCTCAAGTTTTACACCAGGTCTTCCAAACAACTCTCTTCAAGTTACTTCTGCTTCAAGGATCTTCAAATGCTCTGCTTCGGGAATGTCTACACCAGCCTCTAGGATTGTCTTCAAAGAACTGTTGATGCCTTCACTGTCCAAATATGCCCCAAGACTCACTGTTCAAGATCTTTCACATTCTTAACTTGTACAACCCTCAACCAGTTGTTCACAGTACTTTGTTCGGATTCAAGGTGATTGCAAGTTACAACAATCCGAAGAAGTTGAGCCACCACAAAGATAAATCTGAGCTGCTGTAATGAGTATCAAGCCACCGTTTCACAATAAGAATACACAGATCCGAGGCTTTGTATATTCTGCAGTACAGTACCACGGAGGCTCTTTCATCAATCCAAAGTCCGTAGGTACCGATCTACCCGCAACGCCGCAACAGGTCTGATAAGTGATCCGTTTAATGTGTAACTGTCTCTAAACTGGGGTTGTGGGGAGTTTATACTCCCTTTCGCTCCGCTCCGAAACGCGTCCGTTCGGGAGCGCTGAAACGAGAAACGCGTGCTCGAAAACGCTTCCCGTCTGAGCGTTTTTTCGAGCGCTGCTTCCGACTCAAAAACGCTCCTCGTTTTTCTAGAGCGTTAGTGAGCGCCGTGCGAACGTTTCCGAACGTTCGACGTTAAAAACGCTCGGGAGCGTTTTTAAACGCGAAAGGAGCGTTCGCTTCCCGAACGCTCCCTAGAAAATGCTTTTTCCCGCGCCGGAAATTTTTTTATGAAAAATTTCCGATTTTTATATAAAAAGGGGGGGGGGTTTCATTTTCAGTTATTGTTTGTTAGTTGAGAAGTGAAATTGAGTGAGAAGGAGAGCCGAGAGCGCAAGGTTTGGTTGACAGCAATCAGGAGAGCAAGGAGCAAAGCTGACAGGAGAGCAAGGAGCAAAGCTGACAGGAGAGCAAGGAGCAAGGCTGACAGGAGGATTGCAAGAAAGAGGTAGGCCTTCTAATCCAATTTTGTATTTTCTAAGATGAATTTGTAGATTGTTAAATGGTTTGAAAATGAAAACTTGAATTTTGCTTGAATGTTGCATTTTATTGGATTTAAAACTTTTAAAATGAGTTGTTGTTTTCCTATGTTGCATTTCCTAGTCCCATTTGGCATTTTTCTATTTGTTTTGCAGGCTAGATTCTAGAAACTTGAAACTTGTTTCCATCATGGCTATATGGCTAGGAATTTTCCTCATGTTGGTTCCTTTCTTTGTGATAATGGTGTTGGAGAGTGCTAGAAGAAAGAGACAAATCATAGAAGAGGAGGATGAAGAGGAGGGTTATGGTGGATCTGAAGAAAATCCTGAAGAGGAGGATTATGCTGAGGAGGAAGTGGGGAGTGGAGACCCTGAGGACCTAGAATCCCCAACTAAACAAGACCAATATCCTTTGTGGAAATATGTTCAAAAACAAGAAGGAGGGAAAGGTGGTGGAACCACTAAATTTATTTACCCCCATTGCAATAAACAATACCATGGTTCATACACCCGTCTGAGAAGGCACCTTTGTGGGATAATGCCAGGAGATGGAACTAAAAATTTTGGAATCAAAGTTTGTACTTATGTGCCAGCACCACAGAGAGAGATATATAGGAAGGAAGAGGGGGCTGCCATACAGAGATCATCTAAAAGATCTAAGGGTATCGCTGATTCAGGCCCAACACATTCAACTTCCACCCATGCCAGTGGTTTCGGAAGCAGTGGCACTAGATTAAGGCGTAGAACCATATCCGATTTCCTAGACGAAGGGTGTAGGAATGATGTGGATTCAAAAGTTTACCGGTTTCTATATGCATGTGGGGTGCCATTCAATGTTTTTCGCTCACCTTATTGGCATGAAATGGTTTCTGCCATTAATGATGCCCCCAAAGGATACAAAAGCCCTGGGTATGACAAGGCCAGAACCGTGGGTCTTGATCATGAAAGAGCTAAAATAAATAATTCTTTGGCTAGAATGACAGGTTCGTGGAATGAGCATGGGTTGTCCATTGTCTCTGATGGATGGACCAATGTAAAAGGAAAACCATTGATAAATGTTTTGGCTGTGGCGGTTAGTGGTGCAGTGTTCCTGGCAGCTTATGATTATTCAGATAAATTCAAAACCGGCATTAACATTGCAGAACCATTACTTGAAATAATTGAAAAGACTGGGCCATACAATGTGATACAGGTCATCATTGATAATGCTGCTAACTGTAAGGCAGCAGGAGCAATTGTTGAGGATAAATACCCCAACATTTTTTGGTTTGGGTGTTTGGTTCACACAATGAACCTTTTGATGCATGATATCATAAAAAACAAACAACCTCAGTTCAAATGGCTTGGTGATTTGTACAAGAGAGGTAAGAAAATGATCAAATTTATTACAAATCATAGCAATACCCATGGGATTTTCCGTACTCACTCCAAATTGGAGTTGTTGAAAATAGGAAAAACTAGATTTGCTAGTTATTACCTCACCTTCAGGCGCCTTTTGAAGGTAAGAGAGTCATTGGCTGCAATGGTATCAAGCCCACACTGGCAAGTATTAAAGGACAGGGCGGCAACAGTGGTTGACAGGCAAAGTTTTGAACATGTGGAGGAGACCGCCCTTGACCCTCAGCTTTGGGCACGTATGAGGGAAATTGTGAGTTTTACCAAGCCCATTTATAACATGATTCGCTTTGCAGATACTGATAAACCAGTGATTGGAGAGGTTTATGAGCAGATGGATAGCATGTTGGGGCAAATAAAAGATATTGCTAAGGATAATGATCCCATTTTGTATGCTATGATTCATGATTGTGTGTGTGCACGGTGGAATAAACTCAATGTTCCACTACATGCTTTGGCATATATCCTTACGCCAAAATATTACTCTCCATCTTGGTTGGGCCAACCTGCACCTGGAGGTGGGGTTTGGGTGAAACCTCACACAGATCCAGAGGTACAAGAAGGGTACATGAAGGCATTGGACAAATTGGTACCTGACAGGGAAGAGTGTGCTAGATTGCGCCTTGAATTAGGTAAATACTTCAGTTGCACTGCTAACTTTGGTTCATTCCATGCAATGGAAGACAGGGACAGATTCGATGCTCTCACATGGTGGGAAGCATATGGCGGCATGGGACTTTTGCCAAAGTTGGCTAAAAAAGTTCTCTCACAAGTTGTGAACACTTTTTCTGCAGAGAGGTGTTGGAGCACCTACAACTTTATACACAATGTGAGAAGAAACAGGCTGAATGAAAACCGAGCTGAAAGCTTGGTTTATGTGCATTATAACTTGAGGTTGCTCAGCCATTACTGTGATCGGGCAAATGAGGATCAATCATACAGAGTCTGGGACAACAACCCAGAGGATGATAATTTGGAGGATGGCACATTACATCTAGAAGAATTGGAAGCAGAACTTTATAGGGATGATGATGAAGCATCAGCGGCACCGCCACACACAGGGCCAGTCCCACCATCTACTGGTAGCAGTGCGGGTGCCAGTGCCAGTGCCAGTGCCACTCCTCGATATCACACTATTGTTCCTTTGCAGATCCAGCCTCCACCTTCTAGTCGTGGTCGTGGTACTCTCGAGAGTACTAGAAGACCAACATTTCCTCGTGGCTCACAAAAATTAGACATTTCTCGTGGGCGTGGCAAGGGGCCAGCCAGATAAAATATATTTGTTGTTTACTATTTTCTATTTGTTGTTGATAGTTGAACAGTTGAAACTTGACTCTTTCTGATTTCATATATTTAATGACAATTTAAGTTTGAAGTTTGAATTTGAAAGGTGAAACTTTGAAGTTGGCATTTATAAGTTTACCGTTTACAAGTCATTATGAATTATGAATATGATGCTTCATGAAAGTTATATGGTGATCAATGAATCAATGATGATAAATGTTATATAATATCAATGATGATAAATGTTATATATTGAATTTTTAAATCAATGAATCAATGATGATAAATGTTATATATCAATGATGATAAATGTATATTGAATTTTGAAATCAATGAATCAATGATGATAAATGTTATAATATATATATCAATGATGATAAATGTTATAATATATATATCAATGATGATAAATGTATATTGAATTTTGAAATCAATGAATCAATGATGATAAATGTTAGATATTGAAATTTGAAATCAATGATGATAAATGTTATATATAAATGATGATAAATGTTATATATTGAATTTTGAAAGCTTGAAACCTTCAGATTGATGATTTGCGAGACTCAAGAGTCAATATGTTCTCTGCTTCCAACTCGTGGGCGTGGTTGATGAAGATTATAACTTCTAGATGATTGATGTTATATGATTCAATCTATGTTTTTATGGTTTTTATGTCTAATTCATCATTCTACATGTTTTTGTTGACATATATGCATCAAAATATAAAAAATATTAAAAATATTAAAAAATATATATATATATATAAAAACGCTCCCGAAAACGCTCCGGACCCGGAAACTTTTAAAAATGGCGCTTCGCGCTTCGCTCCCGCTCCGCGCTCCCGCTCCCGCTCCCGCTTCCAAGTAACCTTGCTCTAAACCGAGCTAATTGACCTTCAATCTGAGCTGAGTCAAATCCAATAATTGTGGTAGGTTATACCTTTGTCATACTTCTTATCACCGGCCTGAGACAGCGACAGATCCGAGCTGTATAGTGGTATCGAAACAGATTTTAACCCAGACAAGTATTTCAAAAAAACTTCTCGGTGCTTCCCAGTTCACGAGTTGTGAACTTTTATGTATCTGTAATCTCTTATGTCTTTTCTCTCAATTGCTTCACCCAATTGATGATAAGAAATGTAGTTTTGACGTTGTATTTATACAATTTGATTTTAAAATAAGGGACATGTCTTTTGGAGGTAGGCCGATATGAAGGATAAGGATAGGTCGGCTCACTGCTAATATTAATTTTTCTTGATTTTAAAAAAAATCGTATCTCATCAACCGCTTGGAGTTTCCGGCCAAGTAAGAGCTTGTTAGAAAGTTCAAAATATCCTCTAAAAGGTAGTGTAGGTGTCATAGTGAAATTCTGCCTTCAAGCTAGCAAAATTTATTTTCCTTTATAGCTATTCTTGAATATTTATGTGCAGTAAGTGAAATTCTATCTCCAAGGTCATCTTCATTGTTAGGCTTATCTATCAACAGTCATAGTCTGGCTTTTCCTTCATCAACCTGTTGCTATCAATGACAACTTAGATTAACAATCTTCCCCTTTGTCATTGGATGGAAATATTTTTCTTCTCTCCCCCTTTGACATCAATGGCAATGGGGTGCCAAAGTACCCCCCCTGTCATGTTGCTCCCCCTCACATACTGTACCCCTGACATGCTGCTTGATTTAATGTGATGCAAGAGCAATGACCCCCATCTTTTGGCGAGAATACTCAAATGCTTCTCGTGGAAGGGGTTTTGTAAAGATATCAGCAATTTGCTCTTTTGTATTGATGTATTCCAACTTGATATTGTGTTCAACAACTTGTTCACGGAGAAAGTGGTATTTGATTGGAATATGTTTGGTCCTTGAGTGCATCACCGGATTTTTTGAAAGACTGATGGGGCTAGTATTGTCACAAAAAATAGTAATTGGTTGCTTAGTTTCTATGTTGACATCCTTCAAGGCTTCCTTCATCCATAGAATTTGTGCACAACAATTAGCAGCAGCTATATATTCGGCTTCAGCTATAGAAAGGGATATAGATGATTGCTTTTTACTGAGCCATGATACAAGACAATCTCCCATAAAGAATGCATTTCCACTGGTGCTTTTTCGATCATCCACACTTCCGGCCCAATCAGCATCAGAATAAGTTGTCACAATAAGAGTTGAACTCTTAGGATACCAAAGACCGAAATCAATCGTTCCTTTTAGATATCTGAGAATTCTTTTCACCGCTTGTTGAGGAGGTAAATCCCCTCTGCGGACAGAGGCGATCCCTACTAGCCCAGATCGGGTCTAGCAACAATCAAACACGCTACAGTGTAGGTTCCTAATTGTAAATAAACCGACTTGCGAGGAAGGCTTACCTGGAATCCAACGTTGTCGTTTGTAGAAGAGGTGGTGCTCCCGTTCCTTTGCCCTGGCAGATCACAATCCTCACGATCTCCGTGATCGGACACCTGCACATGCAAGAAACAACACCAACGCGAGCATAAAATCCAGCATATACAACTATATGTCAGTGGAAGAGGACATAACTTATGAACATGATCAAGAACCAGAGTGGAACCATAACCAATAGTTGCTTAATATTAATGAGTCAAAAGAATAATACAACCATAGCTTCAACGCAGCACTCTCCTTTAGCGGGTCGTTAGCACAACATGTTTCGATAAAGCCTGTCAGGGATGGGACAAGCCTCTCTCTCTGAATACTTGGCAATAGTCTCCTTGCTTGGATTTGGCTTTAGGGAATCAAGAAGGCTCTTGCAGCATGAAAGCTCTTGGGAACTTGGAGATTCTGAAACTAGCTTGCAAGGGAAATGGGCAAGCTTTTATAGAAGGAGGAAGGGAAGTTGGGATCCCTATAATTATGGGATTGGCCCTATCATCAAGGAAGCTTCCACGAGAGGTGGCAAAACCACTTCCTCTCTATGGAAATCCGTAGCCAAACCACCCAACTCAAGATAGATATCAGTCCAGGGATTTGTTAGGATGAAACTTCCGCCTTTTATTTTTAAAAAACACTTCTTAATATGGTTGGCGCGGGTGCGGCTCTATGACAGAGCGCCAATTGGCGCGCCCTCTTTGGAGGATTTGCCCCTTTGGCGCGGGGGCTGAACCATGGAACCGCGCCAATGGAAAAAGAGCTATTTTTAGGGTTTTTTGCAGGGAGATGCCTTCAAGGCAATTAAAGCTCATCTTCAGAGGGATGCAATGAAAGTATTTTCAAACCTTGTCTCTGCTCACAGGTCACGGAATGAGTCCTCCAATGTGCAGGATGGGGATTGTAGGGACGGTGACAAATTGTTGTGTAACACCGCTGCTAGATGGGATTGTTTAGGACTTGACTGAAATCTTGCCACCGTTCCTACTGCTTGCATAATATCTGGTCTTGTAGCAGTTAAGTATAGGAGAGCTCCAATTATTGACCTCTAAAGAGTTGCATCTATTTGAGAGGCATCATCGTCTTTGCTTAATTTACAACCTGTGGTCATTGGTGTGCTCATAGGTGCACAATCTTCCATCCCATATCTTTTAAGCATGTCTTTAAGATATTTTGACTGAGATATAAACATGTCTGCAGAAGTTTGAGATATTTGTAGCCCAAGAAAGTAAGACAACTCACCAATCATTGACATCTCAAATTTTTTGGACATATTTAGAGCAAATTTATGGCTCATTTCTTCATCATTGCTAGCAAAGATTAGATCATCAACATAAACAAGAGTGATCAGAAGTTTTTCCTTGTCCATCTTCATGTAGAGATTGCTACCTGCCACTCCCTTTTTGAAACCTTCTTGTTGCAGATAGTGATCTAACTTAGCATACCATGCTCTAGGGGCTTGTTTAATCCATACAAGGCCTTTTTTACATCTCCATTCAAGAATGTTGATTTTACATCCATTTGATAAACCTTGAATCCTTTTGAGCAACTAAATGCTAAAAACGTTCTTATGGCTTCCATTCGAGCTACTGGTGCAAAGGTTTCTTCGAAGTCAATTCCTTCGATTTGAGAGTATCCTTTGCAAACAAGTCTGGCTTTATTTCTGATGATTTGTCCATCTTCATTCATCTTGTTTTTGAATACCCATTTTGTTCCAATTATATTTTTATCTTTTGGGTGAGGTTCTAGTTCCCAAGTCTCATTTTTTTCGATTTGAGACATTTCTTTTTCCATGGCTTTTATCCAATAAGGATCTTTGCTTGCTTGAAAAAAAAATTCAAGTTCTATTAAAGATAATAGAGCCACATCATCTTTTCTTGGGGTGCTTATCATTCTTCTTCGAGTTTGGATTCCTTCATCTATATTTCCGATGACTTGTTCTTCCGGATGATATCTTTGAACAAACTTGATCTTGGAGGGAGTTTGTGAAGATTCATTTTGAGGTTGACTTTGAGATTCTTCATTCTCCTTTTCTCTTTCAGGTTCTTCTTCTTCACTTTGTTCAAAGAAAGACTCAACTTCATGATCTTCAATTCTTTTGTCTGGAAGGCCTTCATCAATCTTCACATCAATGCTTTCCACTATTCTTCATAGACGATTGTTGTAACATTTGTAAGCTTTGCTCCTAGTGGAGTAACCAAGAAATATTCGTTCGTCAGTTCTAGAATCAAATTTACCTGGTGAGTCATCATTTATTTTTATGAAACATTTGCTTCCAAATATTCTAAAATATTTTACTGAAGCAGGTCTTCCTTTCCATAATTCATAAGGAGTCTTTTCATTATTTGGTCTCAGTTGAGTTTGATTTAAGGTATAAACTGCGGAGCCAACTGCTTCTCTCCAGAGTTTTGGTTGCAAATCAACTGCTAGTAGCATTGTCCTAGCCATTTCTTGAATGGTTCGGTTCCTTCTTTCAGCTACTCCATTTTGCTAGGGTGTCCTAGCAGTAGAAAGTTCTCTTTCGATTCCATGTTCTTTGCAGAATTTATCAAACTCTTTCGAAGTGAATTCTCCTCCTCTATCCGTTCTAAGACATTTAATCTTAGAATCTTTTTCATTTTCAATGAAAGCTTTAAGATTCTTAAAACACTCAAATGCTTCGGATTTATATTTTATGAAATATATCCACATCATTCTAGTATAGTCATCAACAAATAGAGCGAAGTACCTTTCACCTTGAAGAGCTGGAGTTCTAGTTGGCCCACACAAATCTACATGAATGATTTCCAAAGGTTTTGATGTTGAGAACTCCTTGGTTTTGTGGCTAGTTCTGGTTTGCTTTCCATGTTGGCATGGGCCACATACAACTTGATTTGGTTTGCACATTTTTGGAATGTCCCTTACTGCATTATTTTTGTTGATTCTGACTAGGTTGTCAAAACTTGTATGCCCCAATTGCTTGTGCCATAACCAACTTTCATCTGTTTGACTTAAGTAACATTTATCTTCTTGGATTCTACTGAGAACGTAAACATTATTTGGTGTTCTTACTCCTTTCACCACAAGCTCTCCTGAGGACGAGTCTCTTATTTCACAATTTTTTGTACTAAAGACAACATTATGTCCTTGGTCACAAATATGGCTGACACTTAAGAGATTGTGTTTGAGCCCTTCTACCAGCAAGGTATTTTGAGCCTTTCCTAGTCCATTGACAAGGGTAGCAGTCCCTTTTCCAGTAATTTTAGCAGATCCACTTCCAAAGGATACATTTCCATTTTTCTTGTTCAATGAGATAAACTTCTTTTGGTCACTTGTCATATGTCTCGAGCACCCACTATCCGCGAACCAATGATTTTCTTCACCATGAGCACATAGAGCTAAGCCACATTTATCAGTTTTGTGATTTACGTTTTTAACTTTTTCCCTTTTGAGAGGGCAATTTTGTTCATTATGATCATAATTATCACATAATGAGCAAGACGGATCAAACTTAGCCAAAGGATCAAAGGAATTGTAAGTTTTGATTTGTTCTTGCTCTTTAGGCCCACGCAGTTGGTTTGGTTGATTATTCAATCTTGGTGCTTCATTCTTATGAGCCTTGCAATGCTTAGCTTGATGCCCAAAGTTTTTACAATTGTAACAATGCCCAAGAAAAATAGTTTGATACATGTTGTAGCATCCATAGCTTGAATCAACATTCTTCCTTGGAGTTGCTCTTTCAAATCTTGGTTTTGAGATGTGACCTTTTACCTGAGATGACTTTTCTTCTTTTGGATGGCAAGAGAGTACATCAGCATAACTTCTGGCATTATTCTTCGTACTTGATGATTCTCCTTTGAAACCAATTCCAGACTTGTCATGTTGAGGTCTTTGAGTGTTAAGAATGTTGTCAAGAGTTAGACAGCTTTGCCAACTCCTTTTGATTTGCTCCAATTCCTTTCTTAGGGACACTATTTCAGCTTCACGTTTTTCACAGATATCATCCTTCTCTTTTAACTTGATGTTCAAGAAGTCTTCCCTTCTTTTTGCTTCCTCTCTTTCTATTTTGAGAGAAATTATCTTCTTTTGTAGATTCTCATTTTCTTCAATGGCACTCATTAGCAAACTATCCATGTTTCTTTCATCTTCTATTTCTGAGTCATAATCATTTGTAAATGCCATGAATAGCGTTTCTTTGCTTCCAACATAATTACTTTCCTCATCTGATTCATCATCGCTTTCTTTGTACTGGTGCACATTTCTAGTTGATTTCCTCTTTATGACTACAAATTCATCTTCATCAGACTCATCTTGTTTAGAGAAGAAGTTCTTCTTATTAAACCCTTTCTTCTTGTACATCATTCTTTTAGAGTCCTTTTCATCATCACTATCATGTTTTTTAGGACATTTTGCAGCGTAATGACCTATTCTTCCACAATTGAAACAAATAAGAGGGTACTTACCTTTTAGCTTAGATCCCCTTTTTAGTCTTCGTACAAATTGAGCTAACTCGTTTTCAGTATCTGATTCATCGTTGTTGTAATTCCATCCTTTTCCTTCTTTTGTAGATTTTGAGGCTTTGAAAGCTGCTTCTTTGAAATTTGGGATCCCTTTCCTCATCTCATAGGCAATAAGAATTCCATGAAGTTCATCCATCTTGAGAGTATCTAGGTCCTTCATTTCTTCTATGGCACTTACTTTGGAGTCGAATCTATCAGGAAGTGATCTCAAGATTTTTTGAACTATGGTGCTTTCTTCAATATTTTTCCCTAGTCCTTTAAGAGAGTTAACCACTTCAGCTACTCTGAGGAAGTATGATGCAATATCTTCTTCATCATCCATTTTCAGACTCTCGAATTGTCTTCTATAGGTTTGAAGCTTTGCTTTCTTAACTTTGGAGTCCCCATCATATAGCGAAACCAATTTATCCCATACTTCTTTGGCTGAGTCACAGTTCATGACTTTTGTAAATTTGGAATCGGTGATTCCACTAGTGATGGAATTTAAAGCTTTGGCATTAGCAATGGTAGGCTTTTCTTTCATCTGAATCAGTTGGAAGACTGGCGGAGCTTTGTATCCATTCGAAACATAGTGCCATACTTCAGGGCCAAGAGACATTAGATAGTAGGACATCCTCTTTTTCCAGAAACTAAAATTTGTTCCATCAAAGATATGGAGTTTCCCTGTTTCTTCCATGTTCTTCATTGTGCCTAAGAATCCTTCTTCCAGCTATTAGGCTGATAATGAAGAATTTGGCTATGATACCAATTGTTGGAAATACTGAGAGGGGGGTGAATCAATATTTCTTTTCAATTGTTAATTATTGCCAATTAGATTCTTCACAATTAAAGACAGAGAGATATATATGTAATAATGATATTAAGAATTAAAGATAACTTCAACCCCTTTTTAATAATAGTATACAATAGATGAGAGAAGGGCACCAACCTGTTTGCCAAGCACCAACTTGGACTTTGATGAGGCTCCGACCTCTAGGGCTTCGACCCTATATTTTCAAGGCACCAACCTTGTGTTTAGGAGCTCCTACTCCAAGGACACCAATCCTTCAGAAATATTTAGAGAGAAAATGTGAGATGTACTTACATAAGTGTCTTCAAAAAGATCTGTGATACCCAGCCAAATCCTCCAAGTCACCTTATGATGATATCAAAGCATCATGGTTTCCAATGGTGTCTCAATATCAGGTTCTACAAATGTCTTTAGATGACTTCAATAGTTCCTCAAAGGTGTCTTCAATAATCTGCTCAAGTTTTGCACCAGGTCTTCCAAACAACTCTCTTCAAGTTACTTCTGCTTCAAGGATACTCAAATGTTCTACTTCGGGAATGTCTACACCAGCCTCTAGGACTGTCTTCAAAGAACTGTTGATGCCTTCACTGTCCAAATATGCCCCAAGACTCACTGTTCAAGATCTTTCACATTCTTAACTTGTACAACCCTCCACCAGTTGTTCACAGTACTTTGTTCGGATTCAAGGTGATTGCAAGTTAAAACAATCCGAAGAAGTTGAGCCACCACAAAGAAAAATCTGAGCTGCTGTAATGAGTATCGAGATTCAAGCCACTATTTCACAATAAGAATACACAGATCCGAGGCTTTGTATATCTGCAATAGTACCGAGCTTGAGGTCTACTAATCCAAAGTCTATAGGTATTGATCCGAGCTCTTAACGCTGCAACAGGTCTGTGACAAGTGATCCAAGCTAACTGTGTAACTGTCCTCTAAACCAAGCTAATTGACCTTCAATCCGAGCTGAGTCAAATCCGATAACTGTGGTAGGTTATACCTTTGTCATACTTCTTATCACCGGCCTGAGACAGCTATAGATCCGAGCTGTATAGTGGTATCGAAACATATTTTAACCCAGACAAGTATTTCAAAAAAACTTCTCGGTGCTTCCCAGTTCACGAGTTGTGAACTTTTATGTATCTGTAATCTCTTTTGTCTTTGCTCTCAATTGCTTCACCCAATTGATGATAAGAAATGTAGTTTTGACGTTGTATTTATACAGTTTAATTTTAAAATGAAGGGACATGTCTTTTGGAGGTAGGCCGATATGAAGGATAAAGATAAGTCGGCTCACTGCTAAAATTAAATTTTCTTGATTTTAAAAAAATTCATATCTCATCAACCGCTTGGAGTTTCCGGCCAAGTGAGAGCTTGTTAGAAAGCTCAAAATATGCTCTAAAAGCTAGTGTAGGTGTCATAGTGAAATTTTGCCTTCAAGGTAGCAAAATTTATTTTCCTTTATAACTATTCTTGAATATTTATGTGCAGTAAGTGAAATTCTGTCTACAATGTCATCTTCATTGTTAGGCTTATCTATCAACGGTCATAGTCTTGCTTTTCCTTCATCAACCTGTTGCCATCAATGAAAACTTAGATTAACAATCTCCCCCTTTGTCATTGGATGGCAATATTTTTCTTCTCTCCCCCTTTGACATCAATGGCAATGGGGTGCCAAAGTACTCCCCGTGTCATGCTGCTCCCCCTAACATACTGTACCCCTGACATGCTGCTTGATTTAATGTGATGCAAGAGCAACGACCCCCATCTTTTGGCGAAGATACTCAAATGCTTCTCGTGGAAGGGGTTTTGTAAAGATATCAGCAATTTTCTCTTTTGTATTGACGTATTCCAACTTGATATTGTGTCCAGCAACTTGTTCACGGAGAAAGTGGTATTTTATTGGAATATGTTTGGTCCTTGAGTGCATCACCAGATTTTTTGAAAGACTGATGGCGCTAGTATTGTCACAAAAAATAGTAATTGGTTGCTTAGTTTCTATGTTGACATCCTTCAAGGCTTCCTTCATCCATAGAATTTGTGCACAACAATTAGCAGCAAATATATATTTGGCTTCAGCTGTAGAAAGGGATATAGATGATTACTTTTTGCTGAGCCATGATACAAGACAATCTCCCATAAAGAGTGCATTTCCACTGGTGCTTTTTCGATCATCCACACTTCCGGCCCAATCAGCATCAAAATATGTTGTCACAATAAGAGTTGAACCCTTAGGATACTAAAGACCGAAATCAGTCGTTCCTTTTAGATATCTAAGAATTCTTTTCACCGCTGCTAGATGGGATTGTTTAGGACTTGACTGAAATCTTGCCACCATTCCTACTGCTTGCATAATATCTGGTCTTGTAGCAGTTAAGTATAGGAGAGCTCCAATTATTGACCTGTAAAGAGTTGCATCTATTTGAGGGGCATCATCATCTTTGCTTAATTTACAATCTGTGGTCATTGGTGTGCTCATAGGTGCACAATCTTCCATCCCATATCTTTTAAGCATGTCTTTAAGATATTTTGCCTGAGATATAAACATGCCTACAGAAGTTTGAGATATATGTAGCCCAAGAAAGTAAGACAACTCACCGATCATTGACATCTTGAATTTTTTGGACATATTTAGAGCAAATTCATGGCACATTTCTTCATCATTGCTAGCAAAGATTAGATCATCAATGTAAACAAGAGTGATAAGAAGTTTTTCCTTGTGCATCTTCATGTAGAGATTACTACCTGCCACTCCCTTTTTGAAACCTGCTTGTTGCAGATAGTGATCTAACTTAGCATACCATGCTCTAGGGGCTTGTTTTAATCCATACAAGGCCTTTTTTAGTTTACATACAAAGTCTTTTCCTTCAGCAAGATCAAATCCTTCTAGCTGCTCCATGTAAACTTCTTCCTTGAGATCTCCATTCAGGAATGCTGATTTTACATCCATTTGATAAACCTTGAATCCTTTTGAGCAAGTAAATGCTAAAAACATTCTTATGGCTTCCATTTGAGCTACTGGTGCAAAGGTTTCTTCGAAGTCAATTCCTTCGATTTGCGAGTATCCTTTGCAGACAAGTCTGGCTTTATTTCTGATGATTTGTCCATCTTCATTCATCTTTTTTTTGAATATCCATTTTGTTCCAATTATATTTTTATCTTTTGGGCGAGGTACTAGTTCCCAAGTCTCATTTTTTTCAATTTGAGACATTTCTTCTTCCATAGCCTTTATCCAATAAGGATCTTTGCTTGCTTGAGAAAAAATTTCAGGTTCTATTAAAGATAATAGAGCCACATCATCTTTTCTTGGGGTGCTTATCATTCTTCTTCGAGTTTGGATTCCTTCATCTATATTTCCAATGACTTGTTCTTCCGAAGGATATCTTTGAACAAACTTGATCTTGGAGGGAGTTTGTGAAGATTCATTTTGAGGTTGACTTTGAGATTCCTCATTCTCCTTTTCTCCTTCAGGTTCTTCTTCTTCACTTTGTTCAAAGAAAGACTCAACTTCATGATCTTCAATTCTTTTGCCTGGAAGGCCTTCATCAATCTTCACATCAATGCTTTCCACTATTCTTCGTAGACGATTGTTGTAACATTTGTAAGCTTTCCTCCTAGTGGAGTAACCAAGAAATATTCCTTCGTCAGTTCTAGAATCAAATTTACCTGGTGAGTCATCATTTATTTTTATGAAACATTTGCTTCCAAATATTCTGAAATATTTTACTGAAGCAGGTCTTCCTTTCCATAATTCATAAGGAGTCTTTTCATTATTTGGTCTCAGTTGAGTTCGATTTAAGGTATAAACTGCTACAGATCCGAGCTGTATAGTGGTCTCGAAACAGATTTTAACCCAGACAAGTATTTCAAAAAAACTTCTCGGTGCTTCCCAGTTCGCGAGTTGTGAACTTTTATGTATCTGCAATCTCTTCTATCTTTGCTCTCGATTGCTTCACCCAATTGATGATAAGAAATGTAGTTTTGACGTTGTATTTATACAATTTGATTTTAAAATGAAGGGACATGTCTTTTGGAGGTAGGCCGATATGAAGGATAAGGATAGGTCGGCTCACTGCTAAAATTATTTTTTCTTGATTTTAAAAAAATTCATATCTCATCAACCGCTTGGAGTTTCCGGCCAAGTGAGAGCTTGTTAGAAAGCTCAAAATATGCTCTAAAAGGTAGTGTAGGTGTCATAGTGAAATTCTGCCTTCAAGGTAGCAAAATTTATTTTCCTTTATAACTGTTCTTGAATATTTATGTGTAGTAAGTGAAATTCTGTCTCCAAGGTCATCTTCATTGTTAGGCTTATCTATCAAGGGTCATAGTCTGGCTTTTCCTTCATCAACCTATTGCCATCAATGACAACTTAGATTAACACTTAATACAGGCAACAAGACATGGGAGAATCACCCTAGGCAGCTTTTCACTGGGTTAGCACAGAGATTGTTGGGGACAGCCACATTGCATGTTAGAGCAGTCGATTTCATCCCCTGGGCATTGTTAACTTGCCTTGGGTAAGCCCAGGTGCATGCTTTCTGATCTTACCTTTGTACCCAGCATTTATATTAATAAAATGGCTCAGCAAAACGCAGTTTATGGAGATTTTTGGGTGTTTAATGCGTTGTAACTTTTGCGTGTGTTTTTTATTATGCTTGCTTTGTTTATCATTGTAAATTTCAATTAGGAATACTACAATTTGACCATTATTTTCATGACTATTTTGGGCTGACTTTGACCAGCTTTGAAAGCCAAGTTGGACTGGGTGTGACCGAGTTGCTTTGAGGACACTTTGTTGTTGTTTTGACTAGCGTTGACTTTCTAGTTAGGGTTGTTGACTACTGCAGGAAATTTCAAATTAGACAGGGCTGCTATGATCATCATTTGGCAAGTCAATTTTGACATTATTGTAGTCTCTCTCTCTGCTGAACATTTGATCAAAGGCTTTTCCCCATCTTGGAGTTTTTCCCTGGCATTCACCAAATCTGGTGTTCTCTTGTCTTGGCTTGTCTTTTGCATTTTGTTATTCATGTTCTATCTACAGTTATTGTCAATCTGATTTATGGTTAATGTGATTGCTAATGGAAAACTAATTTGGAAATTGTCATTGGGCTACTAAAAGGACATTGAAGTAATTGTGCTAAGCATAGAACATACTATTGTTCACTAAAATTAACATGGTATCAGAACACAGGTGAAGACAAAGTCCAAGCAAGAGAGAGAAAAGCAATCACTAAGAGATCTATTGGACAAGACCACTGGACAATTATCCATGGCATCTACATCTTACTTCAAGACTGAGGACAAGCTCAACGACAAATTTGACTATCATGCATGGAAAATAAATTTGGACTTGACTTTGGAAGTACATGATGCAATGGACTATGAGCAGGGAAAAGTGGTGGAGCCTCCTTCAAATGCACCGGTTGCTGCTAAGACAAAGTATAGAAAAGGATCAAGGATCTAAGAAGGGATTGAATAAGGAGGAAAAGGGAGGAGCTACAATTGCAACAAGTTCGACCACTATGCTAGAGAATGTCCTCACAAGAAGAATCATCCAAGGGATGATGACTACAACAACAACAATTTCAAAGGCAATGGCAATCAAAGGAACAACAGCTTCAACATCAAAGGAAAGAGGAATGCTCCCGCTGCTTTAAATGGAAATGGTCGACCTCCCACGAGGACAAGAAATGCAAAGTGTCTAGGAAGGGCACACTTCCTCGGATGTTGCCCTAAAGGTCCTCCGCTGACACAGATGGGGGTTTATTGCACCATACAAACCTTGGTGTCCATGATTTAAAGTGTAATATTCCCAATTAGCTTTGCTAATTGGAATATTTCATTTTTGCTTTATTTTGCCGCTTTAGCTAGAAATAATAAATTAAAGTGAGAAATAAGAGGGGTCACCTCACTTTAGTCACCTCACTTTATAAATAAAGTGTTCTTTTCCTAGTAGATTGACGTTATAACTTAGAGAGGGGGCCTTGGGGGTCCACATGAGTATGATGGGGAGGAATCAGGCTGACCCAAGTTAAACTGCGCAGGTCAAAGGAGAGTAAGGACGCAGTTAAGTTTTGGAGGGAGTTTGGCATTATAAAAGGAGGGGTTCTCACCTCATTTGGACAGGCATTATTCTATATTGATATTGAGAGCTAGACTTCTGTCTGCTTAGCACGCCGGTTGTTTAGTCGGTCTGCAGCACTGTTTAGTGCAACCGAGTGTCTCCGATCGGAGATCTCACCCTTAGCCTCGGGGGACTTCGAGTGCCTGCCCTGGTAAGGTTATTTCTGGTTTCACCCTTAGCTTCGGGGGACTTCGAGTGCCCGCCCTAGTAAGGTTATTTTCTGAGTAACACCCTTCAGTTTCAGTGGGACTTGGTAGCATTTTCAGCAGGAGAATTGGAGAGGAAGAAGCCTCTTGTGGCTGCACAGATCTGAGAAGAAGAGGACGCTGTTCCAGGAGAGAGAGGACGCTGATCAGCCTTGGAGAGTGAGGAATGACTGTTCTAGGGAGGGGGCCGGTCCGGATACGGCGGGGAAAACGACGTCGGGAGGGCGGGGACGCGGTCCCGGTCGGGAGTCGGGACGGCTGTTCCGGCGGAAGAGGGAGGACGCGGATGCGAGAGGCATTGATAGATCCCGACCTTGGGGTGTAGATACGACGGATATTTGCCGAATCTGCAGTTGCGTAGGTGGTAGATACGGGAGATATCATTAGATCCCGGCTTGGGAAATTACGGATGCGAGAGATATTGGCGAATCCGGCTAGATGCGAAGAGATAACATCGAGATCCGGCCTTGCGGGTTGCGGTGCGAGAAGAGATATAGGGACATCTGGCATAGATGCGAGAGAGAGCGATGGAGTACGTGCTCGGAAGGGACGCAGATGCGGAGGGGTGGGACGCGGTGCGGATTGTGGCGGATCCGGCGGAGTACGAGCATATGGGAGCCGATCCATACGGCGGGGCCCGATCTGATGAGCAGGGTCATGTGAGCAGGGCTTGACAGCGTTTTTGGCCTTGAGGAGCTGAGCTTTTCATCTGGAGGGTTTTGGTGACCAGCACCACATCTGTTCCAGCGCTGTCACTAGCAGAGACAGCGTTTTCATTGGTGAGGGTTGGAGTATTGATATCAGCTATCTTTTGGTCTTCAGCTCATAGTTCCAGTGCAGTCCAGCTTCAGTCTTCAGAGCAGTCTTCAGTCAGCTAGGACGCTGTCCTTGTTGCAGTCATTATTTGTCTGAGAGGGCCTCCACTTGCCTAGGGCAAGGATAGGTGCATTTATTCTGATTTTCTTGTACTCCTCTCTATGTACTTTCAGATTAATAAAATGGCTCAGTTTTCTGGCATTCTATGTGTATTGGTTCCATGATCTGGTTCAGCATTGTGTTTTATATATCTTTCTGGCATATTTCTGTTTATTAATGGTTATTTCCCTTTGGGGATATTACAGTGGTATCAGAGCAGAGATCTGGCTCAGCCTCTGGTGCTAGTAATCTATGACGCCCGGGGATAACCCCTACATTTACCAGAGAGAGCACAGAAGAGCTGAGAATAGGGGGAAGTTTCCCTTCGGGGGAAGTGACTCTGATCAGGAATCACCTGAAACAGATCCGGAGACAGAACAGCATAATCCAATGGCAGAGGATGATGTGAGGTTTAAAGAGGCGGTCCTCCGTCACATTCAGGAGACATCACAGAGGCTGCAGGAGACGTCACAGAGACTTTCAGCCATAGAGATCAGTCAGAGAGAACCCCCTAGGGTTCTCCAGGTGGGAGAAGGATCGGGCGTGTCTCGCTACATACCAGACGCTATTCCCATTGTGACAGCGCAGAGACCCTATATGCCCACATTCACACCCGAAGACACAGAGACAGGAGTGCGGGGAGGTGCACAGAGGGTCAATCCGGCACCCACGCGACCCACCATGCCTACCTTTCCGGTAGAGGACGAGGGGTCGACCGCACCAAGAGATGTGGGTCCAGCTCAATATGCGGCCGTTTTTGCAGAATGGCAGGGCCTAGGTCAGGCGTTCATGGATGCTTTCCCCTTAGAGCGCTATTTCCAGTTCCGATGTGGCGGCAAAGCCCATGAGCAGGAGCAGCACCAACACAAGGGACGTGGATCCCACCGTGATAGTCACCGTGCAGCGAGTAAATTCCATTTGCCGATGTTTGATGGTTCGCAGAAGACTACGGAAAAGTCCTGGGTGGAGAAGCTGGACATCTATTTTCAGCTTAACCAGATGCCAGAGACGGAGGCCATCAAGATGGCTGCATTGCATTTAGAGGGTGAGGCCCAGGATTGGTGGTTTCATGGGATGGCAACACTGGGACATTCCACAGTGACGACATATGCTGAGTTCACCAGGAGAGTGGTGGAGCGTTTTGATAGGAAGGATCCGGAGCAGCATTTCTTTGAGCTAACCAAGCTCAGACAGACGGGGAGTGCAGAGGCATACATCTCAGACTTCTTGAGGGTTTCAGTGATGGTACCTGACTTATCGACAACTCGGATGGTCTATATGTTTGTGGAGGGGCTGTCAGAGCCACTTCGTGGCCTAGTCCGGTCAAACAAACCGGCTACACTACAGGATGCTATCAGTAGGGCTCGTGACCTACAAGATGTCTTGCCTAGGACTCGGCCACCTTATCCCCAGAGACAGGCTTTCCAGCCTAAGGGTAAAGACACGAGGGTTCCGCCTCCCAAGGCAAATCCAGGACGAGGACAGTTTGATGATGAGGCCAGGAGAGAGCTGAGACGGAAGCGATTATGCTTCACTTGCCAGGAGCCGTGGGCACCGGGACACAAATGTACGGCAGGGAAGGCACATTTCATAGAGGTCTTCTCCGAGAGCAGCGGGGAAGAGGATGAGGTGGATGATGAGGAGGCAGGAGGATGTTATACAGCGCAGAGTACCTTACCACCTCCACCACCCGATGCAGGTGGGGCATCATTCGCACCTACTGGGGGAGCTCTAGCAGCATTACGAGGAGTCCCCAAGTATCTGACATTGCGCGTACGAGGGACAGTGCGCGGACAGCGGGTTTCGGTCTTAGTTGACAGTGGGGCCACCCACAACTTCATTGATGCCCAGATGGTCGCACGGAGAGGCATACCGACGGAGGGCTTTGATGGGTTTTCTGTTTTGGTACCAGGAGATCAGACCATGGCATGTGCGCGATATGTACCTGAGTTATTAGTGACGATGGGCACCTATACATTGACCGATCACTTCTTTGTGGTGGACATTCCGGACACCAATGTGATATTGGGGGTTCAGTGGCTTATTACTCTGGGGAAGGTCACGACGGATTGGAAGGCCTTAGAGATGGAGTGGGATGATCCCAAGACAGGGAAGCATGAGAAGATACGAGGGCAGAACACATATCCACCCCAGACAGTATCGACACACAGCATGGAGGCGACATTCCGCAAGGGAGATATAGAGTGGGCAGTAGAGTTGCGGGCTTCGGAGGCAGTAGATACAGGACGGACGGTGCACCCTGATCTACAGACTCTTCTCGACAGATATGCAGTAGTTTTTGGAGACATTCCGCCAGGACAGCCACCAGATCGGGGGTTTGAGCACACGATCGAGTTGGAGCAGGGGATACAGGCAGTGATCACCACACCGTATAGGCATCCTAAGGCTTATCGGGATGAGATAGAACGGGCCATTCAGGAGTTGCTGGCCCTTGGGCACATTCGACCCAGCACCAGTCCTTTCGCTTCTTCAGTAGTGCTGGTGAAGAAGAAGGACGACACATTACGCATGTGCATTGATTACAGGGCTCTGAACAAGAAGACCCTGAAGAACAGGTACCCCATTCCCAGGATCGACGAGCTGATGGATGAGTTGAGAGGAGCGCGGTTCTTCTCAAAGATTGATTTGAGATCCGGATATCATCAGATACGCATGAGGGAACAGGACATTCCCAAGACTGTCTTCAGGTGTCATTATGGGCACTTTGAGTTTCTGGTCATGCCATTTGGGTTGACCAATGCACCGGCTACTTTCCAGTCTTGTATGAACCACATTTTCAGGGATCATCTGAGGAAGTTCGTGCTGGTTTTCTTTGATGATATCCTTATATATAGCCGGACTTGGGAAGAGCATCTCCAGCACATTGAGACGGTCTTGCACATTTTGGAGGAGCAGCAGTTCTTTGCCAAGCTCTCCAAATGTGAGTTTGGATTGTCGGAGATGCTGTATCTGGGACACATCATAGGAGTGGACGGGGTGAGAGTCCACGAGGAGAAGATCAGGGCTATCAGGGACTGGCCAGAGCCACGGAACGTAACAGAACTTCGAGGGTTTATTGGTATCTGCACCTACTACCGGAAGTTCGTCAAGGGCTTCTCACAGCTTGCTGCACCCCTCACGGAGCTTACAAGGAAGGGGGCATTCAGTTGGTCGGATACAGCACAGTGAGCTTTTGATAAGCTCAAGGAGGTGATGAGCAGTTGTCCAGTGTTAGCACTACCAGATTTTACGCAGCCCTTTGTCCTAGAGTGCGATGCCTCAGGAGAGGGGATTGGAGCAGTTTTGATGCAGGAGGGTCATCCGATTGCATTCGAGAGCCAGAAGCTCCTTCCACACGAGAGGCTTTATCCCATTTATGACAAGGAGATGCTGGCCACCATGCATGCATTGGCCAAATTCCGGCAGTACCTGGTAGGTGGCAGATTCAGGGTGAGGACAGATCATAACAGCCTGAAGTACTTTCTGGAGCAGAAGCAGTTGCAGGAGAGGCAGCAGAAGTGGATCAGCAAGATCCAGGCTTACGACTTTGACATAGAGTATGTCAAGGGGAAAAATAATGTGGTAGCTGATGCCCTTTCTCGTAGACCAGCCACGTTATCACTCATGAGCTTGGACGCTGACTGGAAGGCTCGACTACTGGTTGAGTACTCCAAAGATAGATTTGCATGCGAGGTGCTGGATGGACAGATAGCAGATAGCAGATACAGGGTGGCCGATGAGGTCATCTATTACAGGGACAGGATCTTCTTGACTGAGGGGTCTCAGCTCAAGGAGAAGATACTCCAGACTTCACATGATTCACCATTGGCGGGCCACCAGGGGTTCACCAAGATGTACAGGGCCATCCGGGAGAGATTTGCATGGAAGGGCCTCAAGGAGGACGTACTCCAACATGTCAGGGAGTGCGAGGTTTGCCAGCGGAACAAGGGAGAGATGAGCCATCCGGCGGGGCTGTTGCAGCCGCTTCCCATTCCGGAGGGGAAGTGGGAGAGTATTTCGATGGACTTCATCACGGGGTTGCCCACAGTACAGGGCAAGGACTGCATCTTCGTAGTAGTTGACCGGCTAACGAAGTATGCTCATTTTTTCGCCATTTCGGCGCATCATACAGCGGCACAGGTGGCAGAGTTGTTTTTCCGGGAGGTTTTCAGATTGCATGGTCTACCCAAGACCATTGTTAGCGACAGAGACAGCCGTTTTATGGGAGGATTTTGGCAGGAGCTCTTCCGACTAGTGGGGACAGAGTTGACACCGAGCACTAGTTATCATCCCCAGACGGACGGGCAGACGGAGATAGTTAACAAGTGGCTAGAGGGCTACTTACGTAACTACGTCAGTGGGCAGCAGAGAGCATGGCTGAAATGGCTACATCTGGGCGAGTACTGCTACAACACAACCCACCATATGCCCATCGGTATGACACATTTCTATGCGTTGTATGGCTATCATTCCCTATCTTTTGTGGACATGATGTTTGGTATTAGCAGGGCTCCGCGAGCCAAATTATGGATCCAAGAGAGCCAAGACATCCTCCGGGCTCTCAAGGACAACATAGCCACAGCACAGAATCAGCAGAAATTGTATGCTGATAAGGGTCGGGTGGAGAGACACTTTGAGGTAGGGGACCTGGTCTACCTACGGTTACATCCATACCAACAGTCTTCGCTCAAACAGAAGGGGGAAGAGAAGCTTAAGCCTCGCTTTTATGGACCATACAGGGTGATACGTAGGATCGGGCAGGTTGCATATGAGTTGGAACTGCCCCAAGGCAGCCGGATTCATAACATCTTCCATGTATCATGCCTGAAGAAGGCACTGGGTCAGCATGTGACAGTCACCGGGGAGCTACCGCCTACGGATGATGAGGGGCACTTGGTGTTACAGCCGGAGGCCATTATTGACACCAGGGAGAGACAGCTGCGTAGCAGGAAGATCAGAGAGTTCTTGGTGAGATGGAAGAATCTGCCGGATGAGGATGCCACTTGGGAGGATGAGAGGATCTTACAGCATCCATCACTTCCGTTGCTTGAGGACAAGCAACGTTTTGCCGAGGGAGACTGTAATATTCCCAATTAGCCTCTAATTGGAATATTTCATTTTTGCTTTATTTTGCCGCTTTAGCTAGAAATAATAAATAAAGTGAGAAATAAGAGGGGTCACCTCACTTTAGTCACCTCACTTTATAAATAAAGTGTTCTTTTCCTAGTAGATTGACGTTATAACTTAGAGAGGGGGCCTTGGGGGTCCACATGGGTATGATGGGGAGGCATCAGGCTGACCCAAGGTAAACTGCGCAGGTCAAAGGAGAAGTAAGGACGCAGTTAAGTTTTGGAGGGAGTTTGGCATTATAAAAGGAGGGGTTCTCACCTCATTTGGACATGCATTATTCTATATTGATATTGAGAGCTAGACTTCTGTCTGCTTCAGCACGCCGGTTGTTTAGTCGGTCTGCAGCACTGTTTAGTGCAACCGAGTGTCTCCGGTCGGAGATCTCACCCTTACCCTCGGGGGACTTCGAGTGCCTGCCCTGGTAAGGTTATTTCTGGTTTCACCCTTAGCTTCGGGGGACTTCGAGTGCCCGCCCTAGTAAGGTTATTTTCTGAGTAACACCCTTCAGTTTCAGTGGGACTTGGTAGCATCTTCAGCAGGAGAATTGGAGAGGAAGAAGCCTCTTGTGGCTGCGCAGATCTGAGAAGAAGAGGACGTTGTTCCAGGAGAAAGAGGACGCTGATCAGCCTTGGAGAGTGAGGACGCTGTCCTAGGGAGGACGCAGTCCAGATCTGAGCAGGGAAAACGCTGTTCCAGGAGGGGGAAGGACGCAGATCAGTCTGGGAGTGAGGACGCTGTTCCAGCAGGAAGAGGAGGACGCAGATCTGAAGGCACATTGATAGATCCAGCCTTGGAGATTGTAGATCTGAGCAGATATTTGCAGATCTGGTTCTGTAGGTGGTAGATCTGGGGAGATAGCATTAGATCCACCAGATTACATCCAAAGAGGCTTTGTGATCCGCCCCTGATCCAAGAGATAAGATTGTGATCCACACTGCAAAGTATGTGAGGTCCAAGATAGTGGCTGGATGTCGTGATTCCCATAGGGCGTGAGATCCTGAATTTAACCAGACCTGAGGCAGACGACCCGGATTAGTCTGGTTCAGCAGCAGATCCACAGCAGAGATTGCCAGTCCACTGTAGAGCTCTGACCTCACATGTCGTGGCTGTAGGTTTTAAAGCTGCTGGCCCTGAGGAGCCGATAGCTTTTCATCCTGGGGTTTTTGTGACCAAGACTACACATTCACCTGGGGCTACCGCTCACTAACAAGACAAATAAGCCATTGGTGAGGGTTTGGAGTATTGATATCAGCTATCTTGGTCTTCAGCTCATAGTTCCAGTGCAGTCCAGCTTCAGTCTTCAGAGCAGTCTTCAGCCAGCTAGGATGTTGTCCTTGTTGCAGCCATCATTTGTCTGAGAGGGCCTCCACTTGCCTAGGGCAAGGATAGGTGCATCTATTCTGATTTTCTTGTACTCCTCTCTATGTACTTTCAGATTAATAAAATGGCTCAGTTTTCTGGCATTCTATGTGTATTGGTTCCATGATCTGGTTCAGCATTGTGTTTTATATATCTGTCTGGCATATTTCTGTTTATTACTGGTTATTTCCCTTTGGGGATATTACATAAAGCCTCAAGAAACTTGGAATAGATAAAAGTTGCCACAACATGTCTCCTCAAGCCAAACCAGGCACAGAAAATCTCCTTGCTTGCCAAAACGAGATGAAAATTGCCTCAAAAAGTTTTCCAAACAGATCAGAGAAAGAGAGGGGATTGGCTAAGGTGGAATCTTTCACCGCTGAAACCAATCAAAACAAAAAGGGGTCTTAAAGATCTAGTTCACAAAACAGAAATATCCAATCAACGTCGATGAGAATAATGGGTCTCGTCTTTCTTATTTATCGACTCCCTTTGGGATATCTTCTTATTTTAATTCGAGGGGTTACAAGTTTCCCTCCACTGGCTTCCTTCACAAGTTTTCCCCCAATTACCCCAATTTACCCAATGTTGCCCCTAAAGCATTGAATAAAGGGTTTCCCCCTTTATAATTGACTATAGCCTACAGGGTTGGATAGGCTACTTTGTCCTCCCTTGGGCAATTAATTAGAAGAGGACATTAAAATATGAACTTTGAATAATAGTAATTTAAGATAGGGTTTTCAATGTTGCATATTTGAATTTGCATATAGGAATTTTACCATGGCTCCAAAAGTCAAAAAGCCTACATTGATCCGTGCTGATCTTGTTTATGAGAAAATGTATTGCAAACGTTGCAAGAAATCCATAGAAAGGGGATGGATACATAAGTTGAAAGAACACTCAGCTGGTATAAGAGGCCAAGTTGCCCCATGCAAGAACCCATTAGAGCAGATTGGACAAATTAGATTGGAATAGCAAAATCAAGTTGTGAAATTTGAAGAAGACAAGTCTAGGCAAAAGGAGATGGTTGTAGCATCCAAACGAGTCTAGAGGCCATTTAAAGCCTTGTTGAATAAGAATTATGTATTTTGTTATTGATATGTATTGCACTTAGTGCCATTTTGAAAATTTTTGATATATTCACCCTTAAATGGTATATGCATGAGCAAACTATACATACTTTGTCTCCAATTGTCTGGAATCATGGTCTAGAATCTTGAAAATATATTTCATTATTAAAATCTATGTATTTTATGTATTTTTTGGTAAGAGTCATTGAAATTAGATTAGTCCGAGTCAATTTGAGTCTAAATTCAAGGCGACCCTCGACCTATTCTGAGTCCAACTCCAAGTTTAAAAATGATGGCTAGTGCTGGTGGTACGACACAAGTACGACAGTGCATCTGCAAACAGGTGGAATGTACAGAAATGGCAGTGGTGATGGTCGTACATGACTGGCAGCGGTGAAATCATATGGAATTCACAGAATAGGCAGCTGCTAATGATGATAGTTTGGACAAGTGCTTCTGCATAGGCTAGGTTTCAAGCACGCAGAATATGTCCAAATGCCTCTTTAAGTACTTGTTCATGTTGAATTAGTAGTTTTTATAATCTCTTTCCTAAGTCTAACCTAGGAGAAGCACATTGATTAATTTATTAATTAATGTTGGCTATTGGGCTAAAGTTTTCTAATGAAAAGTAAATTAATTTACATTAGTGAGTTAGATCCAATCTCTATCATTAACAGCTGGGAACAGTTAATAAGAAGGGTGAGCTAAATTCCATATATTTAGGACTGCTACAGGGAAAACACCTTGATCATTTGTTTTATACTATTCACCAGGGAGAAGTATGCTTGTAAGCTCCCCACCAACAACACATTCAGGGAATGTTGAAAATCACATACGGTGAAATGATGTAAACACTAAACATCATTCAAACATGACTGTACTACTTCATGTAAACAATAGACTTTGGGGTCAAACTAAAATAAGACTTTATATCTAAGCTCACAGTAAAGGAATCCAACCTCGGGTGACTCCAAATTTGAGATAAGGTTTGTGAGAAGCTCCTTGGACAAGTCATCGTTCAGCATATCTGACAGTTTTGGAGTTAATAAAGCTTTCAATGAATTAGCTCCTGTGGGGTTGTATGGTGTAGAAATTTCATCTCCACAATATCCAGCAAGTCTTGCCAGTGCCCGAGCTGCAAGCACAGCGTGTGTATTTTTTGCAATCTGCACATTACTTCCAACACCATGGGCTTCTGCAGCTGCATTTTCTTCAGCAGTAGAGTCATACTGCAAAAGCAACGGTAGAAGATACCTAATTCATCAACCAAGAGGCAACATTAAAATAGGTAACACATTAAAAGGACTATAACAGCAATGATGCTAATAAAACCTAGTCACTATAACTGCTTGGAATTTGTATCTTAGCAGGTCCTAGTTAAAATTAAGAAATAATTCAAACAGGATAGACTTGAATTAATATAATTAAGTTGTCCACAGAAAGGTTTCAATGGGTGTTAGCGTTCAACATGAAAAACATTATTGCAATGATTACATCACTTCAACACTGTGTTTTTGTTCCTTCAGCCCCAATCAAATATAAATCAAGAACCCAGCAAATGTTAAAACTGAGACAGAAGCACAACAGCATTAATGACTAAGTTTGTTTTTTCTTGTGTATACAACAATGGCGACAACAATTACTATAACACCTGCCCATTATGCAAAAAATCATTGCTAAGACTCACCATGTTACAAGTTGAAATTGTTAGAATATGATGGTCATCATTAACACTGTAAATCTAATAAAGTTAAGCCAAAGATCCATGCAAAAGTTAATATGAATAACATAGGCTAGCTATCTTAACTAAGATGGCCCATGGGATTGTGGTCTAGTGGCAAGCAGTGGGGTGATCAGATCTGTATTAACTATCAGCACAGAGACTCAGGTTCAAAACCCCCTGAGTGGGTGTGGAGAGATGCAGATGCAAGTCCTGGGTGATTTTGACAGCATAGATACACCCCAAAGCGACCCTGCAAGACATATTTCTCCAATCAAATAAGTTATTAAGGTGTTAAGAATACTCCACATAAATGTTAGGAGATATGTTCATTATGTATGAATATTGTGTATATTGCCCTCTTCTGTAATGAAATAGCATCTTGCACAGTGCATCATTCTATCTCCACTTTCATTAAACAAAGTATAGGTTCATACACCCTGTAAAATCAAACAGGGAGCACAAAAATCATGACCGTTGGAGACCAAAAAGGCCAAAGGATTGAGGAAGAGAGGAAACATGTACAAAGCTAAGAAAAGGAAAGAGCAGGCACATATTGAGTTAACTATCAATCAAAGAATTAAACAAAGGACATTTAATTTTAAACATTTTATAAGTCATAAATTAGGTAAGGGAAAATAAAAGCTTAGAAGAGAAAACTACTTCAGCCCTCAAGAGAAGACAGTGCACGTATATCAAGTGCAAGCAATGAGAAGCAGCAGTAGCAGTCACAGAAAAGCAGCCCACAAGAATGGCCAAATAAACAACTTCTAAACCAGGGACAAACACAATTATAAGCAGGCAGCAGCAGAACTCAGAATGTAATATCCCGAAGGGAAATAAACAGTAATATAAAGCACACAAACAAGGTACACAGCATCTAAAGACAAATCACGAGACAAAATACACAATATGGAGAACACTGAGCCATTTTATTAATACTGAGAAAGAAGGAAAGTACAAAGGTGATCAGAATGATGGCACCTCGACTTGCTCAGGGCAAGTGTAGAAATACTCTCAGAATAATGTATGGAATGGCTGCTTCCTCTATCAACTGCATAATCTCCAAGCTGCTGGAAAATGCTGCCGTGCTGCTGCAACTGCTGGAATGAAATGAGTCTTTGGGGCTATTCCCCAACTCGGAAAATGCTGAAACTTTGGGAATGGCCTCCTCTCCCAATACCCAGAAAAGTCCAGAGAAATTTTCGAGAATGGCTGACCCCGGAAAATACCTCCTTTGAGGCACTACACTATTCCTCAATGGAAAACGTTGACCCTGAAGGCAACACTGCAAAATATGGCCTCTCCCTCTGCAAAATGTCTCCAATAGGTAAGGGCTGATCCCTTCCCTAATCCTCCAGTCTGAATCCACACAAACCACCTCAATCCAGAACTCTCCCCAACTAGAACTGCGTCCTCCCTCTGCAAGACTACGTTGTCCCTCCAAGGAATGCCCCTCAATGACTGAAGCTCTGATCTCTCCCTGCAAAATACGGTAGGACTCCTCACCCGAGCAAGCACTCGAAGTCTCCCGGGGCTGAGGTTGGGATCTCCGCACGGAGACACCTGGTGTACTGAACAGTACGTGCAGACTAGCTAAACAGCAAGCGTGCTCAATGTTTAGAGACAATCTCCAAAATGCATAATCAACAATGAGAGAAATGAGGTAGCCTCTCCTCTATTATCTTTGGTGAGTCTCCCTCTCTCCTTGGCCCCACCATGCTAACGTTGTCCCTCTTTGGCCCACGCTGCCAACTCATCTGCGCTGGCTGGGCCCACGCTGTCCAAGTGTGTCCCCCTCCCTACGTTGTCTCTTGGCCCCCCTTGGCCCACCTTGACCATACATTGTATTTCCTAGGGGACTTTAAGGAGTGTGCTTTATCGTAAGTGAGTCACACTCCCACTTTATTTATATTTTAACTATACAAGGCAAAATTGATCAAAATTTATAGTTCCAATTAGCTATAGCTAATTGGGAATATTACAGTCTCCCCCGGCAAAACGTTGCTTGTCCTCAAGCAACTGCAATGATGGATGTTGTAAGATTTGCTCACCCTCCCAAGTGGCATCCTCATCCGGCAAATTCCTCCATCTCACTAGGAACTCCCGGACTATCCTGCTCCTCAGTTGTCTCTCCTTGGTGTCAATAATGCCCTCCGGTTGCAACACCAAGTGCCCCTCATCATTTGTAGGTGGAAGCTCCTCTGTCACTGTCACCTGCTGTCCCAGTGCCTTCTTCAGGCATGAATCGTTAAAAATATTATGAATCTTGCAGCTCCAGCTCATAAGCAACTTGCCCTACTCTGCGTATCACCCTGTATGGACCGTAGAAGCGTGGCTTGAGCTTCTCAGCCCCCTTCTGCTTTAGCGTGGACTGCCGATACGACTGCAAGCGAAGGTAGACCAAATCCCCTACCTCAAAATGCCTCTCTACCCGGCCCTTGTCTGCATACAGCTTCTGCTTGTTCTGTGTTGTAGCCGTGTTGTCCTTGAGAGCTAGGAGGATGTCCTGACTCTCTTGGATCCAATCCTTGGCTCTAGGAGCCTTGCTGGCACCAAACATCATGTCAACAAAAGATAGAGCATGATATCCATACAATGCATAAAATGGAGACATACCGATAGACATGTGATGAGTGTTGTTGTAGCAGTACTCCCCTAAGTGCAGCCACTTCAACCAGGCCCGATGTTGCCCACTGACATAGTTGCGCAAGTAGCCCTCTAGCCACTTGTTCACAATCTCAGTCTGTCCATCCGTCTGAGGATGGTAGCTAATGCTCGGTGTCAACTCTGTGCCCACCAAGTGAAAGAGTTCCTGCCAAAATCCGCCCATGAAGCAGCTGTCCTTGTCACTAATGATGGTCTTTGGGAGACCATGCAACCTGAAAATGTCTCAAAAGAATAGCTCTGCCACCTGTGCTGCTATGTAATGTGCGGATATAGCAAAGAAGTGAGCATACTTCATCAGTCGGTCAACGACTACGAATATGCAGTCCTTGCCCTGCACCATGGGCAACCCTGTGATGAAGTCCATTGAAATGCTTTCCTATTTCCCCTCTGGTATGGGAAGGGGCTGCAATAAACCTGTCGGATGGTTCATCTCCCCTTTGTTGCGCTGGCAAACCTTGCACTCCCTGACATGCTGGAGTACGTCCTCCTTGAGGCCCTTCCAAGAGAACCTTTCTCTGATGGCCCTGTAGGTTTTGGTGAACCTTTGATGGCCTGATAGTGGTGAATCATGAGAAGCCTGCAATATCTTCTTCTTGAGCTGAGAGCCCTCAGTCAAGAAGATCCTGTCCCTGTAATAGATGATCTCATCCATCACCCTGTACCTGTCATCTATCACCTGCCCATCCAAGATCTCACAGGAAAAACGGTCCTTGGAGTACTCTACCAACAATCGAGCCCTCTAATCCGTGTCTATGCTCATCAGGGACAACGCGGTAGGTCTGCGTGAGAGTGCATCAGCTACCACGTTGTTCTTCCCTTTGACATACTCGATGTCAAAATCGTAAGCCTGGATCTTACTGACCCACTTCTGCTGCCTCTCCTGCAACTGCTTCTGCTCTAAGAAAAATCTGAGCCTGTTGTGGTCTGTCCTCACCCTGAACCTATTGCCCACCAGGTACTGCCGGAATTTGGCCAAGGCATGCATGATGGCCAACATCTCCTTGTCGTATATGGCATACAACCGCTCATGTGGTAAGAGCTTTCGGCTCTCAAAAGCTTTGGGGTGGCCTCCCTGCATCAAAACCACGCCTATCCCCTCTCCCGACGCGTCACACTCCAAAACAAAGGGTTGTGTGAAGTCTGGCAATGCTAACACCAGACAGCTGCTCATCACCTCCTTGAGCCTGTCAAAAGCCCTCTATGCTGTATCCGTCCAACTGAATGCCCCCTTTTTGGTCAGATCTGTAAGGGGTGCAGCAAGTTGGGAAAATCCCTTGACGAACTTTATGTAGTAGGTGCAGATACCCACAAACCCTCGGAGTTCCGTCACGTTCTTTGGCTCTGGCCAATCCCTGATGGCCCTGATCTTCTCCTCGTGGACCCTCACTCCATCCACTCCGATGATGTGCCCCAAATACAGCATCTCAGTCAACCCGAATTCGCATTTGGAGAGCTTAGCATAGAACTGTTGCTCCTCCAAAATACGCAATACTGACTCTGTGTGCTGGAGATGCTCCTCCCATGTCCTGCTGTATATCAATATGTCGTCAAAGAACACCAACACACACTTGCTTAGATGACTGCTGAAAATGTGGTTCATACACGACTGGAAGGTGGCCAGTGCATTGGTTAGCCCAAAGGGCATGACCAAAAACTCGAAATGGCCATAGTGACATCTGAAAGCGGTCTTGGGAATGTCCTACTCCCTCACGCGAATCTGGTGGTACCCGGATCTCAAGTCAATCTTCGAGAAGAACTGTGCTCCTCTCAACTCATCCATCATCGTCAATCTGTGGGATAGGGTACCTGTTCTTCATCATCTTCTTGTTCAGGGCCCTGTAGTCAATGCACATCCTCAATGTGTCGTCCTTCTTCTTCACCAGAACTACTGAAGAAGCGAAAGGACTGGTGCTAGGCCGAATGTGTCCAAGAGCTAGCAACTCATGGATAGCCCGCTCGATCTTGTCTCGATAGGCCTTGGGGTGCCTATAAGGTGTGGTGATGACAGCCTGTATGCCCTGCTCCAACTCAATAGTGTGCTCAAATACCCGATCCAGCGGCTATCCTAGCGGTATCTCCCCAAATATCGTAGCATACCTGTCAAGGATGGTCTGCAACTCTGGGTGTACGGTCTGCCCCGTAGATCCTGCCTCTGAAGCACGCAGCTCCATTGCCCACTTTATATCCCCCTTCTGGAAGTCTGCCTCCATCTGGTGAGCTGAGACTGTCTAAGGTGGATACGTATGCATGCCCCGTATCTTCTCGTGCTTCCCTGTCTTCTTATCATCCCACTCCATCTCCAAGGCCTCCCAGTCCATGGTGACCTTGCCTAACGTGAGCAGCCACTGCACTCCCAATATCACGTTACTGTCCGGAATGTTCACCACGAAGAAGTGGTCGGTCAGTGTGTAAGTGTCCATTGTCACTGCCAATGCCGGGACGTACCTGGCACACTACATGATTTGGTCCCCTGGAACCAACACTGAAAACCCCTCAAAACTCTCCGTCGGAATGCCTCTCCGCTCTACCATCTGTGCATCAATGAAGTGGTGGGTTGCCCCACTGTCTACTAGCACTGACACTCGCTGCCCTCGCACCGTACCTCGGACACGTAGTGTCAAATACTTGGGAAATCCTCGCAAGGCTACAAGGGCTCCTCCGGTAGGTGCGAAAGATGCACCCCCTGCTCCTGGTGGTGGGGGCGGCAGATGATCCTCCCTCTGCGCTGCATGGCTCCCTCCTGCACCTATGTCATCGTACTCATCCTCTTCTCCATTGCTCTCGGAGAAGACCTCAATATAATGTGCCTTGCCTGCGGCACAACGGTGTACTGGTGCCCATGGCTCCTGACAGGTGAAACACAGTCTCTTCCTCCTCATATCCCTCCTGGTCTCATCATCTATGGGTCCTCTGTTCTGGCTCTCCTTTGGAGGCGGAACCCTCACATCCCTCCCCTTGGGCTGGAATGTCGTCCTCTGAGGGTAAGGTGCTCTGGTCCGGGGTAAAGCATCCTGTAAATCTCTAGTCCTGCCAACTGCATCATGAAGTGTGGTTGGCCTAGTGGACTGGACCAATCCCCGAAGGGGCTCTGCTAACCCGTCAATAAACATGTAGATCATCCGTGCTCTTGATAAATCTGGCACCATCACTGAGAGTCTCAAGAAATCTGAAGACTCCCGGTCTCCTTGAGCTTCGTCAGCTTAACGAAATGCTCCTCCGGATCCTTCCGGTCAAACCTCTCTATCAACCTCCGAGTGAACTCGGCATAAGCGCTCACTGTCGAATGCCCGAGCGTAACCATCCCGTGGAACCACCAATCTTGGGCCTCGCCATCTAAGTGCAGCGCTGCCACCTTGATGGCTTCTGTCTCCGCCATCTGATTGAGCTGGAAATATATATATCCAGCTTCTCTACCCATGCCTTTGCCGAACTATTTGCCGAACCATCAAAAGTTGGCAAGTGAAACCTGCCCACAGTACGATGTAGATCTCTGTCCTGATAATGTCTGTTCCCCCTGTGCTGATGGCGGGGTCTATTGTCCCACTTGAGCAAGACAAAATCGTGAAATGTGAGCGCATCTCTGAACTCCTATCCATAGGCCTGGTACTCAGAAAAGTAGTCACCCATGTGGGCTGGCTCCTACTCCTGCTGCACTCCCACCCCTGTATCTGTTTCCAGGAAAGTGGCATCGTGGAGCGTGGGGGTGTATGGGATGCCACATGTTGTGCTGCGTAGTGCCCCTGCAAACGATGGGACGAACCCGATCCCTCTCCAATATGGAACCCCCCCAGGGTTTCACGCTGTCTAGACTCTGCTGCTGTGAATCTCTGCCCATCTCCTCTATCCACCTAGACAGATCCTGTACTGACTTGATGAGTATGTCTGCAAACTCCCTCGCAGTGTCTTTCTCCTCTGCCATCGGTTCCTCCTGCTCTGCGTCCACTACTGAAGCGCAGTCCCCCTCTCCGTAGGTGATCTGCAACCTACGCTCTCAGTCACGGTACTTCCTACCCCTATAGCAGATATACGGGGTCTCGCTCGGTGTCATAGACAACTTCGCTCCACAGGCTGGGCCAGGTCTATGAGCTCTGATACCACTGTAATATCCCTAAGGGAAATAAACAGTAATATAAAGCACACAAACAAGGTACACAGCATCTAAAGACAAATCACGAGACAAAATACACAATATGGAGAACGCTGAGCCATTTTATTAATACTGAGAAAGAAGGAAAGTATAAAGGTGATCAGAATGATGGCACCACGACTTGCTCAGGACAAGTGTAGAAATACTCTCAGAATAATGTATGGAATGGCTGCTTCCTCTATCAACTGCGTAATCTCCAAGCTGCTGGAAAATGTTGCCGTGCTACTGCAACTGATGGAATGAAATGAGTCTTTGGGTGTGTTACCCAACTCGGAAAATGCTGAAACCCTGGGAATGGCCTCCTCTCCCAATACCCAGAAAAGCCCAGAGAGCTTTTCGAGAATGGTTGACCCCGGAAAATACCTCCTTTGAGGCACTACGCTATTCCTCAAGGGAAAACGTTGACCCTGAAGGCAACACTGCAAAATATGGCCTCTCCCTCTGCAAAATGTCTCCAATAGGTAAGGGCTGATCCCTTCCCTAATCCTCCGGTCTGAATCCACCCAAACCACCTCAATCTGGAACTCTCCCCAACTAGAACTATGTCCTCCCTCTGCAAGACTGCGTTGTCCCTCCAAGGAATGCCCCTCAATGATTGAAGCTCTGATCTCTCCCTACAAAATACGGTAGGACTCCTCACCCGAGCAAGCACTCGAAGTCTCCCGGGGCTGAGGTTGGGATCTCCGCACAGAGACACCCAATGTACGGAACAGTACGTGCAGACTAGCTAAATAGCAAGCGTGCTCAATGTCTAGAGACAATCTCCAAAATGCATAATCAACAATGAGAGAAATGAGGTAGCCTCTCCTCTATTTATCTTTGGTGAGCCTCCCTCTCTCCTTGGCCCCACCATGCTAATGTTGTCCCTCTTTGGCCCACGCTGCCAACTCATTTGCGCTGGTTGGGCCCACGTTGTCCAAGTGTGTCCCCCTCCCTACGTTGTCTCTTGGCCCCCCTTGGCCCACCTTGACCATACGTTGTATTTCCTAGGGGACTTAAAGGAGTGTGCTTTATCCTAAGTGAGTCACACTCCCACTTTATTTATATTTTAACTATATAAGGCAAAATTGATCAAAATTAATATTTCCAATTAGCTATAGCTAATTGGGAATATTACACAGAAGAAAACTCCGAGTATGCAGACAACAAGCATACCCTTATTCACAAATAGACATGACTTCATATTGTGCAAGAGAGATAGGAGAATTAAATAATGCAATTTAATTCTAAATGTTTCGTAAACTTGTAACTTTGGAAAAAGGGGAAAATGAAAGCTTAAAAGAGAACAAATTTTTCAGCAATCGAGAGCAATATTGAAAAAATTGGCATTGGCAAAAGATCGGCAAGGGTCCAGAAAACATCTTTTTGGCAACATCGGCAAACCGCGGCACATTAAAAATACAAAATATATTCATTTTTTCAAAATTGGAAAAAATCGGGAAAAATCACCAAAGGAAAAAATAAAGATTTTTACCCAACGATTCTTCAGCAGCTGGAAAAAATCGAGATGTTGCCGATTTTTCGTGATTTTCTGCCGATGTTTGTGTTGAGAAATCAATATGCTAGTAGACTAGGGTTGATTTCTCTTTACTTGATAATTACTTGTAAATGTTGTTGGATTTTATTACTTTAAGTTTAATTATGTTCTCTTCATCAAGCAATTACCAAAATATTCAAAACATGAAGATCACAAAAGACGAAGAACACAAGATGTAGGCTCCAAGTCAAGGCAAAACACCACAAGGGGGAAAACCCAACCAACCATCTTCTTATAGAATCAGGTCAAAGTGAGATATCCAAGACTCTAGACCAAGACCAAGACCTCCACAAAGTCCCAAGTCAGCCCTCTTTCAAAACTTCTCCAGACTCCAACCAAGTCAAAGTCAACAATAGTCAACATTTGCCAATGCTCTTCAAATCTAGTCGAACATTGAAATTCGGACCTGCAACTTGGAACTGCAATTCAGACCTGCAATTTCGGACCTGTAACTCGCAGAGTTGCCCCAAGCACCTTCGCACATGTGAGCAGAAACGAGAAAATTTTCGTCTTCTTTCTTCTTTGACTTTGTTGCTTTTCTTCTTCTTTGCATAGAAATCAATGAGTGAGTTGATTTATCAAATGAAGTTGAAGGGTCTCCTATTTATAGTTGTCCAGGAGGTTGAATAGGTGCCTCTTCTAGGCCGACTTGGTCTTGTGGGTGACAAAATGACTCTTCTGAATCAAAATAATTTTTTGTTTTTCTTAAAAATAGTCCAAATGGGACTTTGACACATGACAAATTTCCTTTTTGACTCGGTAAACCATAGAAGCATGAAGAACATGCTTTGACTAGAATAATAATAATAATATGTAATGTCCCCAATTTTAATTTGCTAAGAACAATTTCCATTTTTGCAATTTGGGTGTTGGGAAACATTTTGGAGGAGAAACTTAGGAAAAGTGGGTTGAAGAGTTTCTAGTGGAATGTGGGGGACACTCACCCAAAAAAATAATATGCACCACTTAGTAAAGAATTCGATTTTCCTAAGTGAGATCGAAATCATAGGAAGGACCTACATGAGACCCAAGACCAGCAAGCATAAATAGGAGGAAAGAAGCATCATTTGGGGCTTTTGACATTTTGACATCTGATTGTTTCTTTGGTTGTTGAGCTAAGCTAAAAGTGTTGCTTAGCACAAGAGCTTCCCAAGGAGTGAAGTTCACCCTTTCTTTGCTGGACCTCAAGTGCCACCTGAGAAAGGCTTCCATTTTTGTTAGGAGACTGGGAGAGAAGTATCCTACAAGAAACAAGCAACTATGGTTCAGCAGGGACGCAAAAGGAGAGGCCACAAAGCCTTTGAGGAGAAGTGGTGACGAGAATTGATAGAATAGTGTTTTTGGGGTGTTTCTTGGAAAATTTCAAGACTATAGAAGGTGGATTCCCAGCAGGAGAGAGAGCACATCCTTCAGTACGAATTTTTGGGCTTAGAGACTACGTCAGAACCTATAGAACTGTGCAATCATTTGTGTGGGTTGTTCAAGAGGAGTCTTGGCTGGAGATTTGAGGAGTTGGGTTGCTCGGATTTTGGTTGGAAGACTATTGTGAGGAGATTCCTAGCATTTTGGGAGCATAAAACATCAATCTCAGCTACAGGTGTAGATTTATGGCTGTGGGAGGACGAATTTGGAGGTTCAAAACTAGGGAAAACCCTTTCTATGTTTTTTTTGGTTATTAGCAAAGAGTCGAACCCTAATTTTACAGAATTTTCTAGGCAGTTTTGAGGGGGAAAATCAAGGTCTCAAATCAGCTAGCAGTGTAGAAACAATGGGTCAGCGCAGTTTTCTGGAGGACAGAACTTCTACAGCAGTTGGGCATTTTTGTATTGTTCACCTGAGGCTTGTAGCTTGCCTTGTGCAAGCCCAGGTGCACTCCTTCCATTTTCCCATTGTACCGCAGTCATTATATATAATAAAATCGGCCAATTTGTTGTTTTGGGCACAATTTCTGTTTATGTGTGTGTTCACTGAATAATTTTATGTGTTGAAATTATTGCATGTCTTTGGTTATCACTGTAAATTTCTATTAGGAACATTACAGTGGTATCAGAGCATGATCTTGGCCAATTCTGGGGGAGCTAGCAAGATCATGGGGTTTTTGGCCATGCATGCATAGTGACTGGTGAATTTATGGGCACTCCAATGACACAGAAAGGGAAGAGTACACAGGGGATCATGGAGGAGTTGATGAGGCAGAACCAACAATTGAGGAAGCAAAACCAACAGGTCCTAGAGAGGATGCAACAAATTATGGGGACGTTGAGTCATACCCAGCAGAGAAGCCATGTGCATATGCACACGCTCTAGCAAAACAATACCCATGGCCAGTCTAGCCAACCTACCATGCCTCATTTTTTGGATGAACCGGAGAAGGGGAGGGAACGTGGCACCTTAGTAGATTTGAGGACGTCCTGCATGGATAGGATTGATGAGTATGAGGCGTCAGACCCTAGGATCAGGAGGGCTTTCTTGTTCGAGGAGCATAGAGGAGGACAATTAGTGGATGGAGCTAGGAGGCATTACTGTTGAGTAGGATGTAGAGGGCACACAGGAGTGCGAGGATCAGGTAGACATACCTAGTGTGATGCAGGTGTCACCCTTGTTGGAGATCCCTTTGATAGCTTCAACTAGCACCTTAGTGGAGACTGCTGAGCATACACCCGTAGGGCCATCCGTTGAGGATGTATTCATTGATGAGGCACTCAGAGTTGTGAGAGTTTCCAGATGATGACCACCTACAGCAGGTTGACGAGGGACCACGATACACAGAGGTATCCAAAGTTGTGATTAAGTTTACAAATGATAGTCACCCACAACAGTTTCGACAGCTCCAGGCTGACCTTCTAGCATTGAAAAGGAAGGCCACGACAATTTGAGAGACCATTCTATAGAAGAATGAGGAGCTAGAGGGCTTGAGAGTGGTTTGTGCCGAGTCTGTGGCCAAACTAACTCGTGTTGGGGAGCGGTTAGATTCCCTAGCAACGCAGCTAGAGGAGTACACCTTGGAGCGTCAGAGCAACCCTCTTCGAGCATAGGTTATTTGTGCACATTGGCGGAAGAGAGGCAGAGTTACCTAGTCAGTTTATATGTGTTAACCAGACTAGAGAGACGAGGTGACATGAGCTACGTAGGGTGCAACATTCGCAGGATGAAGGGTTTGTTTTATGTAAGGATGTTCGTGCATTTGATCCTTCCCTCTAGGTTGGATGGCGAGAGATTCTGAGTTGGTACCCGGCAGAGTGGGATAGCCTTGTAGAGATGATCATAGTCTAGAGTGAAGCTCAACAGAAGCTCTTAGACATTGGGGATGCAGGAGGCCCAAGTTAGCATCATGATCCAGGTGAGGCTTCCTATCATATATCTGTGATGAAGGATGGCAATGGCGTCGGTGGGATAGTGAACTCAGTGATTTAGAGCACTCATTCCTTGGGGGAGTTCCAGTCAACACTAGTAGTCGGGGGGTTCATGAGCCGAACCCATGGGTTGTTTGGGCATGTTGGATGCACATGGAGTCACAGAGGGAGTAGCATACTCTGGCAGGGTTTGGCCGAGGACATGGCATCAGCAGGCCACCAGACGACACGTTGTATGGAGATAGTGCTCCCTCATGAGCACATTGCACACAGCTGCCATTGAGGCTAGGCATTGCACACAGCTGCCATTGAGGCTAGGCACAATAGCGTCATTCCCATTAGCATGTGAGGAGATAGACCACTCAGGTCTACCAGGGCAGATGAGGAGGGGTATCCCTCATCATGGTGGGGTCACTAGTAGAATTGTGGATGTATTAACACATGTGAGACGGTCGATGATGCAGGGTGGTGTAGCAATTGGCGTAGGTGTTCAGTGGTGCACAGAGTCATACCACAGAGTTCAGTGTTTAGGAGACGAGCACAGAGGTGTATGGTGGAGTGTCGAGTTGTGTAGGCATGCATTGTGGAGTAGGGGCGACACACACCACCTCAAAGTTCCGCATGGAGTGACAACTACATCATCATAGGAGGGGTATTGACTGATACAAGACGATATGGCAGCTTGTAACAGTGTCCGACAATGCACAGAGGGGTGCAATTAGGTGCAGGGGCATGCCAAGGGGCACAACGATACACATTTGTATGCACGGGAGTGCAGGGATGCTTGGTCGCAGGTAGTGATGTGTGACACCAGCTATTGGGGTTTTGGAGCATCACCTCCAAGGAGACCATCTGATAGAGACGATCGACATGATGGTGGATGTAACTCACCCTGGATCGATGAGGATGCAAATGAGCATCAATTGATGATATCTGCACTACCACCACTGCTGGTGTGTGAGGAGGAGCGTTGTGTGCCTACTTATCTGCACTGCCACTGTTGCTGGCGTGTGAGGAGTGTTGCTTTGCGCTGCCTGCTTACTTATCTGCACTGCCACTGTTGTTGGCGTGTGAGGAGGAGCGCTGCTTGCCTACCTACCTAGAGGAGCAATCTACGCTGCCTACCTGAGCGTTGCCGGAGCGCTGAGTCATTGATTGCTGCCCTCTGCGTGGAGAGGAGCTCTGCATGGAGCGTGAATAGAAGTGAGCAGCACAATCAGAACTAACAAATATTGGGTAATCGGGATTTGTTTTTTAATGATGAAAGTATTTTGGAACAAAAATTAATATACATATTGAGATAGTCACCTCAATATGAAGTTATTTTTGTTAGAATTGACTACTCTAACAAATGACAGGTTAAGGATGGAGTTCCAAGTTTTAATTGACAAAGATGCCCAAGATGTGAACATTTCAAAACATGATGTAAAGGAGCAGCGACAACATTTAAAGGATGATGGACAACGAAAGTGAAAATCGAGTTTGTGTGAGTTTGTGGAATAGACTCATGACCATGCTAGGGTATGAGTCACAATTTGTAATTAGAGAAAATCTACATGTCATTTATTGTTTGTACATGCTGTAAGACCCAGAGAGGCATGCATACCCTTTGTTATATGTTCACTCTGTCAGAGAGTTTTAACACCCTGGAAGAGTGTGTCATGCGGGATGGATACACTTGGGTGGGCCATAGCCATATTGGTTTTAGACTCCATGAGGTGAAATTTTATATTTAGGGGGAGTTCATCGAGAGGTTGGATGAACCATGTATGTGAAGGACTTCCTAGCATACTGGCGATTACAACGGTTGGGAACCCATGCATTTCGGTAGATGGTTGTTCCTTTATATGGACATTGACAATAGCATGAACAAGATACAGAGTGTAATTACCAACAGAACCAGTGTAATTACCAAACAAGACCAGATGTAGATTTTGCAAATGGATATTGAGAAAAGTAGTCATTGAGAGGGTATGTTGGAATGTGTAATTCATACTCGTCTTCAATTGTGATTCTCTCTATGTATAGAGTCTGTTCCTATTCCATAGGTTAGCTAAAACTAGTTTCTTTGTTTGGTGTGTGGTTGAGATATTCTCTCAACCAACTTATTGTGCGTCCAAGATAGCTTCCCTATCTTGAGACAATACCTCATGTATATATGTAACTTTATTTGATTAATGGAAGATAGTGTGTATCTCAATTTTTATCTAACCTCTCGTGCTCCTGTCATGTGTCTAGAAGCACCAATATCCATGAACCAAGCACCCTTGACTACAGTGCCAAAAAGGCAAGAAACCAATGAGAACTCCTTCTCAAATCTCCCAACAAACTCATTGACTTGAGTATCTACAGACGCAACAACCTATTTCACCTTTCCCTCACCCTTCTTCTTAGTCAAACATTGTGAGGCATAATGGCCACTCCTGTGGCACACAAATCATTTTAGTTTGCTTAGATCTCTCTTCTTTCCAACATATCAAGTAACCTCTCCACTTGTATCCTTCTTCACCTTCCCTTTGCCTTTCCTTGCCTGAGTAGCAAGATGCTCATCATCACCCTTGTGCTACCCTCCTAACAGAAATCCCTCCCAAATATCTTCCTAGATGAAATCCTCCCACAATCTATCCTAATCAAGAAGTTTTTTCTCATGTCGCAATGTCATTGATGAAAGGATCCCCTGTCTTATTGAAACCATTCACAGTCGTCCTTACCATCACTCCATCTGTCACGGTCCCACCAACTGCAGCCAACTCACCTTGAACATATCTGATATTGATTAAATAAGAGGTCACAATATCTGATCTAGTCATCTTGGTGCCCTCGAGTTTCTCTTTAGTACCATCTCCCTGTTGTTGTTATCGCTTTGGTATAGCTTCATCAAAGTCTCCCATATCTCCCTTGATATATTTTTCTTGGATAGGTGATGATTCACAAGATACTTCACCACATCCAAGATAATTCTTTTGGCTTTCACATTGTTGGAGAGGTAAATCCCCTCTGTGGATAGAGGCGACCCCTACTAGCCCAGATCAGGTCTAGCAACAACCAAGTCACGCTAAGACACAGGTTCCTAATTACAAAAGACCAAGATGCGACAAGAGGCCTACCTTAACTCCTCCACTGTCGTTGCTTGCAGAGAAGATGGCGCTTCCGTCCCTCGCTTTGGCAGATCACAATTCTCCCGCTAGGCACGTTCGAACACCTGCACGTACACGAAGAAACAACAACACACAAGCGTAAAACCTAATCCATGCAACTATGTATCAGTCAGAGAAGATACAATTCATAACATAAGACATGAACATATGAATGGAACCATAATCGAAGTCGTTTATTATTAATTACAATAAAAGAAAGATACAACCTGAGCTCTGATGCTGGATCTTCCTTCGACGGGTCTACAGCAGAGCACGTCTCGATGAAGCTCGTCGGGATGGGATAAGTCTCTCTCTCTTCAGCTGTCTGACGATAATCTCCTTACTACTGATTCATCTCTATTCAGGCTAGCTTGCAAAGGGAAAATGGCAAGCTTATATAGATGGTGGAAGGGGAGTTGGGATCCCTACAATGGTGGGATTGGCCCTATCCTCGAGAAAGCTTCCATGATAGGTGGAAAACTACTTCCCCTACATGGAGATCCGGATCCAAACCTCCCAACTCATTTTAGAGACTTGTTCAGGAGTTGGTTGGAATCAAACTTCCGACATTTATTTTTAAAAAACAATCCTTATTAAGCTTGGCGCGAGTAATACACTGGGACAGAGCGCCAGCTGGCACGCCCTCTTTGGTGGATTCCCCCCATTGGCCCGAGGGCTGAACTAGTTGGTCGTGCCAAGGCCAAAAGGTCTATTTTTAGGGCTCTTCACAGGAAACTGTCTTCAGAGGAATGATTGTCCTTGTCAAGGGGGATGCCATAAAAGTGGTTTCAAGTCATGTCACTGCTCACAGGTCACGGAATAAGCCCTCCAATGTGTGGGATAGGGGATTGCAGGGACGGTGACAAATTACTGTGTAACACACATCCTTCTGATTGTGGTTGAACAACTTTGCAACATTTGTAGGCAGGGTGAGTTTGGTGTTGGGAAACTCCCATATGCCATTCTCCATGAGAATCAATGAAACCATCGCCTTCCAAGGGATGAAGTTGGATGCGCCCTCAAACCTGTCCTCAAACCTCAAACTGATTGTGGCCATCTCCCGGATCATAAACCCAAAAAATAATTTGTTACTAGAAATATAGATTTGTCGTAAACCTATATGAAATATGATCTCCCTCCATTCAAAAGTGATTGCTCTAATACCATGTTAATTTCTTAATTCCAGATTTGATTTTAATTCCTTGCAATTATTTATACCCATAAAATATTTTGCAATTAGTAAATGTAAAACATGCTGGAAATTTTAACAAAAAATGATATAGTGAAAGCACACACGGAGAAAATCATTCACACAGCAAATAACCCTCCAATTACTCTTCATTTTTATTATTTGAATAATGAGGGCTCCTTTACTAGGAAAATGGCCCACAGAGAAAACACATTTTTTACAACAAATTATAACCTAGCAACTCTATACTTGAAATCTTGATCTACACGCGTGCAACCTCTAACTCCTAAAACCCTCACAGGTGGAGGGCCCGTCTCACAGGAACCCTCCACACATGTGGCCTCTCTATAGCTCAACTTTCTCACACATGCATCCTTTAGCAATTTCTAGGGCTCAAAAAATCAATTCAGCCTTAGCCTCCACTCGATCTTCCTTCTACAATTTCCTATCACTATTGCAACACTTCTTTCATTTTCACCCCTCCACATCACACTCACTCTTGTTGTGTCATTATCCTTACCTTAATCTCCAAAGTAATAGATGGCTAGGATCAAATCTTAACCCACTTCAGATCAACGGTTTACATTATAACAAATTCACTAAAGTCAATAATTTATTTTTCCTGAGTTTCTTTAGATCAATAGCCAACATAATTAATTATGTAATTTTCCTAAGTTAGACTTGGGCTAAATTACAAAAGAAACTTACTCAATAAATTGAACAAGTAGTATGCTAAGGAGACTTTGGACAACTCTTGCATGCTTGACACCTAAACAATGCAGTAGTTCCTATCCATTACTACAACCATCAACATTATCCTTTTTATAAATAGAATCATGGACAATCCACAGAATCTTTGGGCTTGATTTATTACAAATCCCAACATCATGCCATTGGATTTTAGCCAATTGGTACTTCAACTAGCTAACCCCTCCTGTCATATGTTGGCCACATAATTTACAGTACAACCTTTGTCAATTTGTTCCATCTTCAGGTTCACCACACTTCCAAATCAAGTCCAAAGGCGTCCTGATTTTGGCGAGGAAATATTCAACTTTCAACTTGAAACCTAAGGCAAAGAAATGAAAATAAATGAACAAACACTACAAGAAAAATTAAACTTGTTGGTAAAAAAGCATACCTGTAGATTGTTCTATGAACCATGAATATTGAGAATAATGATAACAAGAATTGTTTGATCAATGTTTAATGCTGATGAAAAAAACAACTTGCTAGTTAAAAAAACACATGCCTCTAGATCATTCTATGAGCCATCAAAAATAATAATAAGAGGCAAGCAATATGGACCTTGAAAACATTGCATGTATCAACAAAAAAACTAGTAAGGAGAAATACATAACTTCTAAGAATATCAACACCATAGGAAGATAACAATTGATCAATGCTCCATTTTTAAAAAATAAAATAAACTAAAATAATGGTGATAAGAACAATGATTTGGCTCTCCTAAACCTAGTGGTTGACGATGGTAAACCGCTTCCCTCTCATTCCCTAACAGCTGCAAAAATAAATGACCCAGAAAAAGACAAATCAGCCATTAAGACACCTAAGTACGTCTTACACAATGTTTTCCATTGTGGCACAATATTTTCCTATTTTTTCCAAATTTTTGAAAAAATCATTCCAAATAACACAATTTTCTTTCTAGTAATTTTTCCAAGGGGATTTCACATTGCAAATTTTTGCAATATTAGTGAAAAAATGCCAATTTTTTCAGCTATAATTAAGATGTTACAAAAGGGACATTACACAAGCCACTGTCTAGAAAGAAGCAAGAGAGAGGGAAGCTTTGTAGGGATCACAAAACCCACAGTTGGAGTGGATGAGTTGGCATCACATTAGAAAAGCACAATAATAGAGATCACTGAAGAATAATCTTTCATCATAATAACATATCATCACACAAAATGCTCACATAAATGATGAATATCTTTCAAGGCACTTGTTGTTTCCTATGTTTAATTTTCCTACAAACCTAGCACATAGAAATTCATTGACCTAGAAAATTACAAATCTACTGAATAAAAGCATAGCTAAGTTAGTTATGGGAAGCAAATTAACCAATCTCAATCACAATGACACAAATAGATTCCCCCTAATCAATGGTGTTTCTGTAATATTCAAAACTTACTTAGGCTCTCACATCTTGGGATAGTAGCCTAACTGAAAAAAATTACAAATTACAATCTACCTTGGATCTGATCCAGCAGATTAGGCCATAGAACGGTCCTCAATCCTCTTGGAAGATCTCGATATCCAAGCTGCCCTTTTGCACTTTCTCAAACCCTACACACTGGAGTATCACACTCCTCACCAAGATGCCTCTATAAATGTCTTTTGTTGTTGTATGATGTGTCTTTATCTTCTCCTTAGTCTTGCTTTTATAACTTTACATTGCGCTAAATCCTTAACCCTAATTTCCAAAGTGATTGACGACCAAGATTAGATCTTGCGTCACTTAAGAAGGGTTAAGACAAACATAATCATTGAAGTAATTATTTCACTTTTCCTAAGTTTACTTTTAACTCAATAAGCAACATAATAATTATGTGCTTTCCCAAGTCAAAACTTAGGCTAAGTTACAAAAGCAACTTCCTCACACTTGAGCAAATGTCCTAAGGAGAATTTGGGCATGCCTAAACACTTAAGCCTATGCAGAAGTACTTGTTCGAGCTACAAACATCAACACTCCCTGGGAAATTTTAAAAAATAAAAAATATATGAAGAAAGAAAAGAAAAAGAAAGCATATTATAGAGTGCAATCTGCGTGTACAATATGGTCTAAAAATTTATTGCAGTCCATATATGTCCATATAGTAAAACTAAAGAAAAACCATGCCATTTGTATATAATTTGTAGCATGTACAATATGGTCTAAAAATTTATTGCAGTCCATATATGTCCATATAGTAAAACAAAAGAAAAACCATGCCATTTGTATATAATTTGTACAATATCGAGACCTCCAAATGTTGTTCATACTGCAGTAGCCGATTTTTAAGCCATTCGTACTATAGTCGGGTCAACGTTTACACCCTCTATACAATGTTCGTGCAAGTGCAACAAATTAATTGAAGGATGTGAATTGAATTCATATAGCAATCCTACCCCGCATCGCATTTTCAAGCCATATATATCAATCGGTCGTCATCGTACAATTCAATTGTTGTTTAAAAAATATCTATATTGTACAGCATCTTCTGTGCATTTTCAAAGTTGTACAATCAATTTATCAAGTATTGGGCAATAATGTTCGTACAGCTGCATCTAAGAAAGGTTTTGACTTTTGAAACTTAGCAACACATTTAACTATGTTAATTTTTAGGGTTTGGTTGTTCTCTACTGTAGATAATTCCATTTCCAAAACTTTTCATCATTTACACATTACATTCAACCCATTACATCATATCATCATTAGCAATTATGTAGCGAGAACAATAACATCAACAATGCAGCAAAACAATAAAGATCAACAAAAGAAAAGCATGCACAAATAGAGACACCAGGATTTAGGTCAAAGACCCGAGAAAAACCCCGCAAGGGGGAAAACCCAACTAGATTCTTCTTCTATTAGATATTCATCAATTGTTTAACTGAGATACAAAGTACAATGATAATGAGATACACCAATCACATTGGACCTCCTAGGGTTCAGTTCACAACTTTGTTTGTGAACTGAACGAAACAAGTCCAATAGAGTTGTTGTCAATCACTATCATATACAATATTACATCTACCATAGAGACTCTGTCACATCTGTCATCCATCATGTTATCACTAACATCAAGAGTATGTCATCATCCAAGTCATTGTCACTGTCATCATGTATCGTAGCGAGATCACTATCACCTGTACTTTATTGTTATCACTGTCATCCAGAGTTATTACAGCTTTACCATCACTTCACATATAAGCATAGGAATCATTGTCATGTCATATAAGTTGTTATACATTAATAACCATATATTGCCACTATTATAAGTTACTTCCATATCTTGGGGTTACTAACATAGTATCAAGATTATCGTCATATGAATATAGCTCACAGACATCCATGTGTACTGTCTCACTGAATATAATACCAATAAGTATAGTGTGAACCTTAGAGGAAAAATGAACCATAGAATAACATAAGTAACCACGGAAGTGAAACAGCTTACTTAGAATCATAGAAGTAAAAACAATCATGTGTAGATTATAAATCACAATAATACTAGAAGATGCGTACACAATAGAATGTGAGCCACAAGATACATGCTAGCCATTGTTCGAATCACTGTAATGTTAGCCTTAATAATAGAATGTGACCATTGTAAGTATTGCAACCACTATAATGTGACCAATGTAATTGTGACCATGGTAGTGTGAAACTCAAGAAAAGCAAGCTACAGAAGTTATATGCGAACCACAAGTACAGATGCGATCCATAGAAATAGTGAGACACTGAAACAAGGAATGCGAGTTCCAAAGAAATTATATGCAAAATAGAGAGTGAGCTACTATATAGATCTGAACCACAGAGGTGGACATGGAGGTGCATGGTGGTGTACCGTGTGAAAATTTCTGAATACAACAATACAAAAATCCTACTGCAATATCTTGATTTACTTCTGTGGCCATCTGCATCCCTCTCAACTCCTTCTAAGTCATTGTTGACTCCCTCTTCTTCTTCTGCTTCTGCAACTCTGCCCTGCAACTCTCCCTTTGAAATCGAATTCTAGTCCTTCAAAATCGATCTCCTTCGGGTTACTGAGTGTGTGCCCGACTTACTTTCCAGATGACCCTCAAGACTTCTTTTATAATCTTCTCATTGATGAATCAACAGCCCAAATTAGAAGTCTAATCAATGGCTAAGATTAAAACTTGACTTGATCTTCGTTCTATAGAAGATTCACACTTTGTCTTATTAATACCCATTAATTATTTAATTTCCCTGAGTTTAGACTTAGGGTCTCCATTAAAATAATTAATTATTCTAATAAAACATGAACCGAGTGGAATTTCCAAAAACGGTTTCTGGGTTCTTTGAAACACTGATGTCCAAGCCTCCTCAAAAATTTTGAGACTTGGAACACTTCTGATGCTACAAAAATAAACAGATTTGAAGAAAATTATATCAAATGCACGTGTATTGGCAACTCCAAACTTTTCAAAGCCATTTGTAATTGAATGTGACGCTTCAGGTTTTTGGCATTGGAGCAATATTAATGCAGGATGGTCACCCAATCATGTTTGAAAGCAGGAAGCTCGACAAGAAAGAATGTCTCAAGTCCACATTGAAGAAGATCAAGACTACAAGAAAGGTTGTCTCTTGAGAGAGGGAGATCTATTTAAAGGTTCATTGAAAGGCATCCTTGAAGGAAGCATCAAAACAATCTCGATATCAATCATCACTCTTGAAAGTTGTTGGAGGTATCCTAGGAAACATCTTTCAAGGACATTATTGAAGTTTCCTCAAAGGTCTTGATGCCATCAAGAAAGGTTGGAGACATCATCAAGGAAAAGGATAATCTTGGTCATCAAATGAGTATCATATTATTACTCTTGTTGTCGCACAGATTGTCCAGGCACCGCGACAACGGCTCAGATTGGGGTTTGTCACCTTTATCCCCAACCTCTCTATTTAAGTTGTCTCCTTGCAAGCTAAGGGAGGTAGACCCTATTAGAAATGAGGATGAAGAATCCAGGAGACACAGTTAAAACATCAAATACTTATAAAATGAACGAGATTCCACAGATCTAGATTAGATTTCACGTTTAAGACCAGTGCATTATGGAGTCAAACAAAATCCCGTTATGCAATCATAAACAAGTAAGTGATGATTAACTGTTGCTTATTAAAACATGATTGATCACAATGATATTTAATTGAAAAATGCCACAACCATGAATAACAATAACATAAGAATGACAAATGCTTGAAAAATTTCCGAAAATAAGATATTCCAATTATAACCCAGTTCGAAAATTAAAATGATCCACAGTCAAACTTTAGATAAAAAAAATTATCGCATTTGACTATAGAAAATTTGAAAATTTTTTATATTTTTTGTATTTTCTAGATTTTTAGGATTTTTGGAAGAAAAAAAAATATTTTTTATTATTTTATTTTATAAATCTAAAACAAATAAAAAATCTAAATCTAAATTGAAACTTAAACCTAAGACAAATTAAAAGTCTAAATCTAAACAAAAGTTCTAATCTAAAATCTAAATTAAATCTAAACAAAAATATAATCAAAATTTAATTCTAAAGCTAATCTAAAAATTAAATTTAAAACTAAGACTAAATTAGATTTAAACCAAATTTAAATTAAAATCTAAATTAAAACTACAGAAATGGAAATCTATCTAACACTATCTAACCAAACTAAAGCAAATTAATGAAATTAAATTAAACTAAAATCTTAAAAAAAATAAAATCGAAAGTAAATGAAATCTAAACTAAACTAGATCCTAAAAAAAAAAATATTAAATTTCAATCTAAAATCTACGCTATCACACAAAAACTTGAAATCTAAAAAATTTAAAACAAAAATCTAATTCTACGGCTAACACATATTAAAACTAAAAATAAAAAATCGAAACTTATTTAAATCCTACAGCTAATGCTAACTACAAGTCGAATTCTAATTTAATAAATCAAATCTAAATCTAAAATGAAAATAAGTCTAAACTAAAACTAAAGCCTACGCTAACTAAAAGAACCTGAACTATACAAAAAATGAAACGCGGGTTTTATCGTTTTAATAGTGTGTGCGTTTGTTCTTTTGTGTTTGCAGGTAGGACGGCAGAGCGAGGGTAGAGATGAATCGGCAGAGGATATTCGTATGGAGAAAACGTGAAGTGGTTTTGCAAGTTGAAGAGTAGATCGAGGGGAACGCAGAAGACAGGGTTCGAATAGAAATGACGGCAGGAAAATAAGTGTAAGGGAGAGCAGACAGCGTGGGTCGATGGCAGACAGAGGGGACGAAATTGGATGCAGCGTGGAGAATAGAAGGATGGGCAGAAGGGAGGTCGATTGCTAAGGGGCAGAGGAATACGTGAGGAATCGATGGCAAGGGGAAGGGATGTCTCGTATGCAGAGGCAATGATAGCGTTTTGCAATGGATAAACCCAATACGTCCAACAAAATTTAAAAAAAAAATTCAAAACTCAGATTCTTTGAATCAATAACGCCCAAATTTTATGCTCCCTTAAATTGAAACAATGTCCAGATTCATCCACAGTTGGAAATTGAGGGCAGATCTGGCCTTTGGAGGCTGGATCTGCCTCAAATCTTTCTTTAAAAAAAAAAAAAAAATTTGATTTGAACCCTGAAACTGCAAGAGACCAGCTAGATCTGAAGATACACACCAAAAAACGATTAAACTCTTACAGTCCTAAAAGAAAATTTACAAATTTACAACTAGTTTACAGATTTAAAACCCTCATGGTCTGATTTGAATCTATTTTAGCACAGTTTAGAAATTAAAATTTTTAAATGAGGCACAAGCCTTCGAAACCCTGCAAAATCACAAATATCGTAAGATAGACCTGGAATTTAACAAATAAAGAGCTTATCAGATTTATGTTTATTGAGAGTCGGCTGGTCCAACCAAAGACTTCCCCAGACGCCCAATATTTAAAAAAATTGCCCTGCACACTTAGATCTGAATCTTAGATCGATAGAGATTTAAGAAAACAACATGAGACCTTTGCAGAAAAATCAGAATGTTATTTTATAAACCCAGAAAACTGCACAAGATACCTGTATGCAGATTAATCCATAAAGGCCATCAACCATAAAATGCAAGAAACAAAGTAGCAGAGTTTAGAGACAATTCACCACATAGATCTGAGAAGGAACATCCAGATTTGTAACCCCAAAGTCTTTATGCTTTATTCCTCAAAAATTTACAAGAGCTTCTAAGAACAAGTGCACGATCCTGAGATCGGATGACTCAAGAATGACAAAGACCTCTAAATTTATAGGACAAAATCTCTAACGGCTAGTTTGGATGATCCTCGTCAAAATAATCTCAACCGTCCAAAAGATTTAATTATCTTTTAATCTGGAGCGTTGAAATTAAAATTTTGGGGGAAAAAACGAATTTATCATTTAATTCAATTTTAATTAACTCAAAAATATTATTTTTGAGTTAATTACCCCAAAATTTTGACCTTGACTTAACCACCAAGGCCCAAGGGTCCAATATTTCTTAAAATTCGCAATATTCCCTTGGCCTGGGGCTTTCAAAATCATTTTCCAAGGACCCACAAATTTTGTCTTTAAAGATTTAATCCTAACTTAGGACCCTAAATTAATTAAATTTCTAGTTTAAGATTTTATTAATTAATTGACCAGAAAATTTAATTAATTGACTAAGAGGGGATTATAATTATTTTTCCAACCCTCTTTTACATGAGATAATACATTTACATACATGAAGGGGGAAAACTCATTCGTATAGACCCTCATATAAATACCCAATTCTGCGACTCAAAATATGATCTAGTAGACCAAGTATCTCAAACTACTTTTAGAAGGACTCGATAGAAAACACTAGGACTCACTTAGCATGCTGATGACAAAATCCACCCTAGCATTGGGGTGAGGCTGGAGGGAAAAACTCTGCCGATCACTTACGTGAATCAATGAGACAAAAAACTTCCGAGGATGGAAATCATCAACAACATACTAGGCTTACCTAGGTTGTTACATACATTGACGGTCTTACTTAGATCATTTACATCATTACATGCAGAATGGGTTTACATCATTTATAACAAAATGTCGTTTGTTGACTGATGATGGAATCTGAATGGCGTGACCACGTCAAACATGACGAATCCCATTTGAAAAAATGGGGGTGTACTGCTATGGGGTCATTGACAAAGTGTGGTCAACAACTCTATGTCTAAATCTACAGATCATATGGGTTCTTTCTGCATGGAGAGCAAAAAGTACGTTGGAGCATCAAATTTCCTTACATGGAAGAAAAGGATTGTCATGGCACTTATAGAACATGGGGTAATGGAACATGTAACCAGGGAAATTACTAGCAAAGTACAAGAAAGGGGAAGTAAGGGCACAAAGGAGGGGTAATGGAACATCTAACCGGGGAAATTACTAGCAAAGACAAGACTCAAGAACCAGCAAAGTACAAGAAAGGGGAAGTAAAGGCACAAAGGACCATAGTTGAATCTATTAAAGATCCTCTTGCTCCAATTGTTGGAAATTTGAAAAGTTCCAAGGCTATGTATGTCAACCTAGTGAACTTGTATTCTGTAAGTACATCAGGACAAAAGATGTCTTTGTGGAATAAACTATACAAGATGAAGAAATCAAAGGATGATGACATGGCATCATTTCTAATCAAGCAAACATTTATGCTTTGCTATTGATGATGTTTCAGATGTTTCTTGAGGTCTGATATAAATTTTTTTGGGTCTGATATAATTTTTCTGAGGTCTGATATGAGCATATAAAAGTCTGATATATAAGGTAACAGTGGTAAGAAAACATCTTGCAAAGGCTTAACACTCATAAGAACTCATCTCTAAGTTTTGGGAACATTTCTTTCTCTTTCTAAGCTAATAAAAAGTGTTAAAGTGATTGCTTTCGTGAAAATTTATTTATTTTTAAAGTGGTAAAAAGGAATCCTTGAATCTCATAACACATTGGAAAGTGCATCATAGCATTCTTGAGTTTCTCTTGCATTTTATTGGTGTCCTCTATTCTTGAAGATCACTGTTAGCAATCTCACTTCAAGATAATTGTGCTCTAATTGGTTTTCATAATAAGCATTGGTTTCATTATTGCAAAAGGAAATCCTAAGTGGCATAAATAAGAAACTTGGATAGTTATTGTGGTGAATGTCATTATGGTCTCTTTTGTCTCTAATTGACATATCAAGTTTAAAGAGATCTTGCCATTGTGCTCATAATACATCTTGCTATCTATTGGTTCATTTATGGGATTGCTAATCCTTCCAAAGTGAGTGATAGTAATATTTTGTATTGTCATTGAATATCATTAAGGAGCATTGATTTATTGGAGTACGTCAAAGTATGTTACCTTTTTACATTTTATTGCAAGTTGAGCATCATATCTTAAGCACTTTCATATCTTAAGCCTGACTTGTCTGTCAACGATTGGGCAGGAGTCTTTCAGTTGCTTATTTCTCGGCAACTGAGTTGCAGTGCAGCGGTTAGCAGTGGCAGTGCTATGGGCAGCATGATGCAGCAAGTTGAGAGGGAGTTGCAGTACAGATGTAGCAGTGTCACTGGTAGTGACATGAGCAGCAGTACAGGGAGCAACAACGCAGTGGATGGAGGGCAGCAGGCCAAGCATCAGCAGTGCAAAGACCAATGACAAGATCTTGTGATACATGGTGTGGATGTATTGCTAGAGCACACCCTGTGCTAAGAGGGAGTGTTGAGATTTTGTGTATTTGGGGTAGCATCGAATGTGCTCTAGCCCTGAAACTTTGTGGAGGGGCTAAGAAACACATCACCTCCAAAACCCAGAAAGCATTTGGAGAAATTTCATCTGGTGTTGAAGCTATTCAAATAATTTATTTTTTAATGAGGACCCTAAGTCTAAACTTATGAAATTAGAAAAATTAAAGTGAATTAATTAAGCACATGTGCTGAAATGTTCTAAGTGACGCTGATCAGGCAGTCTTTTAATCTCAGCCGTTGATAAGAAATTTAATCACGGTCGTTGATGTGTTCAAAGAAAAGTATAAGAGAAAGGCTTGAGGGTCGATCGGAGACACATACACAGAGGCAGAGCTGAGGAACTGCTTTGGAATTCTAGGGCAGGGTTTGCTAAGAATTTCCAGAAGAGTTTTCTGCAGCGAGGGGTAGTATTGGCTGAGGGGATGATCTGATCCCGGAGCCAAGAGTGACCAAGAGGCAGAAGAGCAGCAATCAAGACAGCTCAGAGGAGCAAGGGCAGCAACAGCACCTACAGAGTAGTTGTGCAACACAGAGGCTTCAGTCGCTACGCAGGTGCTACGTAGGCCCAAGAGGGGCAGCGCTGCAGCTTCAGAGGGCTTCCAGAGTTACACAGAGGCCTCCAGAGGCAACGTAAGGACTGTGTCACCCACTCTGGGGTTATGCAGTCCCCTTCTGAGCAACACAAAGGCACACGGAGCCTAGCAGGGCTAACGCTAGGGCTTCAGGGGCAGCATTGGAGCTTCTAGGGCCAAAAAATAGCCGAGTCTTGTAAATCTCGTTTGAGGGTGTGGATCAATTAGCTTTTGGTCTCAGAACAACAGGTATTGTTGCAGATTTATCATTTTCTCTGTCGAGTTAACTAGTTGGGTGCCCAGATTTGTTGTACTCAGATTCTACATAATAATAATAAAGCCTCATATCTGCTGCATTGGTTTTCCCGCTATGAGTTTTTCCGGGGACTATTGTCTGAAAAATATTTGTCACTTTGTTTGAATGAGCGTATTATTCAGTGAATGATCTGCATGTGTGTAGGCTGTTAGTAGTGTTTACTACGGTATTTTCTGAATATGTTCTAAAAATAACTTGAATAATTTAATCACAAGTAGGAGAAGTAAACCATGATACTACAATAGGATTTATGCATTAACGTATTCAGAAATTTTCACAATTCTTGCATCTAAGTGAACCAAGCTTGAGAGTAGAGGGTTATTTGACACTTCAAACATGGCTTTCCTTCTAAAGTTGGGGCTTTAAACTCGCAATGGTGTTTCGTCCCTACGTAGCGGTGGTTAAAGGACAACCCTATTAGGTGATTCCAACCCCCAAGGGGAAGTAACATTTTCTCATTCCACCCTTCAATCAATTGGTGTTATGCAAACAATGATGGTAATGGAGGGGAAAAGACTTCATGGCCAAGTGTCATGGTTCATGGTCAAGGGACCAACATGATTGGGATCCACATCCTCGGTGTATAGATCTGAGGAGGGAGCAATCGTGGATGCATGATTTACCAACCCAGCCTTTGTTTTTCCACCCCTCTTGTGCACCTTTTACTTTTTCATGATTTTTTCTTAGTATTATTTCTCATAGCTCAAAGGGTTAGAGCTTGCTTTGTATGATGTATGGAAATTGTATTACCCCTCAATAATGAGGTAGCTCATTTCCCATCACAGCTGGGGCATGCAAGGGTTCCTTTCATGATGTATAGGAGCAATAAGGTGCTCAGGAACCGGGTGATGGCCATAGAGGGTGATGTGTTAATGTGTATGTACCGGCCATATTTTGTGTTTTGATATTCATTATTTTATTTTGCTTGTGGCCAATATATACATTTTCCTTTTCGTTTAGCTACATCAACGTCCTAGGGCCATGTTCTGAGCCCCACCCAGGTATGAGGATGTATGGGTGCCAAATCAAGAACCAATAGTCGGTCTCAAAGAATGGAAGTGGAATATAGGGCTCGTAATGTAATATGGCAAGTGGTAAGTATAGAATCAGCCTTCAGGATAGATGGAACATGCTATCTCAATCAGGGCTTCCCAAGTAGTGCCCCTCCTATACCCATTGGGCCATTAGGGGAGGTCCCACTGGAATAAGGTTGAATATTAACCCACCATTTAAGGAGAGGGAACAAGATCATGGTCAAAACCCCTCCTTCCAGGTCACCCCATATTCCATGCCAAAAGCCCAAAGTACAAACAAGCATAAGCACCTGATTGCAAAATGAATAAAGTACCTTTTGATCATAAGCAAACCTTTGTTCATGTGCTCTGCGAGATGGGTGAGAAGCATATGACTGATGCAGGTGGCAGAGATGAATAGTGGCACGTCATTAGCTAGTGTTGGCTGTCATGGGCTGCTGGCTGGCCGGCTGGATGTAGAAGAATAGGAGCAAATTTTATCCTATAGGGTTACCCATTTTGGTGGGTAACAGTCACCATGCCAGCCACAAATGAAATGGTTATTTACAAACCTATGATCTATCATCTCTAAGCTGCATCTTTTCTTTCACTTTCTTTGTGTTACATTCAGCATTACCTAGCAGATGCTTTTGCACTCCCACGTCATATTCACACTGGATGCATCTTTAGTCCCACTGAACTACCTTTTTGGTCATTCGTCAGACATTAACAATTATCTCATTTTATAGTATCTAACAATAATATAAGCATTTTGATAAGCATTGTTTCAAGTAACATTAAATATAATTCTTGCCATATATGATATATAGCAAACTAGAACTTAAGATTTAGGAATACTCAAGTACTGACCATAAAACACCAGCCTTCAGTAAGCTATCCTGCAACTCTGATGAGGCAGTAAGAAGTGCAATAGTCTGAAGGGAAGCATCAACAGCAACACTGGCAAATTCCAATTCAGTACAATGTACAACATCCTCAACAAATCCAGCACAATGAAGCATTTCAGATCGTGCACTTGGAAACTGACTAACACATGCAAATGTTTGCATCACATTTGTCACAATCATCGCAGATGGTTCAGTCGAAGGCGTGCTTGGCTGCACCACGCACATACACCGAGACAGAAGAGTTGCCAGCAGAGGAACACCGCCATCCCTCACAAGCTCCTCACCATTCAATGCAGAAGAGACACACCTGTTATGCAAAGGCAGAATGATCATGTTCTATCAGCTTTTCTTCCAAAATCTCACCATTCTAGATTACAAATATAACATTACTAACCATTTGATCTCTAAACATATCAAGCATACACTGTACAGGTATTTTTGCTGAGGAAAATAAGACAGATTTTACAAACTCCATAAAAAAAGCAAGGACGGCTGCATGGAATCTCAATTAATGGCAAGAAATAATCCATGTTTTTTATGGACATATATAATACTCCATCACAAAACCAAAAGACACACAATGTTAAATAACAGTTTCTTGATAACAATGAGGAACACAGTTATTAAAGAGATCATAAACCCAGACAATTCCTCAACAAACGAATCAGCCTCAAAAAGATAACAGTAACTTATGGCAGTCTTGGAAGGTGTTCTCAAGAGAAATATAGTAAATATTTTGGACATTATTGCATAGGATGACATTTGATTCCACTTGTTACCTGCTAGCTGTATCTTTTACTAAAATATACAGCTAGCAAGTAAAGATGGTTTTCACACATATGGAGACTTGTCAAAGGACTTGGAAACTGGCTGTCCTGGAGAACCCTTCATTGATCTCCAAAAGCTTCGGGTTGTGCTCAAAACCACTTTCACCACGCTTTGTACCAATGTCAGGGGAATATCCTCAAACTAGAAAATACAGTGATTGATCTCAATCAAGCATTGCCAATTGTCACAGATTCAAGACTGCGGCTGCACCAGTATGTCATAAGACCAAAGACGGTGCTCATGTGATGAATAGTATGTTATCAAGCACCTACGATAGACTCATCAATATCACTGATGTCTGGGTGGATCTCAAAATATGTGACTGTTACATACCAAGTAAAACAAGCACAATTTTGTCCAGGGAGCAAATTCTAGTAAACAGAAAAAAATAGCAGAACTCTAGTAAATTCTTTTCAATCTCATTTACTGAAGATTCTGGTGTTACATAATCACTAGAGTCCCCTGCAGATGCTAGAGTCCTGGGCTTAGTGTTCACAAGATGCAGCTAGAGTACTATATCTTCCAATGAGAATGATAACATCACTAAAGTAATGCTGAATTGCACAACAGAAATCTGCAGTTCCTCATTAATATGGACTCAGTAAATGTAATGCAGGTTGCAGAAGCCTATGGATCAAACCTAGGGCTTCCACCTCACAGGCTTTGTCACAAGATCAAGACCAAGCACCCAGGAAATGATTGATTCATAATAACTTCTTTCAATAACATACATATATAAGCAACTACTCACTTAATCAGTACTTTGGTTAGAACTAATCAGCTTATGTTTAACATAATAATTATGTTATACGGCATGCCCACATCCTGGATCTGTGTTTCCTTAAATCAGATCCCGAATCATATATGGAAAGATCTGACCTGCATCTCGAGCAGATGGATTTCTGGTTTGATAACACCAGGATCCGCTCAGGATCCATACACAATAATACAGCGTGCCAGATGTCATGCTGGTAGATTTTCCAGAGAATGGAAAAGAATTTTAAAATTGAAAGAATATAGTGCTCTCTAAAACTCATGTTCTACCTATAAAACAGCGCCTCCCGCTAATCGAAAACCTGAGTTTTTTGTAGCAGTATGCATTCTCAGTTTGTAACATTGGAATTCTCCTTTTGGTTATCACAGAATGCAGGCTAAAATTAATGGGAATTCTCTTTGTGGTTATATTTTAAAACTTATGAATGGTTTTGATTCTTGAAATCTCAATTTTCTATGTTTCTTGTTCACAGTTTTGTTACAATGTACTTAAATTTTTCCATGTGTTCATATATATAATATGCCATTTCTCTGTATGGTGTTTACATATGCCATTTCCCTGTATGGATCCCGACTTTTACACAAAATTTCACAGATGCGGATTGCTATCCATTTCCACACAATTTAACATAATGATAATAACAAAAATTTATCATCATAATACCATCATATTTCCTTGCGGTTGCACCTATCACATTCATCATAAATGAAAAACTGATCTTTAGGATGATCAACCTCTTTAAGGTAACTAGTCTCCTCTGGAACAATAATTTGATCTGACAGCATCTGGTTCAAACCATTAGAACTAGCTTCAAAAGTTCTTCCAGCCTCCTCCAAAGCAGCATAGCCTCCATAACAAACAATAATTTGCAGAGAAGGTAAAATCTACAAGAGAAGTTATGCTTACATGGGACACCTGGCTATTGTTTCATATGCATTGGGGCACCAAAGTTAGCATGTTGGAAGGTAACCTCTCTAGACCAATCAGTCCTCAAGAAGACCAATCTACAAGCTTCCTCCAAATTTCACCGGTTGCCCTGTGGGATGCAGGTAGTGATCCCCTGGTTTCTGTCTAGCTTCTAGATCACATTTCATATTGTTTTTCCCAGATCATGATGTGAATCAAAGCTGCAGTATCCATAATTTTGTTGATCTTATATTTACAAATAGCAGGTTAAGGAAGGTTACAATGACATAGATAAAAGAATGTAGATATATTGTGACAGGGATGATATCAGAGCAATCGTGGCAGTCCTTAAGTTCCGAGCCATAAAGATATGAAAGAGGTACCCATCATGTTATTTCCTCAGAACTGACAGACCCAATCTATAAACATCTAAAGCAAACAAATATTCAAAATGAAACAGAAAGCTTTCTGCAATAAATAGTAAATATGCATCTTCTAAACAAGTAAGTGGAGAGTGTAGGCAAAGTAAAATGCTATATTGGGAAGAGTATCGACATTTGGAGAGGTACCTAGAAGAAAATGAGAACATAATCAACAGAAAAGGATCATGAGAAGAAACATCCGAGGCCACAAAGGACATAGTATAGAGACAAAGGAGAAGCATTTGAAAAAAAATCTATGTTGTCCTGGTCTCACTGCCAAACCATGTAAAACAGTAACAAATGAAGCAATAAAAGAAAGCAGAAAAGGGAATACAGGAAGTACAAATTAGTAAAGTTAAAAAGGAAAGCTGAAAAAAGGGAAAACTGGAATCCTAAATTATTTCAGTGGAGAAGGAAAAAAAGGAAGTCTAAATTAGTTACTGTCAAGCAAAAGTTGCAAAGATTCACCATTAACAATACAAAAAATGAGTATATGGTGCAGCTAAATGAGTTGTTTTGACTCCTAAGATCAAGCAATTTATCCTTCAAGCTTAACTTGCTAAACATTGATCACAAACTTGGCCCATACTGAGCTGTAATCCACAGAAATGTGTAAAACGGAAGATCCATGTGTGCATAAATTTCTGTAATCCAGAAAAATGAGTAAAACAGAAGATCCATGTGTGCATGAATTTCTCTAAATGGTATTTTTGTGTCAATAATTGATATCTGCCAATTTGCCATTTTCCATAAACAGATTGAAGAACATAGCATGTCACATAACCAAGAAAATTTTCCTGTTCCTTGAAATTTGGCTAAAAATCTAAATGAACAAATTTATTACTGGTGGATTGGCTACATGAAATATTTGTTTAGAGGAAGTGCACATACGTTAACCATGTAAGCTCAGAAGCTGCCACAAGAAGAGGAGCCCGTTCAGCAGAGAGGAAATTGCTATCCTCTTTGTCCACGGTTACTGAATTAAGTAACATAGGGTAACCAGCATATTTAAAAGGTTGCAGCACATCTCCATATCTCCTATATAATATACACTGCCCTTTCAGCAGAAGCAGTAGCCTCCAAAGTTGTGGTCCTTGCAAGCCTTGCAGTGTAGCCTGTAACCAGCAAAAAGATTGTTTTCAAAATACTCTCAAAATTTCACACTTACAATTCTAATGATCCTTAGAACTACATACACAAGCAAGCACCATAAACACCAACACAATCACACTGCATGATATATACCTAGCCTTCTAACCAACTTCCATATCCCTAGAAGATGAAATTGTATGTAGGAAAATGTTACAAATTGAAGTCAATTTATTCATATTTTACCAATTGGAGAAAATAAAACGCAGAAATTAGTTGTGATGAAAGATTGAAGTCAAAATTCTCAACACTAAAAACACATCAAGGAACAATCAACCAGCTAATGCCGGATCATTCTGAGAATCTGAATCAAGCACCATTTATTCTAGCATGCTTTTCTTATTCCCTCTATCTTCCAATTGTCCATTGTAGGTGGAACAGTTGTCCTGATACCCCTTACTTTAACTAAAGCAATTTCTTGCATTACTTTGTTTTTACCAATGTAAAATATAATCCACAAGAAAATCCTTGAAGAAAATAATTACTTTAACCCGGATATAATAATATATTAGTTTACCTGAAGCCGTTCATAGGCTTTTTGAACTGCAACAAACTTTTCTCTTCCTTCTGGATTTTTATCAGGATGAAATTTCATAGCTAGCTTCCGATATTGCCGTTTGAGCTTTTCTTCATCTACACGTCCAATCAGCTTACCTTTAATACTTCCATCTTCTTCAAGGTCATTATTGTGCTTGCCATCAGCATCATCTCCTATCCCACCATCATCATCCAAAGAAATTTCTAATATTTTACAAGCTTCCTCTTCAGAAAGATCCATGGGTCGTCTAGTTAGCTCCTCCCGCCACATAGCCAAGAGTGACTGCAGAAACTCAACATGTTCAACAATTGGCCAACCAGGAAACCGTATCTCATCACAAAGGTTCCTTAGATAGTATCGATGGCACCACATCTCATCCTGCAACTCTGGATATGTTACAGGCGGCATGGGAGCATACTCATATAATGAATGACAGTGCTGAGATAGCTTCTGTGGGAAATCCCCCAGATGCTGCAGAACCTGAGCCAGATGTACAAAATGAGCATAAGAATATTATGCAACCATGCAAATCCATCCAAATTTAGAGCATTTTCAAATTATCCTTAATTAACAACCAATCAGTTTTTCTAAGCAGAATCCCAACTTAATCATCTGCAAAGCCCAATAGGGTAGATTAATTAGGACAAAGTGGAGATGCATATGATTGTACAGTGTAATGTGAGACAATAAGTAGAGAACATCCAAGGGACAAAGAATTGTTTTCTGAATTTGATTGATTTATGCTACAGGCAAAACCATTATGAGTTAACAAATTAATAGAAATGAAAAAGTACCTGATCAATTAAACGTTCTGCACGCATCTTGTGGGTCCAAATTATCTCTGGGGTATCAGAATCAGAAATCATGGCAGCTGCAAATGCATATGGACCACTCCGTTCAAGAACATACAGCAACGACTCTGGCAAGATTCCTCCCAAAACACTTCGCTTTGCCAAAGGTAGTGAGGATGACACTGCAGCCTCCTCCCCACCATGAAATGTTTGGTGCCCATGTGTCATAGCAAATAAATTTGCAATTGAATATAGGTTGGATCCAGCATAAACTAATGCAAAATAGAAAACACCTGTGTTATAAAGTCGAACCATTGCCTTAGGATTCCTTGTCACAACTGCCTTCAGCAATGCAGCTGCACCTTCCACAATACCAGGCTCCCCTGTTAACAAAGCCTGCATTACCAAAAGATACCAATAATCAAATAAGTTGAACAGTTGATAGACAGGAGAATGTTGTAATTATCTTCAAATCAGATCATTTTCATATTAGATAAAATAGTATTTCCTTTTCTGCCAACTAGACCTTATACAAGTCAAATGGTAAAAGGAAATCAAAGCAGCAATATAAGCACATCTATAAGCTTTTACAGGTAAGATCTAACCTAACTATTTTTTTCAATAGAATAGATTCATCTTAAACCCAGATCTATTAAGCACAGAGAGGGATTAGACATTAGGCATTGGACTGTAAATTTTTTACGTTTTAGTTAATTAACATTGCACACATATGCAACACACCTCTTCCACACTCTGGTTGTAAAAGCACCTTGCTTCTGTACTCACTTCCCTCAAGTGGGATAATCAAACAGAGAGAGTTCCAAAAACCTTTTCTGCTCATTTCAAAAACATCGAGATCTACCATCTGTGAAAAATCCCATAATGTCTGAAACTTGTATACTATTATAGTGAGTACTGCTTAAGTACCCATTAGTCAGACTCAATACTAGTCCTTTGAGACAATTTCTTTACTTTTCCTTAAAAAAATGCTACACATTCATCTGAGCCCTTTGACACCCAGGACATGCTTTTAATGTAAATGCTCTAATTTACCGTAGAAGCATCTTGAAAATCTTTATATATACCCATTGCTAAGCCAGCTAATTCAGATAACTTCATTGTATTCTTTTACTTCTGCATTATATCTCATTAATTATCTTGCCCCAATTTTCGTCTATATGAAGTCTCACTCCATTTCTCTCTGATAGGTAGTTCTGAATTGTTTGCTTTACTAATGAACGCTCATTTTCTGTGTTATTTTCTTTGTCATCCACTTGACTCGCGAGTCACAACACATCCAAATCATTTCATTGGATGCTCTAGTTTCATCTCCATTTTACTTAGACATCAAACATTAATAGAGATTTTCTTAAATTTGAATACTTGAAACAACTGTTGTGAAAACATAACTGACCTATGAAAAGTTTGTCTAATTTACTCTAGCCTCGACATCAGGACATTTTTTAGAGGCTAAATATAGCCAAAAGGAGAAATTTTGAGATTTCTTTTTCAAGTCACAAAAAATTTATATTATAGATGTTTGTGAAAGTTCCACCACCATATTATATTTTTTGGTATAAATTAGGCAAATCATATATCACAAAATGAATCAAATTCGTCCATTTTCAACTTGAGAGAGACCAATTTTCGCCACCAGGGGTATTCAACACAGTGATAACAGAAAGAAATTTCTTAATTCATAGACAGCAATTTCAGTGGGGAAAACTGCTTTTCGTTCATTGCAGAGACATTGATCTCAATGAAGTATATCATTCTCTGTTTACTACAAAGATATTTTGCACAGACAACTTATATGGAGAAAATTGAACAGACAAGAAGTTTTGCTGCCACCAGTGCTGCTTTGCATCTCCGAGCAGGTCATGCTGCATGAGAGGAACATGGAGTACTTTCTAGCCCTCAAAAGGGTAGGTCAGAACAAGGTTACTTGGAAGCGGGAGCGCGGAGCACCATTTTTAGAAGCTTCCAGTCCGGAGCGTTTTCGGGAGCGTTTATATATATATTATTATATATATTTTATATTTTTTATATTTTTTATATTTTGATGCATATATGTCAACAAAAACATGTAGAATGATGAATTAGACATAAAAAACATAAAAACATAGATTGAATCATATAACATCAATCATCTAGAAGTTATAATCTTCATCAACCATGCCCACGAGTTGGAAGCATACAACATATTGACTCTTGAGTCTCGCAAATCATCAATTTGAAGGTTTCAAGCTTTCAAAATTCAATATATAACATTTATCATCATTGATTTCAAATTTCAATATCTAACATTTATCATCATTGATTCATTGATTTCAAAATTCAATATACATTTATCATCATTGATATATAACATTTATCATCATTGATTTTAAATTTCAATATCTAACATTTATCATCATTGATTCATTGATTTCAAAATTCAATATACATTTATCATCATTGATTCATTGATTTCAAAATTCAATATATAACATTTATCATCATTGATATTATATAACATTTATCATCATTGATTCATTGATCACCATATAACTTTCATGAAGCATCATATTCATAAATCATAATGACTTGTAAACAGTAAACTTATAAATGCCAACTTCAAAGTTTCACCTTTCAAATTCAAACTTCAAACTTAAATTGTCATTAAATATATGAAATCAGAAAGAGTCAAGTTTCAACTGTTCAATTGTCAACAACAAATAGAAAAGACTAGTAAAAAGACTAGTAAACAACAAATCTATTTTATCTGGCTGGCCCCTTGCCACGCCCACGAGAAATGTCTAATTTTTGTGAGCCACGAGGAAATGTTGGTCTTCTAGTCTCTCAGGAGTACCACGACCACGACTAGAAGGTGGAGGTTGGATCTGCAAAGGAACAATACTGTGATATCTAGGAGTGGCACTGGCACTGGCACTGGCACCCGCACTGCTAACAATAGATGGTGGGACTGGCCCTGTGTGTGGCAATGCTGCTGATGCTTCATCATCATCCCTATAAAGTTTTGCTTCCAATTCTTCCAGATGTAACGTGTCGTCCACCAAATTATCATCCTCTGGGTTGTTGTCCCAAACTCTGTATGATTGATCCTCATTTGCCCGATCACAGTAATGGCTCAACAACCTCAAGTTATAATGCACATAAACCAAGCTTTCAGCTCGGTTTTCATTCAGCCTGTTTCTTCTCACATTGTGTATAAAGTTGTAGGTGCTCCAACACCTCTCTGCAGAATAAGTGTTCACAACCTGTGAGAGAACTTTTTTAGCCAACTTTGGCAAAAGTCCCATGCCGCCATATGCTTCCCAACATGTGAGAGCATCAAATCTGTCCCTGTCTTCCATTGCATAGAAAGAACCAAAGTTAGCAGTGCAACTAAAGTATTTGCCTAATTCAAGGCGCAATCTAGCACACTCTTCCCTGTCGGGTACCAACTTGTCCAATGCCTTCATGTACCCCTATTGTACCTCTAGATCTGTGTGAGGTTTCACCCTAACCCCACCTCCAGGTGCAGGTTGGCCCAACCAAGATGGAGAGTAATATTTTGGCGTAAGGATATATGCCAAAGCATGTAGTGGAACATTGAGTTTATTCCACCATGCACACACACAGTCATGAATCATAGCATACAAGTTGGGATCATTATCCTTAACAATATCTTTTATTTGCCCCAACATGCTATCCATCTGCTCATAAACCTCTCCAATTATTGGTTTAACAGTATCTGCAAACCGAATCATGTTATAAATGGGCTTGGTAAAACTCAAAATTTCCCTCACACATGCCCAAAACAGATGGTCAAGGGCGGTCTCCTCCACATGTTCGAAACCTTGCCTGTCAACTATTGTTGCTGCCCTGTCCTTTAATAGCTACCAGTGTGGGCTTGATACCATTGCAACCAATGACTCTCTTACCTTCAAAAGGCGCCTGAAGGTGAGGTAATAGCTAGCAAATCTAGTTTTTTAAAATCCAAAATGAAACCCCCTCCCCATTATAAACAAATCAATTTTTCGCTTAAAAAAATTTGCGCGCAGCGGGAAGCGTTTTTTGTTCCAGGGAATGTTCGGGAGCGAACGCTCCTCGATCGCTTCCGGCGTTTAAAAAACGCTCCCGAAGCGTTTTTTAAACGTCGGAAACGCTCAGGGAGCATTCGCTCCTGAGCGCTCCCTAAAATGCTCCCGAAAAGGCAGGGAGCGTTTTAATAGGTTCGGAAACGCGCTCTCGAAAACGCTCCCCTCAGAAAGCATTTTCGGGAGCGCGTTTCCGAGCATTTCCAAAACGCTCCCGCACAGAGCGAGTTTCGAAAACGGGAACGAAGGGGGTTTGAAGCTTCCCCGCAACCTTGGGTCAGAATGTGAGGCAAGAATGTTGGTCATGATTTTCACCTTTCAACAGTTCCATCCTCAATCACTGCGAACACAGGGACTGACAAGGGTTACACACAAGTTATTTCCATACATACAAATGATCTAGTACTCAACCCAAAATCTGTTTCTTTTCCTGTTAAATCCACAAGGAGAATAGGAATTCAGAAAGGATTCCCCACCATGCTTTGGAGTCCGAATGCTTTAGAGTGGATGTATTAGATAGTAAAATAAACATGATACTTAAAGTATTGATAATATTACCATCACATCATTTAACAAGCGAGTTGTTGGTTTCATGAGATAAACGCCAGTGGAAGAAATTAACCCCATGAAGTTCTATCAAATGGATCTCATTAAAATAATAACACAGTTCAAACAGAAATAATCTTGTGTGTAAATGAGTTGAATTAGATGAACTTCCATTCGTGCAAATTTGAAATTAACAGTGAAAGTGAAATTCACAAGGGTGGGCAGAACATATATTCACGGTAACCTTCTTGATCTGCTATTCGCCCCAACCCCACATTTTGTCAGTCGACCTGGTCTCATGGCATTGGATCAATTTCATTTGAATTGCTGAATAGTTCACAAACTTCTTTTATGACTTACCTCAAATAGCGGATTGACTTTGAACTTTTCTGTATCTTTGATTTGTGGAAGCAGGCCAAATTTCAATATACATTTATTATTTGTTTATTATGTGAGCAGCAAGGATTAGCTGCACAACAGTCTCTTCTTTTTGAAATAAAATATCATGATAGCAATTAAAGTAAAAACTCACAATCAAATTTTGTTTGGACAAAAGATTTCATGACTCTTCACCAATACATTCTGTTGTCCTTCAGCCAACCCCGCTACAAACACACTCAGTAGGGTGTGATTTCTTGCTGCCTTGAGAAGATTTCTGCTCATCAACCAGGACCTGCTCATGAGCAGCATTCCTGTGCTATTCATTCATTCACATACAGTGATGTATCAGTTTTCGTGCCCTCAATATCAGATGTGCTGGATGATATCTCTGTTGCTTCAATCATTATTTTGTATGGTTTTCCATTGTGTGACTTCCACTACCAAGAAAATGGTGCTGAAGATTCAACTTGTTGATTAAATGCTAGCTTTTGATGGACAATTTATCACTTTTAACACAATAATACCATGCTACTATTTCTAACCGTTGCAAGACATAATTACTTCTAGATAAGAATGCCTTAGTTTAGACCGCTAAGTGCTGAATTTTGTAGCTATGGTCGATCTTCACAATTTATATTTTAGCCTTTGTAATGCATAAAGAATTTGTAAGGCATGTTCTTCATGTCATTTTCATTATTTAGCCCTTGAAAGAATTATTGTAAGACATGCTTTTCATGTCGGATTTAAAAGAGAATTTTGGAATTTGAATTTTGAATTTTTGGCTCCAAAATAGTCAACTCGGCCCCAGTGAAGAGACACACCCATTCGTGAATGCAGAACACTATATAAATACATTTCACCTCCACAAGAGCACCATTCGACCTCACAAAAGTAATAAATCTTCTAGGCATCCAAGCGAAGGACAAGAAGGATAACAAGGGCGAAGCTCATCTATCTTACTTGCTCGCTCTCTCCTAGCTCGCACGTGTGTTTGGGCAGTTTTCTGGGTAACATATTCTGGGTAGGCTGAATTTCTGGGTAGACTGGGAGGTCGAATTTCTGGGTTTCTGGACAGTTTCTGTGAGGCCGAATTTTGGCGTAGGTGTTATACAGCATTTTGTCACTGTGCTTGTACTCCCTATTCCCAGATCTTGAAGAACCCCTACGGTGGTCCCTGTGTACTTTATCCATCGTGGAAACCATGCCTTTGGATCCCATACAATCTAAAGATTAATCCCTCTTTTGGTCATTCTTGGAGTAGCTCCCTAAAAACCCACTTTTTGGAGCAACGCGACGCTTCAGTGTCTCACTAGCGCTTATGGAAAATCCTTAGCCTGTGACTAGCGTCGATCAGTGCTAGTATGAACCCCATAGCCGCGCCGATCTACTTCTGGAAGCTTTTTAAAAATGGAAACAAAGCTTCATGGCCTAGAAGCTTCGAGAGCAGAGAGCTGGATGTTTGTTGATCAGGATATGGTCGAGCTTCCTCCTTTGGGTCTCTTGTTACTACAAAAGAGGAAACACCCAAGGAGATAAGCCTTTCTCCCATCTTAAGTGGATCCATGTCCCCTCCTCTATCACTATAAATTGATCACCTTCCAATGCCTCTGCTGGCTAGAACAAAATAGAGGAGAGGAATAGCAGAGAAGGATTTGAAGACTGTCTTAGGCATAGAAGGAGAGAGTTGAGGACCCTTAACCTTCCCATATTGAGTTGAAAAAGAGAGCTTTGGAGATGTACTCGGATTCGGACCCGTCGAAGGAGAGCTCTTACATCAAGGGGCAAGTTGTAACTCCCCTTTTTGATTAATAATATAATGCAACTGGTATTTGCTTTCCATTCTTGTATATGATTGTGATAAAAAGTCTAGCACTCCTTGATCAGTTAAATAGATTACTTTTGATATATGCTTGTTGCATCTTTACGTTTGTTGTTGTGTTTTGGTCATTTATAGAGGTAGTCGAACGCTGATAGAAACGAAGATCGAGCTTGGAAGAGCGAAAGATCAAAGGACTTCAACGAGGAGTGACATCATAGCATCAGGTCGAGGTAGGCCATCTTCTTCGTTCTGTGTTTCAATTGTAATCTAAGAAAGTAGATATTTGTTTGTTCCCTTTGTAGCTAGACCCACTCTGGGGCTAGAGGGATCGTCTATGTCCGCAAAGAGGATTTACCTAGACAACAAATTGGCGACTCCATTGGGGAGTTCCTTTTTCTAGTCTCCTTCAACTCTTTGAGATTTTGATTTTTCGTCCACTTTCGTCGAATGTCTATTTCTCCTTTGTTTTCGGCTTCTGTGATTAATTACAGTCATCAATCGCCTTTCTGATGTGATAAGCCTGGCCTTCTTTGAACAAACCCTTTGGTTTTTTGTAATTTTCCTTGATGAGCGTCTTTAATTCTGAAACAGAAGCATTGATCAGTGCTAGATGTTTCAAAACTGAAGAGCTTATCCCCTTCCAGCATGAGGTGCAGCCTCACAGGCTCGCTCATTTCTGTGTAAATTTTTTAATGTTTCTCTTCATTGAATGCCAGTGTGTCTTTATCCTTCTAGGCCTCTTTCTTTGCTCAATTTACTCTTGTTCTCGTCTGTTCAGTGACTTGATTGCCTCAATTAGCTCATCTTTGGTCTCTTTTCTTTTGAATTGTGCATCCTCATCATCTTAGGGTTTCTAGGTGCTTTGTGTCATTTGAATGGTTGCATGCCTCGCTGAATACCAGACCTATTGTTGAGTCAATTTCGTCGTTTATTTCGAACCTTTTGATTTGGTTGTCTTTCGTTCTTCGATTGATTTCTGTGACTGGAGTTTTCAAGTGTCCATTCTGTGTGCATTTGGCTCTCTCTTCCATTGACAGGCATAGATTACATTGCTTGTTTTCGACTGAAGGATCTTTCTTTGTGTGTCAATCAGTGTGAAAAGTGAAGAATGTTTTGTTTTGAGAAAATGATTTGAGATTTCTCTTTGGTACTTTGATTATTGCATCTTGTTGAGTTTTGAGGAATTTCATAGTTAAGTACTCAAAGCAAGTGATTACATTTGGAGTGTGTTTTGCATCCTTTTTGCATTGTGTTTATATAAAAACAAACAAAAAATTCATTTATTTTGCATCTAAAGTGAAAAACTTCATTTCGATTGCTTCTAGTGCATTTAGTGAAAAACTAGGAAAGTGAAAGAGATTTTCATTTTCGCTTTGGATTATGCACTTAAAGAAGTAGTGACAGATTGTCATCTAGTACGTTTTCTTGACTGCTGCATTGATTGTGTGAACCTCTTCCGCTCAATTAGTGTAGTTTTTCATCAAAATGAACAGTTGTCTTTTTCTCATATAGTTGCATTTTAGGGATTCAGGTGACATCGATAAGGCCTTAAAACCGAGACTTAAATTCAAGATAAACTTTAAAATATATTCAATGAATCTAAGGAGCATTTGGAACTTAATGCAAAACCTTTAGAGGTTTAGGCTAGAGACGTGTTCTAGCGTCTATAAACCTAGCAGTTGTCATTAACACCCTGTGTGGCATTCCGGGAGTGAAACTGTTGCAAACACTGAGAGGGGGGTGAATCAGTATTTCTTTTCAATTGTTAATTTTACCAGTAAGATCACTTATATTTAGAACACAAAATGAACAATGATGGAATAGATACTTTTATTAATTTTTTCTTTACATTAAGTAAAGTACAATAATGATATAGGGCTGCAACCCTAGATGAAGACTCCAATCTTCCAGGCTCCAACCTATATTGTGCCAAGCACCGACTTGGTCTTTCCAAGGCTCCAACCTTGTCAATTTGAGGCACCAACCTCTAAGGCTCCAAACCTATCTTGGTATAGGCTCCGACCTGGTTTCTTGAGGACTCCAATCCCCTAGGGCTCCAACCCTATCTTCCAAGGCACCAACCTTGTCTCTATGAGGCTCCAACCCTCAACTTCACTTCATCAAAATATATTTGATTATTCTTCTCGGCTCCCAAAGTCTTCTACAATGAGCCCTGTCACACTTAGTCTCCACGCCACATAATCAATGACAACCTTTTCTTCGCATGAAGGTGTCTCCACTGCTCTTCATTGTACCCACACAATTTCTCCAAGCTTATTCCATCATGGGGCTCTTCAATAATGCATCATGATCTTTACAAATGCATCCAAGTGAGCTCTCTAAGGTCTTCAATAGGTCTCAGAAAATCTTCAATAAGCTGCTTTAAAAATCTTCAAGAATGGATCCAAAAAAGGGCTGTTCAAAAGGTCTCTTAAGAATGTTTCCAAAATGTTGATACAGAGTCACTTAAGGACTGCTATAATTCAGGATCTTTACTCAACATATGCTTCAAGATTTCCTCAAAAAAGGACTTGTGTCTTCACAAGATTTAGCAGATCCAAACTGCTGTCGACACACTGATTTAAACTTCACAGGTAACAGTTCTGTCCACAGATTGCTGCCACAAGGGTCCGAGCTTCAATCTGACTTTATCCACATAATTTATATCCTCCACAGATTAGCTATTAATCTGAGATGACTGTTTAAAGAGCCGAAATTGCAGGCTGTTATAAACCTTTCTCAAGGTTTAAACCTTCCACAAGAGAGCTGCTCAAGCACGAAGTAAAACTGCCACCAGTTCTTTAACAAATCTGAGAGCAGAATTATCACAGGTGACAAGTATATACAGCAAATCGAGGTCTGTATTTTTGTCCAAGGTAATGGTGACCCAACAGCTCCAAGGTATGAAGGGTATAGGAATAATTTTCCCAGACTTTTCCACAGTTTGACAATCCGAATTCTGTGTATGACTGTGTACTACTTGAGGGTATGTTAAGACTGTTTTCTGTCCCTTTAATTCTGATCTGAGGTCCACACTTCACAACAAGCGTCCGAGTTTCTTGTTCAGTTTTGAGTGACAACCCACCACAAAATTTACCCAAACTGTCCTCACCCTTAGTTCACCGTCTGTAATTCTTCTCTGAAATCTTGACCAAAAATCATGGTTAAAATGAGAAGTGCGGATTTCTATTTATACTTGTTTGACATTTGACGAAGAGACACGTCTCTTGAACGACATGTCAAGCCTACACAAGTCGGCTTAGGTCGGCTCAATATCAGAGTTAATTTCCTTAACTTCAAAAATCATTATCTCCCAAAATATTTAGAGTTTTGGGGCAAGTAAGGGTTCATTAGAAAGAGGGAAAAATCTTCTTTCAGATGGTCTAGGTCCCATCTTGAAAGGTTGCCTCTAAGGTGGTGAAAAACATTTTTTTTTGACTGCCCTTGAATTATTTAGTGCAGAAAATGATTAGGACAGTATGGCTTCTTTGTTTTGGCTTATTGTTTGTCTTCTCCATTATTTGGCTTCTTCATCATCATAGGAACATGTAGGACATCCACATCATCATGATAGTGTACAGTAATGAGTGTATCATCCATGTCATCACATAATGGTGCAGTGATATGTTATAGTGCAGCATTATTAGGAGAACTCCAAAATAGTCTTCCAACCCTCAAATGATCTCCAACCATGATCATCATTTGTCATCATCAAGTATCAAAGTGTATGGCATCATCATGACATCAAGTGTTATGGTCTAGATCATCAAGTGCATGCAACATTAGATCAAGGATTTCTTAGGGCTTCTGTCATTACTGGTATGACTTCTTCATAATTTGACATCTTTATTGATGGCATGACATCATCATCTTGAACCAGGCATCTCAAGAATATTGACATCTCCGTTAATGCCATATTGACATCAATGACAACCTTGATTAACAGAAACCTCATCCAACGTACGAAAGTATATAGCACTTGTAGCACATATGATAAGTATATCGAGACGCTCTCACTGAACGGTTACACATTAGACAACGCCAACACAGACTTCTGCTCCCCGTACCGTCGAGTATATAATGGGAGACCCCACTAGGTTGCTATCTTTCAACCACAGGTAACCGAGCCTGTTGCCTCGTAAACGTGATACACCGAACACAGCATTCAGAGAGATTGTCCACCCGTACTTCTTGACTCGCCAGGAGGTATTCTACAGTTCACGGATACTTGGTAAACCCTCTTGCCTAGATTACCCCTTTTTTTTTAATTTCTAAAATTGATTGTCCACGATAACATCTTACCCGTGCTCATCTCCTTAGCAGATCTTAGGTTGGGACCAATAGCAACAATTCCTGAGTTTACCAATCAAGGAATCCCCTCAGATTGGAATCTTGGTCCTTTTCCTTCTTTTGGGAATGTTGGTGCTCCTAATATGGCAACGTTGTACGTCCTGGGATTAACCATTGGTTTGTCAGTTTCGTTATTTTCGACCCCCGTGGTTTCGAACATCCAAGCTGCTGCTCAACCAAGTTTTCCTCCACTTGAACAATGTCAACCTCATGTTGATCCTAAAGTTGACCCCTCGCCTTCTTCGCCTATTTCTTCACCTCGTTCTTCCTCTTCGCCTGGTGAAAGTATGAATTCTAGTAACCAGATAGCTAAGAAGAAGAAGAAGAGGACGAAGAAGAAAAAGGAAAATAAGCAAGGGGGCAACCCAGTGACCATCGCTACCAATGTGACTGATGTTGAAAAACTTTCCACTTTATCCTGCAAATTCAAACTCCCTTGCAAGCTATGTAAGGGTGACCACCTTCTTAGAGATTGTCCTGGTATTCCCAAGGTATTAGAAGTGTGGTCCAGTGGCCCAAATCATCCTTTTTCATCAACCTCTAGAGATCATGTTGGCGATAAACCCTCAACTAGTGATAATAAGATTCATAAGAAAAAGGGTAAGGTCAAATTTCCTTGTAGGTTATGTGAAGGGAATCATCCCATTCACCTTTGTCCTTATATGGATGAAGCCTCCAAAGTGTTGGATACCCTCACAACTTCTGAGCCCTATCTTACGGATGGTTACCAAAAGTTTTCCTCGAGTCCTATGCTAGTTGATCAAGTCACTGATCAAATTTCATCTCTAGTCAATTTCGCTCTCTCCGTAAGTCAATCTCATAAGTCCATTCTCAACCAAGCATTGGTTGAGAAAACGGTCGACCTGATTCCACCTACAGTTGATCAGGCCTTTCCTATAGAGAGTGAATCTCATACCACTCAGGTTCTCTTTGTTTCTTCTGATTCCCAGGGAAATCTTTCCATTCTCGCGATACAAGAGAGTGATCCTCCCACTCCTGTAACACAAGGGGATAGTCCTCCCATTCCTATGGCAACCCCTCCAAGTAGTTTGATTGCTTCTTTTGATTGGAGTCGACTGACGAGATATCGTCTTCCTTCTTACGTGCCCTTTGAGATCACGGTACAGGCCTATAATATGGCCGTACCTAGCACAATAATAGATGAAGGCGCATCTCTTAGTATTATGTCTTCAACTACCTGACAAGCTTTCGGTTCCCCACAGCTTGTGCCTGTTACCCAAAAACTGTTGCCTTCTAACAGAGAAATCAATCAACCCTTAGGGATCCTTCCTAGGTTTCCTATTACTTTGGCAGGAAAGACTGTCTATATAGACGTGATGGTTGTCCAAGGCCCCTTGGATTTTAACTTACTCCTTGGACGTGACTATACTTATGTCATGGGAGCTCTTGTCTCTTCTTTCTTTCATGTGATGTGTCTTCCACGTGAAGGAACCATTGTGACCATTGATCAGATGTCTTTCCTTGGTCCTAATGTGGCGCCTAGTGACTAATGATGTCCTAAGGATGGAAGTTTATTTTAAAGTTTAGAAACCTTGGCGAATCACTAGTCCCTAATATGCAAATTGTAAAAATTTTGGTGATATTTTTGTAGAAATATATAGAGTTCCAATGATTTTATATTAGTGGATATAATACTTTCGCAATTTTTAAAGTAAAATAATGGTGTACTATAAAATTTGGGCTAATCAGTTTTTTAAAAAATGGAAATTGGCGAATCTTTTTTTGGAAAAAGCATGGAAAACTAGCCCACCTGCGAATATTAGCCCCTAAAATTTTCCCTAAAGGGTCCTTACACGCGAGTGGTATCTACTAAACCCCAGGGTAATTACGTAGCAACATGTTCCATGCCTGCATCATTGATGGTTCAGTCAGTGATGTAGTGTACCATGTACTACGGGCATTGGACCCCGATTTCCAGAATGTTGCTCTCCCGTCAAATGAGAACCTCTTGGAAGTCATACTTTTTATGAGTCATGATCCCGCGTGACGTAGCAGAGTTCCTTGTCTTGTGTCAAGCTCCTTAAAAAATGAATCAAACTCTTTGGAGCAAAGTTCCTTTTTTTCTATTAAGCTCTTTAAAACATGAAACAAGGTGTCATGAAGATCGTTCTTTACTATGTCAACCTCATTAAAAAATGAAATAGATCCGTATGAGGATAGTTCTTTTCATGTGTCAACCTCGATAAAACATGAAACAAATCCCCTTTCAATTCGAGTCTTTGATTAGATCTCGTAAAATCCCAGTCGAGTCTTTCACTTGACCTCGTAAGTGAACCTTCATTCCATCCACTTGTCAGTAACCAACAATCTACTCAGGTGAATGAACTGAAGCTGGGGGGCATGTACCTCGAATTGAGTCACCATGTTGGGGACACGCAAACTTATTCCAAGTATAGTTTGTCTTTGTTTCAAGCTTGTGTAAAAATGAAACCAGTTTCAAGCATACTTTATCTTTGTTTCAAGCTTATGTAAAAATGAAACCAATTCCAAGCATTGTTTCCCATGTTTTCAAGCTTGTGTAAAAATGAAACCATTCTCATTGCACTTCTTGTGATTGCCATTTTATCAGCTTGTTTTTTCCAGAATGAACCTTGGTTTTCTCATTCCATCGTCACCATCTGCTTGGCTGATCATACGCCTTCACTTTGTTGTTTTACCCGTTCCTAAGGAACCGCTGCAATGAGTGGTCTTGTTAGCCAGCCTCTTGACCTTAACTTGTTCTGAGCAGTTCCACCATAACCGGATCCAGTTGCTATCCTTTATACCACTCGTTCCTCCAGGAGGAGTCACCTTTAAGCTCTTTTCTGATTCTCGAAATATGAAAAGATTGCCAAGTATTTGTTGTTTTGAACTCGTTAAAGTAAACGAAACGTCGCTTACCCAATATACGTTTACCACTTTTTTGGGTTGGGATAAACTATTTACGAAGAAGGAATACCTTAGTCAATCACGACTAAGAGGTTCTCTCAAACTTTGTTTTCTACCTTTTCAGATTCAAGGGACTATCTACGAAAAGGGCCCCATGGAGTTTTCTATTCAGCCTCTTTTCAAACTCTCTAAATATGAAAAGGCGTCGAGTTTCACCTTTGTTGGACTCGTTAAAATTTAACGACATTGGACTCGTCACCATGACGATACTGAGTTCCTCCTTCCTAGGGCTCGTAAAATGTACTAGGATGGATTTGTCCGAAGGAAAAACTTATATGACAAGCATATGCTATCCCCTTCAAGCTTGTATTAAAAAATAATTGGGGTACTCGCCATAAATGGTGGGGGAAAATGAAATTATTTATCAGTTGTGTCGACAGTATGTCGTTCCTGAACATGACACTTATCTATAGTTCATATCGGGTTGAGGACATCCTACATTCGTCACTTGCCTCCATGGGTTTGGGAAATCAGTTTTCCTCTTATTCGATTACCAATCTTGTCAACATAACCTCTGATCCTATTTGAGTCAAACACTGCCATACTCTAGAATCGTGTCGCCAATATGTTCAAGAGCAGTTCCTTCTGCAGTTTGTTCATTCTTGATTCTCTGTTCAGTCCTGATTCACAAACCATCTTGTTTCCTCTGTCTCGCGTCGATGATGTAGGATACATAATGGCCCTCCTTCGACGGATCGCTTCTTGTCGACTTCAGTTCATTATTCAAGAAGTTGATCTAGAGACTACTTTTCCAATAACTTAGAGCCTGCATGCCCTAATGGCAAGTAGTTCGCATTCGACGACAGGTTCACATCATTGGCCTTCGATCGAGTGATTTCACGAGTGTTCGACTTCAGTTCCTTCTTCACATCTCGTGGATTGTACTGCTAGTACCTTGAGGGCCATTGTCATTATTGGTGGTCTCTCTCACGCCTGTTAACAGTTTACATCATTGACTGGTAATCAGGTGATTTTCTTGCATGTTTGACTTCAACTCACTCACTCACATGAATGAATTTGTACTTGATTAGGTCTTGACAGAGCGCAAAACCCTAGATTTTGTCTTATAAAGTCCAGGTTGCGAGGCGATATGAATTTTTCATGATTGTATACATGACTCTTTTAGATGGATGGCTGCGACCATACCCGAGTCCATATTTGTGATCCTTCTTATTGCTAAATGGTTGTGTCCATACCATGGATCCTATTACATGATCTCTATTACGGATGGTTGTGTCCATGCCTTATGCTCATGTATCTATATCAGCGAGTCCATATTTGTGATCCTTCTTATTGCTAAATGGTTGTGTCCATACCATGGATCCTATTACATGATCTCTATTACGGATGGTTGTGTACATGCCTTATGCTCATGTATTTATATCAGAGATTTCAATTGTATATATGTACTTGATTCGCAGGATTTTCGACGACGGCGTCCTGGTCCTAGCATGTACTCGTAAAGCATTTCAACCCTCACTCTCGTTCTACCTTCATGCTTTAGGGGGCTTTAGGGGACATCTGTTATACAGCATTTTGTCACTGTCCCTGTACTCCTTGTTCCCAGACCTTGGAGAACCCCTACAGTGGTCCCTGTGTACTTTTCCCATCATGGAAAACATGCCTTTGGATCCCATACAATCTGAAGATTAATCCCTCTTTTACTCATTCCTGGAGTAGCTCCTTAAAAACCCACTTTTTTGGAGCAGCACAACCCTTCAGTGTCTCACTAGTGCTTATGACAAATCCTTAGCCTATGACTAGCACCAATCGGCGCTGGTATGAACCCCATAGCCGTGCCGATCTACTTCTGGAAGCTTTTTAAAAATGGAAACGAAGTTTCATGGCCTAGAAGCTTCGAGAGTGGAGAGCTAGATGTTTGTTGATTAAGATATGGTCGAGCTTCCTCCTTTGGCTCAATGTTGTAGGAAACGACCCCCCCCCCCCCCAAAACCTGGCTCCAACCCCCGAAGCGCAGTTCGTACGGAACCATACAAGATCCTCCATACAAAACGCATTTCGGAAAAAAATTTGTGTTTCCTAGTTTTTCCGAACCGTACGGCCGGATCTGCGCTTCCGTACAGTGGATCCGCATTTCGTACGGCAGATCGTCGTACAGAAGAGTCGCGCTTCCTGTACAGATTGCAAGTGGTTTCGTACAGCGTCGTACAGATCCGACTTACGCAGCTCATAAAAGCAACTTTTTTTATTTATTTTCTTTTGTCTTTAGTTGGGTTAGTAGGTGAGTTAGTGTTGGGTTACGGATAGGATGAAAAGCTTATAAGCTCTATTTCACCTCTCATTTGCTCACTTGTGTTTTTTGAGAGCTTGGAGAAGAGAAGAGAAAGAGAGGAGAAGAGAGAGTTGAGGAGAGTTTGGAGGAGTGAAGGAGGAGGAACTTGAAGGAGTAAAGATGGGCTTCCATCTACAAGAGCTAAAGAGGTAAGTGCAAATCCCAAACTTTCTCATTTTTTTGTCATTGTTTTTTGTATTTTCTCTCCTCCCTCTCCTACACTTTCCCATTCTTTCTTCTTGTACATTTATTTGCAGGTTGTCCACCATCTATATTCATACTCAAAGATGATGCGTATCATTCAACTCTTGGTTTTGATGATGGTAAGGGGGAGTAGAAATAGAAGAGAAGAACATAAAGAAGAAGAAGAAAGTGGTCCCCATATGAGTGACCCAATGTATGATGACGAAGAAGGCTTTGAAGAGGAAGGGGATGATGAAAACATTGAATCACAAGAGGGGAAAGCTTCATTGACACCCTTGTGGAACTATGTGACCAAACTTGAAGAGGGAAAAGGTGGTGGAAGCTACAAGTTTTTGTGCCCTCATGGTTGTCATGGAGGAAAACCATATAGTGGTTCATATACCCGTGTGAGGAGGCATCTTTGTGGGGTGATGGACAGTGATGAAAGAAAGGGTGTTGTGGGGATAGAAATTTGCCCAAAGGTTCCAGTTAAACAAAGAAGAAAATACATCCAAATAGAGGAGGTTGCACAACAAAAAAATAAAAATAAAAAAACTCAATCTGAATCAAGTGCAACCACTAGATTTGGTAGCTCATCTCCTCGTGGTGCTTCTACAAGTTCTGGAGGTAAAAAAACAATAGCGGATTTCCTTAATGCTGTTGGGAGGGATGATGTGGATGGAAAGATAGCCTGATTTCTTTGTGCTTGCGGTGTACCATTCAATGTGCTTCGCTCTCCCTATTGGCATGAAATGGTAAAGGGCATCAATGAAGCCCCAAAAGGATACAAGTCCCCAAACTATGAGAAAGCTAGAACAGTGTTATTAGAAAGAGAAAAAGGAAAGGTTCAAGTAGCTTTGACACATTTTACAAATGAGTGGGTGGATAGTGGGGTATCCATTGTATCAGATGGGTGGACAAATATCAGAAACCAACATTTGATAAATGTTCTTGGTGTTTCTGCTAGTGGTGCAGTGTTTATTGCATGTCATGATTCCTCCTCTATCAGTGCATTAGAGATGTTGGTCCTAGTAAAGTGGTTCAAGTGATCACAGATAATGTAGCAAATTGCGAGGGAGCAGGAAAAATTATTGAGCGTACTTATCCACACATATTTTGGTCTGGGTGCTTGGTGCACACATTGAACCTTTTGATGCATGATATTGTGAAGCATAAAGAATGTGGGTGGATTAATGAGCTTTACAAGAGAGGGAAGAAACTCATTAAATTTATCACAGGGCATACAAGAGTAAACTACTTCTATGGCAATTACTCCAAGTTGCAGTTGCAGTTGCTTAAACTTGCAAAAACCAGATTTGCAAGTTATTACCTCAGCTTTAGGCAACTAGTGAAGGTGAGACAAGCTTTAACTAATATGGTCACCGCTGAATCATGGGAGGAAATTAGCACTAATAGAGATGGTGCTAATGCAGCCAAGGACACTATTCTTGACATGTTATTTTGGTCACAGGTTAAATATGTTTTGCAATTCACCAAACCAATTTATTACATGATCAAGTTTGTAGATTCATATCAGCCAATAATTGGGGAGGTGTATGAGCAAATGGATAACATGTTGAGGCAGATTAAAGACATTGTTGAGCCTAGAGATACCACCTTGTACAAATATATTCGTGCAGAGGTGGTAAAACAATGGGATATGCTAAATATTCCATTGCATGCAATAGCATGTGTTTTGACACCTAAATACTATAGTCCATCATGCTTTCAACAATAGCACCTGGGGGGGCGAGCAGGAGAAAACCACACCTAGATCCAGAGGTCCTACAAAAATATATGATTGCACTGATAGATTAGTCCCTGATGAGGAGTCACACTCGGTACGGAAACAGTTGAGCAACTATACACTTTCCACTGGTACATTTGGGAGCGTGCATGCTATTAGAAATCGAAAGAGTTTTTCTTCTATTGAGTGGTGGAACATGCATGGAGGTGCTACTCCACTTCTATAGACTTTGGCATTGCGGGTGCTATCACAGGTGGTAAACACTTCTTCTGCAAAGAGGTGTTGGAGCTCTTATTCTTTCATCCATAGTGTTAAAAGGAATAGGTTGAGTTTAGACCAGGCAGAGAGCTTGGTTTATGTTCATTACAACTTGTGATTGTTGTCCCATTACTATGATGATGCAAAGAGTAATAGAGACCTTAAGGTTTGGGACAAGTATCCAGAGGAGGCCAATTTGGAGGATGGAGTGTTGTGATTAGAGCAATTAGAGGATGCTCTTATCCATGATGATGATGATGATCGACTTGACATGCCACCCCCCACTGGTCCCTTGCTTCCTAGGTTCCATGGTTCAACACTAGCAGGGGCTTCATCTTCATCAGTTGCAGTGCCAGTGCCACAACTTCCACAGCCACCATCTTCTTCATTGCCACCACGTGGAGGCGCACTGTCATGTACTCTTTGTGGTGGAAGGAGGAGAGATTAGTAGGTATTTTCACACTTTACTGCTTTTGTCATAGATTAGACTTGTAGGCTTGTCGTGAATTTGAACTTTTTTGTCTTGGTGGTGGCCAAGTGGCCTATTTTGTAAACATTATTATTTGAATTTTGGACATGACTAATGTTGACACTGGACAGTTGCTCACTTCATAGATAATATGCTTTATGTTTTATAATATGGTTAAATGTTTTATGTTTATCATTTATGTTTTATAGTATGCTTAAATGTTTTATGTTTTATAGTATGCTTAAATGTTTTATCATGCTTAAAAATTTGATGTATGCTTGTAATTGCTAGGATCTAGAATCTAGATTCTAGATGCTCGCATAAATAATTATTGATGTACAATGGAATCATGGATGTCATATCTATCTTGATTTATGTAAAAATATGCATGTTTTCATGTCTTCTACAACTAATATCGTATTTGGGATGTTTGTTTTGAATATAAATGCAAATGCTTCCTAAATTTTTGGAAAATGACGCTTCCGCGTCCCCGCTTCGTCCTCGCTTCGTGCCGCGGCGATCTACTTCTAGAAGCTTTTTAAAAATAGAAACAAAGCTTCATGACCTAGAAGCTTCGAGAGCGGAGAGCTGGATGTTTGTTGATCAGGATATGGTCGAGCTTCCTCCTTTGGGTCTCTTGTTACTACAAAAGAGGAACCACCCAAGGAGATAAGCCTTTCTCCCATCTTAAGTGGATCCATGTCCCCTCCTCCATCACTATAAATTGTTCACCTTCCAATGCCTCTGCTGGCTAGAACAGAATAGACGAGAAGAATAGCAGAGAAGGATTTGAAGATTGTCTTAGGCATAAAAGGAGAGAGTTGAAACCCTTAACCTTCCCATATTGAGTTGAAAAAGAGTGCTTTGGAGACGTGCTTGGATTCAGACCCGTCGAAGGAGAGCTCTCATATCAAGGCGCAGGTTGTAACTCCCCTTTTTTATTAATAATATAATGCAACTGGTATTTGCTTTCCATTCTTGTATATGACTGTGATAAGAAGTCTAGCACTCCTTGATCAATTAGATAGATTACTTTTGATATATGCTTGTTGCACCTTTACGTTTGTTGTCGTGTTTTGGTCATTTACACAGGTAGTCGAATGCTGGTTGCAGCGAAGATCAGAGGACTTCAACGAGGAACGACATCATAGCATCAAGCCGAGGTAGACAATGTTCTTGTTTGTTCCCTTTGTAGCTAGACACACTCTAGGGCTAGAGGGTTTGTCTCTGTCCGCAGAGAGGATTTACCTAGACAACAGTCGGGCAAATCAGATCATAAGGAAAAAAATATAATTAACTTATATCAATAAGGATATAATTATCAATTGAAATATTATAAAAGTTATGGAATTTATACAAAGGTTTACGAGGGATTTATGAAGAGTTATTGCAGTTAAATCCTTGCAACGGTTGAAGAAAAATCAACCTCTAAAAAGTATAAGGAAATTATGAGTGGATAAGTCAAAGGAGAATATATAAACAGACTTTTAAAGAGTATTAACTTTTTAAAAGAGATAATTAAATTACTTCATTAAGTTCTTTGAAGTATGAAAATTAGGCGTTAGAGAAGAAAAATTCAAAAAGGTAATTTTTTTTAAAAAGAGGAGCGTAAATAAAAATATATTTATATATTTTATGAAAGTGCAAAATAATACAAGGAAAATTATTATAATAATAAATTATTACTATAATAAAAAAAGGGTTTTTTTGAAATATGAGGGAAGGTTACATTAAAAGAGGCAAGAGTATTGAGCTTATTTATAAAGGTTTTGAGTAATTAAATAATAAATATTAGGAAATAAAACGGAAAGTTTTTAAATTGATGAAGAGTAATATTTTATTATAAAAATTAGAAAGGTTACTTTATTAAAAAAAAAAACCCTAAGTTCATCTTGACAAAGAAAAATGGCATCTAATTCGGAATTCAAGAAATATTTCCGGAAACTTCACGTAATTATGCTTCAGTGCTATTTAGAATTAAAGGTTCTATTGTGGGAAAAGATGTCACTATTGCTATCTCACATGTCGAAGATAAAAATTATATAACACCTAAAATTGCAAATCAATTAGTGTTCCCAGAGTCAAATATAATCGAAAAATTAGACTGTTTTGGCAACAAAAATATGACATAACTAATTTACAGTTAAAAATTGGGGATTATGCATTTATATTGCAATTCTTAGTTCAAACCCTGTGGGGCAATCAAGGTGACATTATTTTGGGTTCAACCAGGATGGAAACCATAGGACCCTTCAACTTAAATACGAAGAAAAAGTTTTTAACATTTTCCTACAGGAAGAAGAAAATAACACTCCAAGATGTTACACTGAAGCCAAATTTAGTAACACCAGAAGACACAAGATATTTCAAAAGTAAATTTTCAAGAAGGTAAAAAAGTATTACAAAATATGCAGAAGAAGAAGTCTTGCGACTTTAGGATCATAGCGAAAAATTATTAACACAAATCAAGAAGCTTAAGAAGGACAAAAAGTCATTAAAAGGCAAGTTAGAACAACTTGCTCAAGAAGTATCGAAGTCTCCAATCGTAACGGTCTAGGTTGAAGATAGAGGAACAAATATCAATCCAGTGAATGTCACAACTCAAGAAGAAGAAAAGCAAATTGAAGAAAATACACACTTAGATGTTGAAGTTCAGACGATGAACATCCCAAGTGAAGGTTCTGTATCCAACTCAACAACATCCTCGCTAGAAGAAAATCAAAAAATTTCCACACCTAATAAGACAAAGTCAAACCAAAAAAGTTCCCTATCAACATCCGCATTTGTACCATTCAAAACAGAAACAACAAACTAATGTTCCGAAGAATATTGAAGTAAGCTCAATCCATCCCTATGATGATAGTTCGTTACAAATTTCCAATGATCAAAATATTCCACAGAAGATTTATCTAGGATGGTCAGATCCATTTTCAGTCCGACAATTTTGCTTATCACTTAGAAGATCATATCGTCTAGTATCAACGAAGATGAAAGTTTCAAGACAAGAAGACATTCGAAACTGAAAAAGAGATCAAGCCTTTTGCATCAACAAGCTTTTAGGACAAAGCTTTTTTAGGAGGAAGGCAACGTTATGAATAAAATAATATAAATAATGTAAACAATAAATAATGATTAATTAGCTAATAGTTAATAATGAAGAGGCATGTCAAAATGGGACATGACCTTCCATGAAGAGTCACCTGCCTAGGGTATATAAGCAGGCCTCTCACTCTCAATTGCATCATCATCATTCTTCATGCATTTTATATATAATAATATTTGTATCCTCAATGAATATTTTCATATTCCAAGTCTTCTGGAGTATTTAACTTGACGTACGAACTTTGTTCGTTCCACATAGCAAGGATTGTGATTAGGAATCTGAAGCTATATGAAGCATATCTCTGTTACACTAGTATCTAAAGCAGCTATACTTCCAAGACTTCTTCCTATACATAAAAAAAGGACTATCTACATCAACGAAGTCGACCTATCTATGAAGTCAAGACAAAGCTAGCAGCTCAAAGAACTTTTTGTGGTTCGTATCCTAGTACAATGGTTGAAGGATTAAGGCACCTTTGTTGGAGTAAATTGGTACATGACAACTGAAGAAAAGTCAAAGCATCAGATCTCTGCAAGGATAAGGTGAGATTGAAAAAGGTAAGTATAGACCCTGCTCATTTGTAGTACATATAATACAATAATCTAATCATCTCTTATAAGAAAGTAATGCATCATAAAAGGGCCTGTGTAGAGATCATTGACATGTTAGCATTTGAAACAGCTTCTTGCATATGTAGACTAGATTTTATGATCAAGGAATAAGGAAGGAATCAAATGGGTCGGGGACCCACAAATAATAATTGGGGAAAGCTACAACCTATTCCTATAGTTCCCAAGGGAAAATTGCAGCCTTAGTGGGGTCCAAGTGGCCAGCATCGAATTAGAGGCAGCTCCTTAAGTGCCAGCGTGAGGGAGGCTCGATAGAGGCAGTGCCGGGATTGGCTCAATGAGGGGACTGCACAGTCCATGGTGGGGCCCAAAGGGAATGTTGGGGGCATTTGACAAAAGGAAGGAAATGCGGCCTCATTCCTCATTCATTCACTTACCTTTCTGATTGTCATTTTGAAATAGCATGCTTGTGTCAGGTGCCAAGTCTGCAGTGTTGTTTAGCACACGAGATTTTCAGGTGAAGATCTCAACCTCTGCCTCAGGGGACTTCAAGTGCCTGCTCACGAGAGGAGATTCATCATTTTGGAGGAGCATTTCACAGCAGGTATTGCAGGGGGATTGTTACCACTCCAGGGACTGCGCAGAGGACGCAGTGATTACGCAGTAGGGACGCAGTCCAATTAGAAGGGTGTTCCGGGAGGAGAGAGGAGGGATAGTTTGCAGCTTAGGTTTGGTGGGAAAGCTAAGGGCTTCCTAACAAGGAGATTGCTCAGCATTTGGGGCAATTTTGCAATGATTTCTCCAGGAGAGGACCTTCATCCAACAGCACAGTGGGTCAAGCCCAGCAAGGGCAATTTTCTTAAGTCAAGCATTCCACAATTCCTTCATGGGTTTTTGTGGGTTTCTTGAGTAGAGTCTGGTGTCCAAATACCGGAATTTCTTGAGCGCTTGAAGCAGCCCAACCAGCAGTGCAAAGTCTGCAGCAGCAGTATTTCTGGGTAGAGCAGCACAACACTAAAGTCACGCAGATCCATTTGTAGAGAGTCATTTCAGCTAGGTTTGAGATGTATTTCAGCCTACCTTGAGCAAGCCCAGGTGCACCCATTCCAACATCTTTATTGTACTCAATTCCAGTATTAATAAAATGGCTCAGTTCATCTTTTTGGCTCCAGTTTTCATGTATTGATGGTGTAATTTTATTTGCTATAGTTTTTAGTCTATTGTTGCTTTATATTACTGTCATTTTCCCTTTTGGGATATTACACTTTCTTCCGTCCATTTTGAACTTAATGAATTGTTTTTGGTGATTTGCAGAATACGTCCCTAGCGTTTGTAACCATTGTACTCCTAAGATGGCATCTACACCTCCTAAGAGAACTGGAGTAGGGTGCGGACCAGGAAAAGAGCGTGGGTGAGATCTAGCAACGGGCGTGGAGTGACGACGGCAGGAACAACGAGAGCAGTGGGGGTTGTTAATGAGAGCAACATGGGGAAAAGAAACAGAAGAATAGAACAGTGATCGCGTCACAGCAGTGGGGATGGGTAAATGATAGTTTAATTGAACAGTAGCAGCGGAACTGTGATCATAATGAACCTGGACTGTGTAGCTCTAGACCAAGAACGAACGGCTATGATACCACTGGAACAAGAAATCCATGTTCACTGGAATTTACCAATTGAAGACACATTTATGTGCATAACATATATATATATTATTGAATATTCAGATGATGATTTACAAGTCCTTGGGAGGTTCACCTTTATAGGAGCTGACTGGACAAAAGGACTAAAGAACATGTCTTTTGACATAAGTGTCTTTTCATAATTAATGGGCAACTTAATTTAATTAATTTATTAGTTAATATTATGATTTTTTATTTTTTATTTAATATATAATTATGAATATTTTATTCATAACATCGAACAAGTGGTTGCACATTCAAGGATTATATTAAACGATATTGTGACCCATGCACACATAAGTGCATCAAAGCCCACCCCCATCTCCTTCAAATTTTCAAAACCTGCAAGATGTAGAACAATCGACAACAAGGTGTTCTATTAAGGCACTCTTTGTGTGAAGGCCATCAATTCGAAACCCCATGGGTACAAAAATCTAAGCACGTTAAGAATTCGTGTGGCCCAAGCCGAGTGTGATCCCCGGGTGATTTTGACAGCTTAGATCCCCCTAGGTCACAGGTTATGAGCCAAAGGCTAGTCCTAGAAGTTAGAGACAAACTAGTAAAAAAAACAAAACAAAACAAAAATCCCTAAGTCCTAGTAATGTTTTTCCCATTTCTATCTTCAACACCAACCGTCGTGAAAGATTTTATAGTTTTGACTTTTAATTAGACCAAAACTTATATACATGACTATTTGAAAAAGATATAAAAATTAAATTAAAGCGAAGAGGATGGAACGGTGGGCACAAAGCAGGTCCATGTCTCTGAAAGATCAAATTCGGATAAAGAACTTCCTCCAGAGACATCAATGAGCAAAATGGCCTTGGTACCAGTTGGTCCCAAATCTAGGGAATGGCAGCAAGCCCAAAAAGAGAAAGGAAGGAAAGGGAAGATTAATGACTTCTACATTACTTGATCTTCCCCATTATATTTGTATTTTCTCTTTAGTTTTTGTTTCGCTTCAAAGTCGTACAAGTAGTTTTTCTAAATGCTTTTAATGATATGCAAAATGCAATTTTGTTTCCTTTTTGAAATAAAGTTATGGATTTGTTTCCTTGGAAAAAAAAAGATACAAATATTAATGATGCTATACAATTGGTGGCCAACAAGCCATATGTATATAAGTACCATTTAAGAGGTCCTTGCGCCTTTTCATTTAAAAGGTACAACTTTCAAATAAAATATTTAATTATATATAATAGTTGTTTATTTTTATAATGTTTTCATATTATATTATAGTATCTATGCATATGCCTATATCTATTTTTATGTATATAGTAGTTACTTGATATTGAATGAGATTGGAAATAACCTCCTCAACTATAGGAGTTACAAGATTTCTGACTAATAAACAAATATTAAAGAATATATGAGCAAAATATTTGAATGTTATGGGATTAAATAATGCCAATCTTAAGGTTCTTTAGCCATCCAATATAATCCTCAACCATGCTGAATTCACCCATCTTCAGATCAAAGATTTTAGTTTCAAGTAAGTTGACCTAAGTAACACTCATTCTCCCAAAGAGAGCTTTGAAGGTATCCCAGGTTTCCTTCGCACATTTTTTATCATTGGTCAGATAAATGAGATCAAGTTAAGCATAAAGAATGATCAACCCAAGAGCTCCATCCCTCTTCAAACATACTAGGCCATAGTTATCATCAATGTTGCGAACATCGGCATCATGATAAAATCGGCAAGGGTCTAGAAAACCAAAAAATCGTAAAAATCGGGAAAATATCGGTAAAAAATTGGCAAAAACATCGGAAAAATTAAGATACCAAAAAAAAAAATTTTAAAATCGGCAAACATTGATGTGAAGTCACAGATTCAATTTCCTGCCCTGATCGAGGTGATTTATTGGACATGATGAAGATGTAGTCCTACCAAGCTTACAAAAAAAAACTATGGAAAATATTAGCGTTGGAAACTAAGAAATATTCTAGCACACACACACACATAAAAATTGACATATTTATTTTTGGACAAACGTCCCCGAAAAAACCAAACTTGGGAAAATCGGTGCAGCAGTTGAGGATTTTATATTATTAAGAAACAATGAATTTCTGAGTACGATATATGGATGCCCAACTAGCAATCCAATCAGCAAAATAAGTTGGCTGAAATATCTATGAGGAAAATACCTCAACACCACGCATGATCTTGCTCCGACCACTGACAAATATGGCTAGTCATACAGCCTTTGCGTGAGCCTTTGTGTAACGTCTGCACAGACACCAACTTGCTAAGCCTAGAACTGCAAGAAAAATGACGTCCTAGCTGACTGCCTCTAGGAGAAATTCGCTTGGCCTCCTGGAGAATTTCCAGACCAACAGCAACAAAATCCATCTCTCCTTCAACAAAATAGATCTCCTTCTGAAGCTTTTGCACTGCCTCCGTGCAGTTCCACTCGTAAATACATCCCTTCTGTTGCTGACTCTCTGGATCTGGAAAAAATTTCCTCCAAACTCACTGTCCCCGCCCCTCTCTATCTCAGCTTCCTTTCTGAAGCTTGAACTCTTCCGACAACTACCTCTAGAAAATCGAACTCTCCAAGGAAATCGATCTTTGTGTCTCACAAGTTGTTCTCCATCTGCCCATCGACTTCTTATAATCTTTTGTTGGACCTCCAACGACCAAGATTAAAATTTATCAAGGGCCAAGATCATATTGGAGTCGATCCATGTGAGTTTCTAAATGATTCACACCTTATCTCAATTAATATTGATTAATTAATATAGGAAATATTTTAAAAAATAGGCTAATAATCTAATTGAGACACTTCTACGTGGAATTTCCATAAACGAATTTTGGGTTATGGAGAACTCGTGTTTTAGCCTCTCCACCAAGTTTCGAGGCTAGAACACCTCTAATGCTACAAAAAGTAACACTCCCTCTTAGCAAGGAAGGTGTTCTAGTGCTGCACCACTATTGCTACAACACCTTGTCCCTTTGTGACCCCCATGTCACGCTACTAATGTCTTGCTACAGCCCACCAACCACTGCACAACTCTTATACCGCATTCATGTTGTTGCTGACAATGTCGTACTGCTGCCAACTCTGCATCTGCATTGCAACTCCCTCTCATCTGTTGTTGCTGCAAATGCAACTAAGAAGCATCTGAAATAATGAATCAATTGTGTCTGTTGCATCTGTCTCATGAGTGTCGACTACTACCAGCCACTGCACTACCCACTGAAGAATCTACGATGGTGTTGCCTCTACACTACTGCCAACTCTACATTGTGTTCCTGAGTTCCTGACTGCTACTAGTCTGCAACTGTCACGCTAGAATCTAGCTACAACACTTGCACTGATCCATCCTGCTACTAATTACTATGGGACCCTATAGCAAGGTAATGATCCATGAGGAGGACACCTCAATTGACCCAGCCCAAGTCTGCGATGCTCTAGGACTATAGTACCATATCACCCCACCTCTCTCTTGGAGGTATAACTGCAAACATCGCAAACTCTTCCTCCAACCTGGAGGACAGCTTGTCTATCTCAGCAGACGTTGCTGCCTGGTCCTGCTTCTCCTACATGTCCTTCTTCCTAAGAGGACATTGAGTATTGCAGTGACCAAACTCACCACATCTGAATCACTTGACCTTTGACAAGTCCTTCTTCTTCTCCCCCTATCCCTGACTGGGACCCTTCGATGCTAGGGCCACATTCTCCTCATCCTTCTCACTCTTCACACCCTTGTTGTTGCTTCCGTTGATGTTGCTCTTTACTAGAGCTCGCCTCAACTCCTCTTGATGTAGATTGACCCACGTCATGTCCCATCCAGGCGAAGTGTCTCTGCCCAAGATACTTTGTACAAACACTTGCCAATCCTTCGAGACACTGTTTAGAGCCAATCAAACAAGCTTTGTCGATTGGGGCACCTCCCAACGACTGCTAACTGATCTCAGACCTCCTAAATCCTGGTGAGGAATCATCCCACATCTCCTTGGCAGTACCTTTGCCAGCTACATGTGAGACCATATGAACTCGAACTCCATCCAAGATCATCCACTTCACCTTTGGCATTTCCTTTTTGTACTACTTCAACTGAACCACATCCTGGGGAACTACTACCACATTCTCTGCATAGGTCTTCAAACCATGCTCATCAAGAAGAAAGGGCATTTTGGCCTTCCAAATGACATAGTTGGAGGCACCGTCCAATCTATCTTGATCTCTGAGCCTAGTTGTGGCCATCTCAAATTTGGTCAAAAACTCCTTCTTTCCCTCTACTTGGTTGTTGTATCTACTACTCTCACTCCCTTCTGCAGTGAGAAGATCTGCTCACAACCACTGCCAATCTAAAACCGGAAAAATTAGATCTCTAAAACTCGAGATCCCCTGAGAGAAATTTCCCCTCTGTGTGTGCTTTTCTCTTCCACCCGACATGAATTCTGCTCTAGTAAATTGCTACAAAAACCCTTTGTGCCCAGATGAGAAATCTGCTCAGCGAAAATTTGAGCTGCTACTACTCCCTTTGCCTACTAGAATCACTCAACTTGCAAGCCGAATTTTTGTGCTGATCCTGCATTGAAAAATTGAGCTTCTGCAAGCAATTCAATCTACCTAGCTCAGGCTCTGCGCAGCCTCCAGAAACTCATCTCGCTACTCCCTCTTAACAACGAATTTATTTCTTCGCTTCTAAGCTTCCTGTCTGATCAATCATGCTCTGATACCATGTGAAAATTTCAATACTAAAATCTTATTCAGCAACTGGAATTAATTCTTCTAATTGTCAATTAATTTAACAATTTATTTGCTACAACAAATATCGAATAAATCACATTACAACCTTCACAAATAAAACTGCAAAAAATAGTAGCACTGGAAACTGAAATATTCTAGCACACACACAAAAATTGACAATTCTTTTTGGACAAATGTCCCCAGAAAAAACCCAACTTGGGAAAACCGGTGCAGCACCTGAGGGTTTTATATTATTAAGCAGCAGTGAATTTCTAAGTACAATTTATGGATGACCAACTGGCAATCTAATCAACAAAATAAACTAGCTAAAATATTTGTGAGGCAAATACCTCAACACCATGCCTCATCCTGCTCTAACGACTGACAAATCTGGCCAGTCATATAGCCTTTGCGTGATCCTCTGCACAATGCTTGCACAAACCCCAACTCGCTAAGCCCAGAACTGCAAGAAAAATGGCATCCTGGCTAACTCTGCCTCTGGGAGAAATTCGCTTGGCATCTTGGAGAATTTATGGACCAACAGCAACTGAATTCCTCTCTCCTTTAGCAAAATCAATCTCCCTCTAAAGCTTTTGCACTGCCTCTGGTAGTGCCACTGAGAAATAAGACCCTTCTGCCACTGACTCTCTGGATCTGGAAAAACTTTCCTTCGGACCCACCATCCCTGCCCCTCTCTGCCTCTTCTTCCTTTCTAAAGCTCAAACTCTTCCGGCAACTGCCTCTGGAAAATCAAACTCTCCAAGGAAATTGATCTTTGTGTCTCACAAGTGTGTTCTCCATCCACCCATCGACTTCTTATAATCTTTTGTTGGACCTCCAATGGCGCAGATTAAAACTTAATCAAGGGCCAAGATCATATCAGAGTCAATCCGTGTGAGTTTCTAGATGATTCAATTAATACTGATTAATTAACCAGATTTCTTAAGTTTAGACTAAGGAAATATTCAAAAAAGCAGGCTAATAATCTAATTGAGATACTTCTGGGTGAAATTTCCACAAACAATTTATGGGTTATGGAGAAATCATGTGTTTTAGCCTCTCCACCAAGTTTCGAGACTAGAACACCTTCGATGCTATAAAAACTAACAAGTTGGCCCCATTCAGATGATGAAAACCCATTCTAAAACCACAAGCTTAGCAATGACACCCTAGAAGCACCATGCAACCCTAGATTAATGTCTCTAAAACCCCCATAGAAACACTAGACATGTGAGGATTTATTTCCTCTTATATCTACGGTTCTTATGTTAAGCTTGCATCCAATAAACCTAGTTGTTGCTAGAGTAGGGAGCACTATACTATGTCATGTTCATTGATGATTATTGCAAGAAAACCCGGATCTTCTTCATGAAGACCAAGGATGCGGTCTTTAGTCAATTTTGGGAGTCCAAGACCCAAGTGGAGAACCAAACAAAGAAGACGATCAAGGTCTTGGGGTTGAATCATGGGGGTGAGTACACCTCTAATGACTTCAAGGATTTTTGCAAGGAGGCATAATAGAATCGCAGATAGAAAGAATCAGTCCATCATTGGTTCTACTAGGGAAGTAATACATGACCAAGATTTACCTATGTTTCTTTTGGCAATGGCATGTAACACTACAGTGTATGTGCAGAACAGGAATCCACGCAAGATATTGGGGGATGGGACTCCAAAGGAGACATTCATAGGGTGATGCTAGAGATACCAGATTCGAGGATCTTTCATTGTCTAGTATATAACCATGAGCCTGTGGAGAAGAGGATGAAGCTAGAGCCTTCAGGAGAGAAGGGGGTATTTGTTGGATATAGTGAGACTATAAAATCTTACAAGATCTTCATATTAGCGCAAAGGAACATAGTTGTGAGCAAAGAACTTGACATCTAGCAAGTCTCATGAATTGCCACTAACAGTGGCAGAGGACAAGAACCAAGAGGCTCTGAAGGGATTACAGCATTCATAGGCTTCCAGTTCAAGGAGTCAACCTTCAAGTGAGGAGGAGTCAATAGCTACTTCCAGTTCAGTCAGGAGACCCAAGAGGTTCGAGCAGACATTGAACGATGCTCAGGAGCATGTTCATGTTCCTAGGAGCACATTCAAGGAAAGCAAACCTTCGAAGAAGTTTCTGAACTATATAGCATAGATGACTAACATCATTGAGGATGCAACAGACCAGCAGGTCTGGAGGACTGCCATGGTGAAGGATGATACATGGGACATTGTGCCAGAACTGGAGGGAAAGCCAGTTCCAAATGACTCTTCAAGAAATATCTTCCTCACTAGGAGGAAGTGTTGATAACAGTAGCATCAAACAAGGATTTCCGTACAGGTCTGTGTCTAAACGTGAGGTAGTTTCCCAGGAAATTTAACCTTAGCAAATAACTTTAATTAAAGGAGTTATTAAGGAAATTGTTTTTTATAAGAAAATGAGTTAATCTAATGAAAGGAAAAGGTTATTTGCATTGGTGAATTAGATGAATATCAGGTGAGTTGAGATCTAATCTCAATTGTCAATCACTTGAAAGATTAGGGTTGTGGATTCGATCAATAACTCAAACAAATAAAAGGAAGGCTAGGTGAAGGGCAAATACATATCAAGTGAGCACAAGACACAGTGAGATCTCAGTGCTTAGGTGTATAAAGACATCCATCCAAGTGTGCAGATTCCAGAGGAAGAGAGCAAGGGGTAGCAAAAAAGAACATTCCAGCAGTCAGCAATATCAAAGTACAGATCTTGAAATATTCTGCAGTAGGACAGACCATACAGCGTGGGTGGAGCTGAGAAACAGCATGGACACAACAGCATAGGGGTTAGGCAGGCCTGCAAAATTGCAGGCAGAGTTACCTGTACCATTACCTGTACCACACATCCACGGGTAGAAGACCATACAGGCTGTGTACGGGATGCACATGCGCAGGCTGAAAACCAGCTGCAAAGCATTCACATGTGTGGAGGCTGAAGCCGTGCCAGCTGCAAAACATTCACACATGTGCAGGCAGGCTAGAAAAGTTGACAGGCGGGATGGAAAAGGGTGTAGGCAGCAGGCCGTACAGCTGCAAAATTGGCAGGAAGAAGGATTTCTCAGCTGGAAATTTTCCAGGTTTTTACTGTTTGTAATTTTCCTCAGTGGGAATTTTATTTTCCCAGTTGGAAAAGCCCTTGTATGCTGAAGATATTATTTAATAAAACAGCAGAATTGAAGGGAAAAATTTATGTGTGTGCATATGTATGAGATTGGCTGTTTTACTTCCACTGCTTATATTTTATTTACCTGTTGAAAAATCCAGCAGTGCTTTTATTAAGTAGATCTGCAGTAAATTAATTTACAGCAACAGAATTTACTAGGCAATAAATTCCCAGTAGCTGGGGTTAGTAAAATTAACAATTAATGCATATAAAATTGCAATTTGAGACTAGGGATTATCAATTTAGAACAAATGACAAGCCAGAATATGCAAAATTACTAACCATATAAAGGTAATCAACAAATCCATATGACACTAGTTCATTTGTTAAAGAATATTTGCCCATAAGACTCAAAAGCGCACCTGTGCTATATGTGGAAGGCATCGAGGGCTTGAAAGAATTCTCTTCACTCTAGGGGTAGGAGTTACAATCTCTCCAGCATCATCCAAGTCAGAGTGCACAGATACCATACTGTGCAATATGGACAATGCAGCCTCCCCAACCTGATCTTGAAGCCAGATTCCACACATCAGCAAAATTGAACAAGATTACCCTTGTAGCTACAAGGCTCTAAGTTCTAACATGAGATGAAATGCATCTCAGCAGATTCAAACTTAAATGGATAAAAAGATGTTATCATAATAATTACCATAATGGACCTGTGATGCATTCAGAATAAAATCAACTCCACTACTACTTCACGATAAATAACATTTGCAGAAGGTTAGAAAAATAGACTTAACAATTATTGAAATTTTAATAAAATAAATGTATTTAGAACCATTATTTAGTACAATGCAGCACACAACTACCAATCATAAAATTGGACACTTCAAAAGAAAAATAGATAAAAATATATTTTAAGATGAGTATTTGGTCTTATATACAGGGACCAACCATACTGCATATAAGAAAAAACGTTTCCCTCCTACTATTTACAATATGTATAACATATGCTCTATTCATGTTAAAGATCTCGCATGAATGGCAAATAAGAACCCCAGTTATATCATCTCATCCGTGTTGTGGGTGACTTTTAGGATTGAGTTGCCATGGAATTCAAGAAGACTTGTCATGACTGGATACAAGAAGAAAGACTTATGAAGCTGCAAGGAACCTCTACTCATGCACAGAATTTTTCATACAATTCTCACTATGACAACCTTCGTTTGTTAAAGAAAAATGGCGTTACTAGTTTGCCTAAAATTCTTAGGGAACTTGAGCAATGTGATGCTTGTATCTTAGGAAAGCACAACAAACAATCTTTTCATGGTTCTCATTCCAAAGCACATAGAAAAATTGACCTCATTCATTCTGATTTATGTGGCCCGATGCTTGTTCTTTCTGCAAATGGTAATAAATACGTGATGACATTTATTGATCACTACACCAAAATGTGTTGGGTTTATTTATTGAAGAACAAATCTGAAGCTTTTGAACATTCAAGAACTTTCATGCATGAATTGAAAATTATGCACAATCTCATATTGGCTCTATTCGTACTGATAATGGAAAAGAATATACTTCAAATGAATTTGAAAACTATCTTCGCCAGCATGGGATCAAACATCAACCAACTGTGCCTTATAATACCCAACACAACAGAGTAACTGGAAGAATGAACAAGACAATCTTAAATATGGCACACCCGATGATGTTTTTCAAGAATGTTAAGTTGATGTTTTGGGTTGATGTAGTTCTATGTGTTGTGTATATAAAGAATAGGTGTCCATCTCATGCTATATCAAAAATAGGACTACCTATGAAATGTGGTATGGCGACATTCCTTCGGTGAGGCATCTCAGGGTTTTTGGTTCCACCTATTATGCCTTGATACCTAAGGAACAAAGAAACAAACTCAGTGCAAGGAGTCAAAAATTAATCTTCTTGGGGTACTCAAATACCTCCAAAGCATATCGTCTCTATGATGAAGTGAGTAAGAATTTTATAAAATCTAGAGATGTGATCTTTTCTTGAATCTTCCAAGACTGACAATGTTGTTGAGCGTCAGCTTGACCGCTTGGATAGATTCGGACATGCAAGGTCTTTTCAAGAGTTTGATAATGAGATTCCACGTCTTGAAGGGGGGATCCCTATACTGGATCAAACTGTGGAACCTCCTTCTGAAGCACTCTCTCCCCTGCATGAAGCTCCAGCCACTAATCAAGATGAGACTTTGAGTAATTGGATTGACAGAATTGGGAGGCTAAATCTTGATTCAGCCCCATCTCAGTCAATTGAACAGCTTGGGCCATCTCAGAAAGGTCCTCCAAAATAGTTGACAAAGACACTTGAAAGTGTTCATCTTGATGAGGTTGGAAAGACAAGAACAAGGAGCTCTGTTAGAAAAAATGGAGGTAATGTAGAGGATCCTGACTCACCTGTTGATATGGATGTTTCTTATGATTGTGAACTAAATTTGTCTACAGATTTTGAACCAACTTCCTTCAAAGAAGTTGCTTCTCATGATGAATGGAAAAAAGCAATGCAAAAAGAATATGGTACTTTGATAAAGAATGGCACCTGGAAGCTGGTTGATCCTCCATTGGGAACCAAACCAATTGCCTACAAGTGGGTCTTCAAGAACAAGTATAAAACAGATGGCTCACTTGACAAGCATAAAGCCAAACTTGTGGCAAAAGGTTTTTCATAGAAGGAAGGGGTCGATTACGAGGATACTTTTGCCCCCACGGCAAAATGGGCTACCATCTAGACACTCTTTGCCTTGGCAACTCAGAATGGTTGGAAAGTCCATCAACTGCATGTAAAAATTTCTTTCTTGAATGGAGATCTGAAAGAGAATATTTTTATGTCTCAACCAGAAGGATTTGTTATGAAGGGTCAGGAACACAAAGTATGCAAGCTTGTCAAATCCTTGTATGGCCTCAAGCAAGCACCACGAGCTTGGTACGAGAAATTGACTAAGCATCTTCTGAAACCCAATTTCAAACATTATGATCTTGATGATGCAACTTTGTTTGTCAACAAAGTTGGCAAAACAGTGGTATAGCTTGTGGTGTATGTACATGATCTTTTGATGTAAGGGAACAATGAGAACTACATTGCATCCATAAAGAAAGAACTGAGGAAAGGTTTTGAAATGACATATTTGGGCTATACTCACTACTATCTTAGTATTGTAGTAACGCAACATCCGAAGTTTATATTCCTCTCTCAAAAGAAGTATATAGGAGATTTGTTGAACAAGTTTGGCATGGCTTAGAGTAAACCTTTAACTACTCCAATGGAACAAAATTTAAAGCTCACATCCATTGAGGGAAAAGAATTTAAGCATGCAACAAAGTACAGACAGCTCGTAGGAAGTCTCAACTACCTGACTACTACCAGACCAGACATTTCATTTGTTGTTGGAATCCTCTCCAGGTTTATGCAAAATCCTTGTGAGGGTCGTTGATCTGCCGCAAAAAGAGTTCTAAAGTACTTGAAGGGAACTCAACACTTTGGACTCAAGTATACACAGGTGAATGACTTCAACTTGATTGGATACTCTGACTCAGATTTTGATGGAGATAAAGAAATAAAGTATCTACTTCAGGTTATGTTATGAGTCTTGGATCAAAAGTTGTCTCTTGGAGGTCACGTAAACAATCAGTTCCAGCAGATTCCACAACTGAGGTAGAATATGTGGCAGCAATTGAAGCAACGAAGGAAATTGTGTGGCTCGGGAAAAAATTTAGAGGATTTGCAGGAGAAACAAGTGCATTTAACTCCTCTTTTGATTGATAACACTTCTGCAATAAAGTCGACCAAGAACCCAAAGTTCCATGATCAAACCAAGCACATCAATACAAAGCATCATCTACTTTGACATCATATTGAGGCCAAGACAATCCACCTATGACATTGTTCCACAAACAAGAAGATTGCAGACATCTCCACCAAAGCGCTTGGAAGAGAAAAGTTTGAAAGATTCTTAATGATGCTTGGACTCACCAGCATCCCTTCAGATTAAGGGGGGGAATGTTGACACCTAATCTTTGGGATTAAGTAAATCCATGTAAATATTGTAAATAGAAAAACAAAGGAAATTGGAAGACAAAGAGACATTGGGAGATGAATCCCAATAGTCTCCCTCTCCTTGCATATATACATGTTCTCTCTTCATGCAAAAAACAATTTCATTCATGGAGTTAGTCCTGGCTTGACAAAAAAGATGAAGAAGAGGAGGAGAAAGAATTCGCACATGTGGAGGATTTTCAGTAAAGAAGGACAAATTTCAAAAGTCTGTTGCAGGCCCAGAATTTCAAGGGCCAAAATTTCAAGGCCCGAAATTTCAGCCCCTGGAATAGTTTAACCAGATTTGATGCAATTTCACCAATGTTAACTATGCATGTGGAGGTGACTTGGAGGAGGGTTGGACTTGGAGTTTTGGTGGCAGTTTTGAGTCTCAGTATTTGTCTTGGATATCTCATTTTGATTTGATTCTATAAGAGAAGGATTTTTGGGTTTTCCCTTGTGGCGTTTTTCCCTAGCTTGGAGCCTAATTTCTAGTGTCTCTTGTCTCTTGAGCATTATGTTTTCTATGTTTTGCTATTGTGTAATTGCTTGATGATGTAAAATAAACAGTAAAAATTAAGAAAAGTGTACATATTAGTCACAAGTAATTACCATGATAAGAAATTCTATTAGCTATCACAATTTCAAAAGTTATGAGAGTTAGCACAATGTTCCAATAATAGTGTTGTCCACAATGCAACTAGTATGTCCATTTTGAAATATGTATTGGATTGCCACCATCACAAGAGGATGTTGTATATGGGCAACCTGAAGCAAGAAGATATGTCTTATGTCAAGCACTGAAGGAAAATAAGTTCATATATAACATCAGGTAAATGCACCTACGAGTTCAAGAAAAGTTGAAGAAATCTTAGGAGAAATACAAGGCCAAGGATGACCAATAGAAAATTGAGAAATATGTCAAACCACAACACAAGCCTAATCGAACTTGAACAAGGAAATGTTGCATGGACTGGGAAACGAAATCAAAGCCTTGATATATGGGACATTTGATGTATTGGAACAAGTAGGAAACAATGCCTACAGACTCAATCTACCTCATTATATGTGCATTTACTCAATGGTAAATATCAAGAACTTGAATCTCTGGGCATTATCAATCCTTGATGAGGAAGAATAGGACCAAGTCTTAAAATCCATGGAAATTTGGAAACATAAGATATGGTTTATAAAAAAGATCAAAACAACCAAAAGGGGTCAACAAGAATTGACAAGTGGGATTGAAGCAACAACTACCAAAGAGGGATAAACAATACTCCAAGGAGAAATATGATTAATTATTTCTTGATCTCCTTCGTAACTAAAGTAGTTAAAGACTAGTTGCCTCCCAATATGGGAAAGACGGATGTTCCAAAATGGATCGTTTTGCATTTTGTTGTTGATGCCCCAGAATGAGGAGAAAAATTTGGGAAATACTTTTGCAAGTGTTCATATTGGATCTTCTAAAAAACAATCTTGATTTTGGCAAATTTCAAGTCTAGAACTTAGAGCACATATTTTGCACCATAAGGGACATTTTTTGACCCCATTACAATCAGCGAGTTGTCATGCAACTCAAACAAAACTTATATGTGAAATTTATTGCCCTAACAACATAACTATGTATATTTCCCCACCATCTATGCATGTGGAAGCCACATCATCCCCAATGACTCTTCAACTTGATGATAGTAACATCTAGAATAAATTAGCAATCGCTAGAAGAATCATGAGAATTCCAAGAGGTTTTGAAACCCTAAACCTAACCCTTATTCTAATTATCAAAAAGCTAGCAAAAGGAAGGAAAGGGTTACACTGTTTTTGGCAGCCACAGTCATCCCCCAACATGAAAATTAAGTGTGGAGAGACTAGCATAGAAAATAACGGAGACTTACGAAATAAAAACACAACTAAGTTCCTAACAAAAATATTCAATAGAAGTAAATAACAATCCAAATCATAATCATATACATAGATTTCTGCCCAACAAGTTTTTCATTAAGAAATCTAAACTTTGTAGGCTCCCATCCTAGGATAATGGCCTACCTAAGAGAATACAGATACAATAACCTGGATCTAATATAGCAGATCAGCCTTAGATCGATGCTCAATCTCTCTTGCATATCTAGATCTTCAACCTCTTTGCACTCCCTCAGACCCCACAAACCACTGACTAAGATGTCTCTCTCAATCTTGTGTTATTGTTGTGTGTCTATCTCCTCCCCAAAACCTTACTTTTATAACTTTACATTGAGACAAAACCCTAATCCTATCCCTAATATCAAAGTGATTGACGATCGAGAATAGATCTCGCTTCACTTGAGATCAATGGCTAAGATTAAAACCCATTAACTACAGAAAATTGCTTTAATTTTCCTAAGTTTCTACTGGCTCAATAAGCCAACATATTAATATGTGTTTTTCCTAAGTTAAACTTAGGTTAAGTGAACTTCCTCCACCTGGATCTGTCTCCAATATCACCACATCATCTGTTGTTGTAGTTGCTCCCTCTGAATTAGAAAATTTCACTGCAACCTGCTTTGGAATTTGATCTGAAGACCTATTTCTTCCAACCATGCTCCTAGGAAGTTGCTCTTGAGCATCCATCAATGTTAGCTCATATCAACTAGTCTTGACAGATCTAGAAGAGGCCTCTTATCCATCTTCTAGATTAGAAGACCGAGTCCTCAGTTTCAAGTCAACCTTCAAAGCCTTCTGCTCAATATTTGTCGCTAACATCGATCCTCGATCCAAGACCTCCTTGGATCTGCTTACAGGCAGGCCCTGCAAGTTGTACAACTTACCCTTCTGACACCAAGCCTGACTATTGTGTCCTAGGTAGCTCCCTCTCAACATATGAATACTTGTCCTTTCTAGAGATCAACATCATACCCTCCATCCTCTAGAGTTGAGATAGAGAGCAAGTTCGTCTTCAACTCAGGGACATGGTGTAGAAAATTTGTTTATGTTGTTGCCCACCCAGTTTCAAGTTTTTGCATAGGTTTAAAGCCCAAACCCATCATGATATATAAGTGATATAGAAATTAATTTGCATTCAACTTGAAACAAGCACACACTCAGAAATTTTTACACGTTTTACACAGTTATTTTTGGTCCAATGAACCTGGAAAAACCCACAGAGGGGAAAACCATTGTTCAAGGAGTTTTTAGATTGCTTATAAGGTGATTAATACACGAGAGAAAATCAAACTTATCTCCCTTTTTAGCTTGAAGAAGACATTGCCAAGTTACACTAAAATCTAAGCCTCAACACAGTCATAAATTCTGATTGATAAATGCATTGATTTATGTGCATAGAAACACCCAACAATGCTTGATTTATGAGCCACGTACACCAAGCTTTAACCCAAAATTTTTGGCCCTTAAACAACCTCGAAAAACTTGATGAGATGCCTTGAAATAAGTGTTGAAGGAGCCTTGAACTTCTCACTGTCAAACCCAGAAAACTAAGCAAGGATAGGCCTCATTTTTCACGTTGTCTTTCAGTTCTTTCTCGGCCTAGTAACTCTTTGTAACTCGGCCTGGTTACTCTCTGAAACTCGGCCCTAGTCCACCACTACTTTCTAGCTTCAACTCAACCCTGAAACCCAAGAAATTTGGCCCAAAAAAACCCCCAAAATTTTTGGGATGCATGCCAGTCTACTCCTAAAAACTTGTGGTGAACTATGTTGTTTGATTTGTCCTCCTTGGACTCCTTTCTCTCCTCTCCTTAAGTCTCATGAGAAGAATGGGAAATACCATTTGCCTTTTCCTTTTGTCTTCTCATTAGAAAGGGAAAACCCAACCCTATTGATCAAGTGTTGAGATTACATCTCAGCCCATGAGATCAATGGATGAGATCAAGTCCCCCACTTGACCCCCTCTCTCATGTAGTCCCCCTCGCTTAATGAACTCCTAGTCACTTTAATATGTTTTGTACCATGCTTTCTCTTGTTATGAATAAAATACTCATAACTTCAATTAAAATAAATAAAATATTAAATATTTAAGATAATTAAATTAATTAATGTCTCCTTCAATTATGAAGAGACATGATGTCAATAGTCATGACTTTTTATCTTCGTGGCCAGTCAATGCCTATAAAGGCATACCGCCACGAAGAATTGTAAATCATCCATTTCATATCTTACAATACAATTACTTACTTACCTTGTTAGGTCTCCGTAGTTTGCAAGATTGGTAAATACAAACGCTGCAAAGCCTACATCAAAAACCACTTTGGGATTCTAGGATCTAGCCCTCCTGAATCCAGAAAGGGATCTCTCTATATGTGTGTTTAAAGATGTGATCTTTAAGGCTTTTAGTATGATATTAGGCTAGTTATTAAGAACAAGGGTTTTTGTTTGTTTGGTTGGTCAGGTATGATCCTTAATTGGATGGAATATCACAAAATGAAAGAGTTTCCGAAGGGTGAAGATGCAAGTGTATTGAGAAGTGTTTAGCAGATAGGATTGGTATGAAACAACTTTAAACCATTGGGTAATGGAGTCACAAAAGGGTTTAATTGTACAACAATTTCAAGAGTGGTCCAAGGGGCAAGTCATCTATATCAAAAGATCCTTTAGATTAAATGATGGAGTGGAACATTAAAAGTGTTGAGAAAGAAATAAACCAAAGTGCAGCCTAAGATCAGGTAAGGGCTTTTAACCTATCCTGCTTTTGACATACTTTCAAAGGAAACTCTCAATAAAGACACAAAGGGTAGCTTAAGATCAAGTAAAGACTTTTAACCTAACCTGCTTTCAGCATACTCTCAAGGGAAACAATCCAGCAGTCCTCATAACCGCTTTCAGACAATAGAAAACATTTAAGATTAAGCACAGAGCAAGGCCTAAGATCACAGAAAGACTTTTAACCTTCTCTGCTTTTGACACCAACTCATAGGGAAACTTCCAAGACAAACTGTTGGAGAAGAAACTAGAGGACAGGGCGAACCATAGACTTCCCTAGTTCAATCTTTTACTTAGCATGAAATGAAAATATCGTTCAAAAACTTCCTTTCAAGTTTTGCACATCAAGACATGGACTAACCAACATTCCTTGATAATGTTTATACTTAATTTAAGTCATTCCCAAATATCACAGTTAGCAGCAAACATATAGATAAAGCTTATCAGTGAAAGTAGGGTACTTCTAACAGTAAATCCTAGCTCTATGCTTGTTGTTCTTTATCAGAGAAAAGTGAACAAAATGGCATACATGAAAGGAAAACAATAACAATAAGAGGTCCTTCAACAATGATATAGACCAGGATCCCAAAAATCAGCTTGTATATTGATTGTCAATCCAATTACAAACTACATGTCCAATGTTTCATCGCAGCAACAACTTCTCTTCTCAGCCTAACTTCTTCAATAACTTAAACAGAGCTTTAGAGCTTCAGAACTTATTTACATTCAACAATGATTCAGTACAGCAACTATTACATCAAAGTCCAACAACCAACCCTTTACAATGTGCTCCTCAAGGAGATTTTATAAGGAAATGAGGAGGTGGAAGAGTTTCTAGGGTTCAAGTATCATTAATTTCATACTAAATGCAACTCCTAGCCTTGAAAACCATGCAAAGCATAAGGCAGGAAAGCGTTCAATTTACAACTCTATTTTTTACTTTTTAGGTTTAGTGGGTAAAAAGATCGACTTTAAGGCTCTTTTTATCTTTTACAATAACTTTACTAATAGTTTAAAATATGTTCTTTTGTTTGTAATAACTGTCAGCTGCCTTTAGTCTTAATGTTGCTGACTAAGCTTTAATCTGTGTATTCCTTTGAGGCAGAAAAAGGTTGTAGGTGTCAATTTGGTAGCTGGGGAATTCAATTAGCCCCTTTGATGTGGCTCTAAGGTGTCCTTCGTTGTTTTTGTCTTCTTTCACTTTTTAAACACTGATTTATTTTAAACACTGTGTTTATGCCTGATTTAGGCTCTGAGACTTTATCCTTAATCATCCTCGAACGGCTGACTGTGCCTATCTGCTTCATTTGTGGATTAGGCCTTTGATTCCCAAATTTGTGCCTTAATCTTTTTAAACTTTGTTTAGAACTTTTAATCTTCGGATTATGCTTTCATCCTATGTTTTCAATGTTGATACTCTTCAATTAATTGATGTCCACTGTGTTTGCTGTTTGCAGGTGCACAGAGGGTTTGTTGGAGAATTTGTTTAGAAAGCCGATGATCATGACTTATCGGCCCTTTCAAACCATGAAATTTAAACCCTTGATCCCTTTAATTTGTATTCAGGGCTATGAGGATCGTCATCCTCGGCCCATAACACTGTAATGGCTGTGGGAGGATTTATCCCTGTAATTTTATCCAAACCTGTACAAACAAACAAAGTTATTTTAAGATCCTGTGATTTATTGGTTTAAAACTGCTTTGGAAGGTTTGTGGAAGCGGACGGAGCTGTGACGATGAATGGATGCAACAGTGTAAGGAGCAAAACCGTGGCGAAAAACGACACAGGGGTTTAAATTTGAATTAGGGCGCGAATTGAGAAGAAGTGGTTTCGGGAAAACCGGTAGCGATTTTCGCATGGCATTTGGGGGGTAGACAGTATTTTGCGGAGGGAATGCGATTCCATAGATCAGTCGACATGTGGCTTTTTAATACCACCTATTTCGCAAAAATTTTAAGCGTTAAAATTTAGGCGCAAAGATTTTGCGATACGCATCGTCAACCATTGGATCAGAGGACCCAGATCCAACGATGCGGAAAGAATGTGATATGAAAGGTGCGCAAGCGGGGGTTCTGGTGGAAGATAGGTGTTAGTGCGCGAGTGGACAGGCGCTTTATGAGGTGGGAGGCAAGTCCCAAAGGAGTCGGGTTTATCGGGTTAAGTCCCGATCATAGGATCTCCAAAACGAACGATCAGGATTTAATAAAGGGGTGGAGTTTTGAAAGGGAAAAGGGACGACAAATGAAATGAGGGGAAGGAGAAGTGACCCGATGGTCGTTGATCTACTTAGATCAACGGTCCAGATTCATTTTGAACCACAACGTCGGGAAATGGAAAAATAGAAGGCAAGGTTTTTTGAAGGGGATTTTATGTATTTTAAGTGCCCGAATGCGAGGCTAAGGTTATATGAGACGTGGGCTAAAGGATATAAGCCCTTGGAGGCTTAATGATTTCAGAAGTGCAAAGGGCTGTTTTTAGGCCAAAAAAGGGTTCCAATAAGTAAAAGGAGGGATTTTTAAATCAAATAAAGGGAAATATAAGATTTAAAGGGGGTTTTGATGATTTAGAGGTTAAAATGAAGGTTTATAGAGGAATTTTGTGAAAGGGAGAAAGGGTGAAAAGGGAGAATTGAAATGATGGAAAATGGAGTTTTTAAGCAGTCTTTCTCTTAGTAAACAGCAGGTACTTTAGGATTAACAATGAAACAGCAGTAAAGATTAACTCAAAGGGTAAAGGACATCATAAGACTTCAAGAACTCACAATTTGGAAATGAATTGTTTCTTGAAGGATCAAAAAAGATTTAGCCACCATTTGATATAACAATTTTTTATAGGTGGCTAACATACCTTACAAATTAGAAATCTACACACAATATTACAGTTGCATAATAATTTTTATGCTCCAATGGTATCAAAGCCAACTCATTCTTGGCTTACTGCTACAACGTATTTTCTACAACCTCACAATCACCATCCACACAGGTCGTCACCCATCTCTAGCCATTCGACTCCTGACCGCCCTGCTCCATTGTTCTTTGTTTTGTCTCCCCTCTGCCCTACTCCGCGCGACATCCCTATTTCGACAACATCGCCGCAATTCAATTTTTTTTGCTCTGTTGACCCTCACCGCCGAGACTTCCACTACTAGCCACATCTTCATGCTGCCGACACTCCCGCTGTCACCCGCATCTTGTCCGTCGTTGACCACTGCCCATTCATTCCTTCTACCACGTCCTCCTGCTGAAATCTACCGCCTAACCAAACATTGTCTGCCATTCTTCTCCGATGTTCCCCCGCTATAGATTTTCCGTCATATACTACCCAAACATTGTCGACACACTCTGCCATTGTATCGAATCTCGCGTTTTGTGGGCTGCCTCTTCTACATTCCATCACGCCCGTCGAACATTCGTTCCACTGTTTTTTTCAGTTGACTCACGACTTCATTTTTTTTCACTGTTATATCTATAAGTTATATATAGTTCATTATATATCAAAGTTATTATAGAGTTTAAAATCAATATTAAAAAAATAAATAAATAAATTGGGTCATCTAAGAAAAAAAGGAATAAAATGACGAACTCCAATAACAACGAAGATATTAAAAAAAGCCGAGAAGAGCTCAGTAAGATTAATGACCACATCAACAATGTCGAAAAGTCAGTAAATGATCAAAACACATATTTAAAAGACATGATGAGCCAACATTTTGAAAAGAATCCACCTTCAGCCACGCAAAGCCTTGAGACCCCAGAAGACGAAAATTCTCCAAGTAACGACTTCCTAAAAAATCTACAGACACGAATACCACAGGTGCACTTTGAAGGTACTCAATACTATACTAGGTCTCCAGAAAGGAACCTCTTTAAAATTAAAAATGAATTACCTAAATATGATGGTAAGAATCATAAGGGCGACATTGTTTGGGTAAACAAAATGGATGCCATTTTCTTAGCGAAGCCACCTTTAGGTTCGCAAGAAAAATTCATAACAGCATCCAACTACCTAGAAGGAGAAGCATACAACTAGTTTATGTGGTGGTCCTCTAAATGTAGTGGTCTTTCGTTCAACTGGGAAAAATTTAAGAATTCTCTATTGAAAAGGTTTCATGACGAGGAAGAAGATGATGTATACAAAAGATTTGTTCACCTCAAACAGAAAGGATCAGTGAGTGAATACACTCACAAATGGAAAGTATTAGCAGTAAAGCAAAGAGGGTTTTCAGACGAAGAATTATTAAAAATGTATCATTGCGGCCTTAAAGATTACATTCAAGAAGAATTAAAATTATGTATACCCCAAATCATCGAAGATGCCAAAAACGCAGCATTAATTATTGAAAGAAAACATAACCTTAGAACTACCTCGTTCAAAGAAGACGGAGACCAATAACTACATTCAAGAAGAAAAGAAACTAACAAATGTAGTTATTGTGGAAACGATTGGACAACAGGACGCAGATGCCTTAACAAGAACTTGTATAATTATGAAGTCGACAAAGAATCAAATGTTTCAAGTAATGAACCAGAAAAGAAGATTAAAAAGAAAAATAGTTGTCGCAAATGCGGAGAAAAGTGGTCTCCGGGACATAAATGTGAAGACGCATCCCTGCGCTACTATAAAATAGGAGGGAGGCAAGTTGAAGTTCAGGCATGTGATGAAGAAATCATTGTCACACACAGTGAAGAGTCGAATTCCGAAGAACCATCATTAGCGACAATCTCATGTGACTGGAAAGTCCATGATGAAAACTCCCCCGAAAATCAAAAACAAGAAGCAATTAAAAAATACGTTCCACCACATCTTCGAAAGAAGAGAGACCAATCTTTAAGAAGAAACATTAAGCATATTACGCCACCAACAAATATGAGAAGAAACCATGTCCTAAAACCCTAAAGCTCAAAGGGCTCATCAAAGGCAGAGATGTCGACATACTTGTAGATTCTGGTAGTACTCACAATGGTATAATCATTGATCTTGTTAAAAAACTTAATCTTTTTATATGCCCAGTCAAGGACCTCACCATATATGTCGCTACTAGGCAAAAGTTCAAGGAAATAAGAGAACGTCGTAATGTTTCAATCCAAATACAAGAACTAGAACTGCAAGCAGATCTATTTGCCCTACCACTCAAAGGAATGGATATAGTTCTGGGTGCAACTAGGAAGCTATACAACAAACCTTGAAGAACAATT